>VZTU01001742.1:11447-173720 GCA_013400835.1 Zapornia atra
CCCCCCCCCCCATTAGCACCAGAGCCCAAAGGTTCTACTCAACTTCTGAGGATATTACAACAGGCAATATGGCATCCTACTAAACTCTGTACCTAAGCAGGCAATTAAGCTGCAGGTCTTAAGTGTGATATTCTGCACAGTGTCTATAACGTTCAGTTGAGCCTTCCAGCAGTTAGCTGACCATCTTATCCCCCAAAGACCACCTTATCCTCTAAAGTGGTTCACAGAAGAATGAATTGCAGGCACTGAAGTCTAAATTAGGAAAGCACTTCAAATACTTAAAGCTGTATTCAGGACAGCAATGAAAGAACTCCACTTCTCTGGAACACGTAGTCAGACTAAACATGTTCCTTAATGCCACAGACCCTTAAGCTAGAGATGGAATTTACTGTGTGCAGATGCAGTTCATTAAATAGGCTGGTAGTCTGAAACAAGGTATTAACCAACCCTCCAACAAGCAGTGTATAATTTTAGACTTGGAAAGATAATTTGTTTTCACAAGAAAACTATTTATAAAGTGTTTGAAACACACTGGCACTACAAAAGCAGTAATACAAAGACCTTAAGTAATAATGAGATTAATCACAGCAATTACTAATAAGACAATAAAGGTTTCTTACATAGCTTTTAGTTTTGGGTTTGTTTTTTTTTATTCCCACAAGCTGAAAAAATAGATCTTGCTCATAATGTTTCAGGTAGGATGTAAGATTTTGGCTCCAGTGTGACTTTCCCCAGCCCCAATCAAGAGTCAGTCCTACACAGTGCCACTAACTGGACCTGGATAAGCAGGGACAGGGCATGCTGAAGATCATGACCGCCATATGCAGAGCACAGTAACAACAGAGCTAAATTAATCATTCTGCCACCCCATTATTTCTGGTAGCTCAGGGACTGCCGTGCAGAAGCTGTAGCTCTGTATCGGATGGAGTCTACACGAGTGGAACAGCTAACCTGCATGAACCGCTGCACCAAAGAGTCATCATTCCAGCCTGTGGATGGGGTTACATTATACTCCTGGAGCGCAGAGCATGGGAGTACCTGGATGTATTTTTGGTGCATTGAATTAACAGCATTAAAATAGAGTTCACGAGTCTAAATGACTTAGTTCCCTGAGTCCTCAGGGTTCGGCCATACAGCTAGTACATATTTTGTCTGTTTCTTTGTTCTTTCAGAGCCATCCATTTATGATATGATAAAATCATTAGTGCTGGTTATGTGTCATGATGAAAAAGCTTTATTTTGTTACATGGCGGTTACCAGGTGCTTTTTCTTTCAGCTTTGGCATTTAATTGTCAGGATGCATTTTAGCTTCCTAAATTATGTAATCTGATTTAATAAAAACTGCTTACAAAACAAGTAAATACACTGACAAAGGCAAACCATTATTTCATTTGTGAAATCTGTTACTAAAAACAGGACTTCACTTCTCTCAGCGCGCTCCCTCGTTGCTATTTATCAACGTTTGTTTAAGGTTGCAATTGAACAAAGAAGAGTAAATGCAATTTAGTGTAGAAAGGCAAGGTCACATGGCCTGGGTCTTAGTTAATTTATCTTTCATGACAGATTCTATTTTCCACCACTGGTATTGTTATGCAGCAATACGTTTCTCCCATGATAGTGCGTCTGTAGCTCTCACGTTGCCAAACTTGGTGGTAGCATTTAATTTGCGTGACATTATTCAGTTATCAAGAAAAAGTGGCGCACACTGAGAAACACAGTGGCTATTTAAGGGGAGCATAAAAAACGAGCCCTTTGTAAGCAAGAGTGAAAACCACTCTCCTTTCCAAGGTTGCACTATCCTGCTCCCATTCCTGTTCCCATCCAGGGAACATGGGCTCTCGGCAGGCCGGTCTCCAGATGGCAGCCAACGGGTAGATCCGCTGAGACAGTAGACACAGAACAAGCCTGACAATTGAATTTCATATCTTTTCCCTTAAGTAACGGCAGCGGGATAACGCGCGAAGCTTGCAGCGCTGAATGGTAGGAAAGCCACGCTGAGATCACTAAAGTCATCTCGTCTATCCCCCTTGCTGCATTGAGATCAGCCTTGCATATGTAATTTTCAGCTGAAACTAATCTAACCCATCCTTTGAGACCTACGGTGATGGAGGAGCCGCGTAGCTCATCATATATTTCCTATAACATTATACACACCTGGTTTTGTGTGACATCCCGATATTCAATACCCACATTAACTGGAATACGAATATGCTCACGACGTGACCCAACAATGCAGCTGTAAACCAGGAATCTTCATGGAGGGTCCTAGAATGATCCAACAGGGGTTTGCTCTGTTACTTACTTACTACCTTTACCTACAAGCTGAAAGGCAAAGGAAGATGACAGCTAAGTGCTTTTTGCCAACTGGGGAAGCCAGGGGAGTCATGAATTAGACAGGTGCTGATTGCAGAGAACGAGCTGAATCGTTTGGCAGGGCGGGCTGAATTGAGTATCCCATTTTAATAGAGAGAAATTTGCAATCATACATCTAAGGAACAAAGAGCATAGTTTATACAGACAGGATTGGACAAAGTATCTCAAAATGATGCAACATGAAAAGAAGTCAGGGTCTTGGTAGATAATTAACTGAACATGAGCCTGCAGTAGGATGATGCAATTAGAGAGTGAATGTCAGCCCTGAAGCCTAAGCAGGGAAAATATCAAGTAGGAGCAGGAAGGTGCTATTAGATCTGTTTATAGCAAAAGTAAAACCATCACAGGAATAGCGAGTGCAGTTCTCATAGCCACACTTCAGAAAGGGCTCCGGCAAATCTAGAAGTAACCAGAAAGCCCTGCAAGAACGTGTTGAGGTCTGGAAGACATGACTTACCACGACAAGCTAAGAACGGGCAAGCTGCTTGTCTCACCGAAATGGAGAGCAGAGAAGGCTTGTGCTTAAATAGAAAAGACGGTTTTGATTGTGGTCGTATTTTTAGTAGAGAAAGAGAAGGCACAACAAAAGACAGTTTTGGGGGATTTTTTTTCTTGAAAAATACAGATTTACGTAAGATCTAACTGCAAATAAGACCTTTAAAAGACCAAACCAACCCAGTCAATAATTAGCCACATCAGCAACGAGGTGCTAGATTGTCTCCTCCGTACCGTTATGGCTAAAGGTCCTTACAGGGATATGACCAGGAGAAATTACAGAGCCGATGATGAGACTTACAGCTGAGGTGCTACGACTTGCTGGATCATAATTATCTCTTCCAGTCTCAAAGTCTGTGATTATCTTACTAAAATAATTCTGCTTGCTTTCTTTGCATTCTATTCAGTCATATTGATGTATACCTGCTGAGGAAGCAGGCGTGAGCCCTACAAGTCTGAAAATAAGGCGTAATACTGCACTGGTTTTGTACAGGTTTAGCACCACTGAAATCGATAGCCTCCTATTTGAAGATAATCTTGAGAATGGGGAGACTGTAAAGTCCTTTCTGAACTGCACAACCTGCTCCCACCATGGAAAGAGCCACTCAAAAATCATATCGAATCGCCAGAACCAGAAACAGCACTTAATTTTGTTTTATCCAGAGATTAGTTCTGCTGAATGCAGAAAATTATATCCTTCGGTTTGTCGTTTTGTTTGTGTGTTTTTATGTTTGAAATAATGTCTAACTGTCAAGTGGTCCTCACTGCAAAAACACCAGACTGTGTTTTCAATAAATAATTCCACTTTAATGGCAAAGTAATAATTTAGACAGATACAGTGTGCACACCTGCAAAAAAATATACGCAAGCTGGTTTACAAGCTAGAGGAACAATAAACCAATAGAAAATACATCATCCAGTTAAGTCCGATGACACCAAATACTTATTATTAGGGCTTTACAAAGACTACAAAACTTTTCAGATGATTTATTTCACTGTTTCTGTCTATTTACATGATATGTTACATCAAAAATGTACAAAATATAAAATGTGTACAGACAAATGTTTCACAAACAATTTCTGAGTTGTAAACTAGGTGGACTCACTGAGATGTATTGCAGGAAGTTTTTGTAATATGTGATATTGTGTGTTTGTGTGTTAAATATGGCAGGAAAAGATCTGCAGGTTTGCTCAGAGCTCAGGTACAGGGAAGAGCAGCTTTCCTTTAGTTCTTTGAGTCAGCCAAGGTGTTATACGCTGACACTTTGCATCAAGAAATGGATCCAGATTTGGGGGGGAGGGGGCATGATGTCAGCCTGACTGAATCCTATATGCACAAAGAGTAGTTAAGAGTTTTGTTAGGGCAACAGCACCGTGTAGGAACCTCTAGATTCAGCAATGCAGCTCAGTGCCACTTGGAAACTGCATTGACTTATCTTGGTTTTACAGCGAGCGACCGCGGGGGCGGCCACGGAGAGTTAATAGCACCAAATACACATCCCGAAGGTAACATCCACGGAGGTGTACAGTACGTGTCTACACAATGCCAAAGCCCTTAGATACCCACTTGTTCATATATGCACCTATTTTAACTGGGCACCTCTTGTGGTAAAAGAGGGCTTCCAGGTATTCTGAGCAGTTTGGATGCAATCTGGTTGCAGCCTGCCGTGACAGCCGCACTTACAGCGTTGTTTCCAGCTTTATTCCCCCCAAATGTATTGGCTTCTTATAGATGCTGAAACATGCTCACTGTAGCATTGATAGTTCCTGCATAGTCATAGTAACTGCAAGTACAGGACAAACACACCAGGTAATAACAGCTTTTAAGGTTTGCATTCTGTATTTGTTTGTAACATACAGGAAATCTCAGCAAGGGAAACATCTCTTAACACCAACAGAATAAAATACATTTTGTTTGTTTTCGATTCGATTTGTGCAAGGCTTTTTTTAATTTCTTTTTTTAATTTTTTTTTTCTTTTTTTTCTCTTTTTTTTTTCTCCTTTTTTTTTTTTGTGTTTTTCTTCTCAATATTTACAATACCCACCCAGTAGACTGTGCAAAACCAACCCACTTTTACAGTATAAACTCTTCCTCTTCCACAGTGGACATCACTGCTTCAGTGTTCTTTTATGCTGAATTCTTCATGTACAACAATAGCAATCAAAACAACATGCTAAAACTAGAAAAAGGAAGGAAAAAAAAAAACCAAACAAACCAAACAAAACCCATATATTTGTGCTCATGCTGCATCAAGTGCATCCAGCTCTGCTGGATAAGAATTCAAAACATCTATCTTCCAAAAACTCCATTCCATGGGACCAAATGGATTTGAGCTGATTTTCTCAGCATTTAGGTGGCAGTGGAAGTGGGTTTGGGTTCCTTGTGTATTTCTGAGGGTAGGCAGAGCAATCTATTCACAAGATAAAAATATTATATAGCAACTGTTCTTTCTCCTATCCATTTCTTTAAAAAATCATGATATACAGATATGAGGCTACTGTGTTAACTGACGTTTTCTCATTAGTAAATGAAGAAAAAAACAGTGTAAATTACCAATGGTTTAGGAATTAAACCAACTGTAAAACTGTTCTAGAAATCTGTTTTAAGGCAGTGAGACAGCACCATAAGAAATGTTCCTTCTTTCACTGAAAAGGCTCAAACAAATGAAGCCCTAAAAAGCCTTTAATCAGTGTTGGTTAATAATTGGTATAAAACTGTTGTTAAGGAGTGGGCAGGTGGTTAAAAAAGACCTTTGTGGTAAAAACAACTTTATAAAATCTGTGACTTGTGTACTAAAAACTTGATGGAGCGCATCACCGTGACCATGGCAGTTAGAATTAAATTGGCACTTATCCAGCATATCACAGTCATGTTTTCTGGTGATTGCACAATACTGCTTGTGCTTTCCGAGTTACTATCATCATCTCTGACTCGTTTTGGAATGGGCAGTAGCGTACAACACAAACACCACTGCAGTCCTGTGACCAGCACCATGTGGCACAACAGAGGTTAGAAGAGAATTAGAAGACTGCATTGTTCATGCAGCGCCTCAGGGTAAACTAAAGGAAAAGAACAGAAGAAGTTGCACTGTAAACTTGTACAGAGAAACAGAGAGAGAGAGACAGACAGAGAGAAAGAGGAAAAGGGAAAAAAAATAATATTCCAGTTTGGCTAACACGTGTGCAATCTGCTTAGATGCCCTCGGTCTAGGGCCCTTTCCAGTTGACAAATGGAGTCCCACCTGGCTCCATTGGTATTGAAATGCCTTGAAATTAAACTAATTCAAGCTTTCCACCTTGATTTGTTTTTCTCCTGACTTTGCAGAGTTAGGTCTCCTGCCTACCTACAACACACCATTCTCGCTCATGGACCTCGGCGTGCTGCTTAATACTGGCAGTGGTCTAGTGGAAACAGATTTTACCATAATCCTCCACCAAGGTTCATCCCTTTCAGAGAGTCGATTCAAGGGACGAATCCAAAATGTCGTCATGGTGGCTGGTGCTATCACTGTCACAGCTTTGTGCGCTCGAATAGTTGGCTGCCTCTTGAAGCCTCATTAGCATATTCATCTGAAAGAAAAAAGCCAATGTTTACATAATCTCGTCTCATTTAATGCTGCAGTGACCGTGTTAAAATTTAATTAAGCTCCCTTGCTGTATGAGGTGTGCTGGTATCTAGCCGAGGGGACCATACAAAAGGATTTCAGAAAGGGCAGGGTGTCAGTGGCTCCTCCTGGCACCCTTTTCACTGCCTTCTGGTCTTTAAATAGAAGTTTAAAGGTCCAAAGAGCCAGAGGGATACAATGGAGCTGCCTGATAACTCTCTCTAATTCAGGAGCGAGACCGGCTGCAGCTGCAACACCGGCAGGGAAAGGAAGCCATATCACAGCTGGACATCTGGGCCCATATTTGGAGACAGTCAAGCTTCCAGATAATTTTTGGATGGTGCAGACACACTACATTGGAAAAGCAACTGAAAACATAATCACGCTAACATACCCCCTCTGCACAAGAGAGACGGGGAGGGAGCGAGATAGGGGTGGACCAAGGCCAGCTGCTTCATAAAAGAGTCCCATCTGCTGTCGAGGGGCTGACCTCAGCAGGGGAGCAGCAACAGATCCTCCTACCCAGGAGAGGAGAGGCCCCACATAATTTGGGGATTATTAGAACCTGAAAACCATCTGAAAAATCATCAAAAAGCATCATTAAGCTCTAGAAAATTACTTGGATGCTTGACGTCTAACTCTGTAACGATCGGGATTTTATTTAGAAAACATCCGCTTCTGCCAGCATGCTCAGGGCCACAAGCAACATTGACATGGCTTCAGTGTTTTTCAAGGCACAAATACGCTGCCACCACAAAAGAAACATGTGATGAAAAAGCAAAGAGAAAGAGGCAATACTGCGTGTTTGTGCGTTAAGCCCCTTCTCCCAGTTTGCTCGGGAATCCTTACGTCTCTATGGTTCCAGCCTGCACGGTTCTCTCTGGGCAGCAAACAGTGCTTAATGCTCCTCCCTGCTATCAGGTAGCTTTTGTTGAAGGTTTGATAGGTGTCTGTTTGAGAACAGCTGCACAGCCCGCAGGTGAAAGGTCCTGCTTCCCCAAGCACAACATCCGCCCCCCAGTGAGCCCCAACCAGAGGCAGGGGCAAGAAGCCCTCCGCCACTCATGAGTTTCAAGCTTCGATACTTAGTCAGATACAGACACTGATCTCAGTGCGCTGGGAAAAAGGGTGATAGGACACTGAGCTCGAGCTGCCCATGTGTTTTCATCTTAGTGGAGATGATGCATACGTGCTGGAAGGCTGGCCAACGCTCTCACTAGCAACCCAAGTCACAGGGTCACGCAGATTGGGAGACAATGGATCAAAGGAGGTGACTTTCTACACTTCTTCAAGGTGCAAGGCCCGGTTTTGGGCAGGTCCCTGCTGGGTCTGCTTTTGGATACCAAACCCTTCAGTGAGGCTGAGGACTTCTTTTCTTAGCATAGCTATGAGTTAAATGCATTTTCCTCTGAGAAATGGGGGCTGCCTATATTCCAGAAGTACAGTTCTCTGAAGTGGTGCTTTGAATGATGCTAAAGGCAGTCTGTAGACAAAGCCTGATACAAGAATAGCCATTCAACATATGCAATTTAATAGTCTATTGTCAGAGGAGGCAATGCCTC
Organism: Zapornia atra; assembly: GCA_013400835.1. Lineage (NCBI taxonomy): Eukaryota > Metazoa > Chordata > Aves > Gruiformes > Rallidae > Zapornia > Zapornia atra. The sequence continues at coordinate 19,482 of VZTU01001742.1, forward strand.
CCAGATGTCCAGGATCATATTTAAATAAAACAATACACTGAGGGAAATCAACCTTGTATCTGTTAATGCCACCACACTTGCACTCCTGTTACATGAAGATTGTTACACAGTCACCAGTTATCTCGGTATGTTCCAAGGAATGGGAGGTTGGCTGTCTAATTTGCATTTCCACTAAGCTCTCTACAATGGACAAGGTAAATAATGCTAGTTTCTCAATCGTTCATTTGTGGAATGTAGATGAAGGACTGCCTGGCCTGGAAAGGTGTTTTTAGAATAAACTGATTAATTAATTGCTGAAGAGTGATACCTAGACACTACAATGATGAAGACCAGAAACCATTTCTGTGCAGATGGGAAATGCAATTTAGGGGTGTATTAACAGGATGGCCATACCCACCCTCCTGCTAGATTTTCCTTTTATTTTCAACCTTTTATATAAATTATAGTGGGATTCATTTTAAAAGCCATTTTGGAACAGGTACACCGTAGGGTTTTTTTTACTGTACAGTGTTGAATTGAACATGCAATGGCCAAGTACATCCTGCAAAGCCTCTTTCTCAAAGTTTAAATCTTACCAAGGGATCCCCCTCTGTATCAGTCTGTGGAACATGCTTCGACGTTGTCCCTTCCTTCGCTGATGCATAGCCTTCATAACCAACATCTTCCGGTCTTAACTGAAGTAACGATGGCCACTCATGCTGTAGAGATGCAGAGCTCCAGGGATAGGTGTCAGCTACCCACTTGGAGGGATCTTCCCAGGGTGCCCTCTTACCATACATCTGTATTACAGATACAACACAGGTAAGTATCCTACAGAGTTTTCAGTACCGGTTGTAACGGCAGATACAAGTCATCAAAACCATCTAAACCACTGTAGTAAGTGGTTTGCTTTCAAATGTGCTCAGCACTCGGATATGATAAGACATTCAAAAGACCATTAAATGCTCTTTCTACACACAGAGTGGCTGCAAGTTGAAAAGCACTCTGTAACTAGTGATACTTGTAGGCAACAGTGGGAGCCACAAGTTTTTTATACAATGTGAAATGAGACCTTCAGGTAATTTGCTTAAGGCATATCAGTGAAATTAACTCAGACCTATCTCATACGTACAAGTTAATTGGATTTTGTTTGAAGTGAATTAAGAAGTGCCAGTACAGATTGTTCTCTTCTCCTAGCAAAATGGGATGCAGAAGCAGGCATCTGTCCACACCTTAAGTTTGAGACCTTTCACAAGGTTAAGGAAAGAAATTCACAAAGGATAGGTTTTCTCTAATACAAAGGGCATAGTGTAAGGAGGACAGGGCAAGGAACACTGAGAATATTTTAAGTTTAGGAGGGTTGGTACCTTCCTCACTAAAATACACCCTTCTCTACACTGCTACTCACAAACAACACGTTAACTGAGAGACCCTTGGTTGCTGCTTTACAGATTTCCTCTAGCTGTGACAATGACACTTTGGGATGGGGAGCCAGTCACCAGGACTTTCTGGGATCTCTCCCAGCCCGAATAGCCTCACACAGTCCAAGGAGCAGGGGAATATTGGCAAGGCGTACACTCCTGGAGCATTTAGCTGGGCTCCGCTCCTAAAGGCAGTGAAAGAGCGGAGGATTTTAGTGCTAAAGCCAGAGACATGACTTGTGCATATCGCTGCAACACCTGCTCCCAGGCACTTGCTGAATCCAGAGCTCCAGGTTGGGCAGCCAAGTTCCCTATTTTATGCACAGAAAGACCCAGGCTCCTTCTGCCCTACACAGAGGCTGCTATAGACTGCTATAACAGAGATCTGCCTATATACGCTGACTGGAAACGTTTCTTGGGGAGATAGCAGGCTAAGCCCAGGCTGTAAGCAGCACTTCCCCTTGTCTGAGATTAGCCATGATTAAATCTTTTCTGGAATCTGGAGCAAGGCTTGTAAATTCTGTGTCTGACAAGCGAGTTTGCAAAGTACCAGGCTAGAAAGCCATTTTCTTCCCGTTCCTGGTTCCAGGAACATCTAATTATATCATATAAAAGATTTCTGTTTATTATTAATAATGACATGCTGTGGAAGCCATCCAAAGCAGCTAAAAATTGGAACAGTTTATGAAACAACATATTTTCTTCTGTATGCTGCCATCTTCTGCTCCAGAACTGAAGTTTTCATTTAAGTAGGTACCCTGTATGCTTTGGAAGATACAAGCATAAAGAATATCACTGCATTTTTATAGCTGGTCTAAACAAGCACTGTTAATCTCACCCTGGCTGTTCTATCAGATGTTTGGCAGTTTTTTTGCACGAGGCATATAAACACTGTAATTCCCAGAGGGGTTGTAGGAAAGCATGAGATATTCAACGGGCAAGATTCTAAACCTTCACTGTTATCAATATGTCACCATGTCAGTGCAAGGTGATAAAGAAAATGCAGCTGCTTACACAGTTCTTTGACTAGTTTGTAACAACCCCCTTTGCACTGTACAGTAATTTCTTTCAGTGTCACATGTGGGGAAAAAAACCCCTGTCTTTCCTCAAAGCACTTTTTCAGAGGACAGAGAATTGCAGTGCATGAAAGAAAAAGGGAAAAGGTGAAAACCAAATGAAAAAATTGGGAAAAAAAATTATCTGGATTAATTACAAGATTTAGGTTTGTTTTAAACATGTGGAATGGGCCAAAACCTTAACCTGGCTGGGACAGCTTGCAGTGCTATCTGCTGCAAGTCTGTCTGTAGCTCTCCCTCTATTAAAGTAGAAGAAACATTACTGGTTCAGTACCAGTCAGTGGAACTGCTGCCAACACCCAGCTCTGGAAAGGATGGGTTAGAGGGAAGAGCAAAGCACTCTTATGATGGCACCGTTACCCACAATGAGAACTCGTTCAGTCAGGAGGAAACCTTAGCCCATATGGAGAAAGAAAAAAGGAGAAAGAAAACTGTGGTGCAAGATATGAGGGCAAAAAGAGACAGACCCTCATGTTCAGCAGTGCTGAAGAGTAAATTATCTCAACCTGATTAGATAAGGCCAGGAAACCTTTTTTTTCCCTCAGTGGTAGAAATATCCTTGTTCACAAGCTCTCCTCCACAAGCCTGCATGTGTACGGAGGTGGGAGAGGTTAAGCAGACCAAAGCTATTTTCTTGCACCAGTGTAAGGTTTATTAACTCTTCCATGCAGGGGTAGGCTGAGACTGCCTTGACTCAGGGAGGCATTCTGAGCTGTATTTAGAGTAGCTGTGAACTCTTTACACAGTGAGAAAACAAGAAACTTCCTCCAGTGGCAGAGGAGAAACTCTCTCCATAAAATACAAGTTATGCTGCTGCTGGAGCAGACAAAGCCAAATTATACATCAGAGTAAGAGCAGGTCAAAAGGAGTTCAAGGCTGGTTTCTATAATCCCTCCAAAGATTTTCTTCCTTGCAAATGCAACAGCATTTATACTTGGATGTATTAAAAGTAGCTTGGAGAAAGCCTACGAAACTAATTAAAAGTAAGCTGCTGGGAAACAAATGACATACCTGAAGTCCTTCTCTCACAGCTTCCAGAAGATACGGCACCAGCGAATAGTTCCAGAGGTCTGTGAACCACACTCTGGAGCCATCAACATCCATGGGGCAAGGGAGGAAGAGGCGGGGACCTGAGAAGTCAAGGTCTGTATTAAAAAAAGTAGAACTAGGGAACACACTGAAAATAATCTTCACAGAATGAAGAAAGTAATATTGGAGCGAACTCAAGTGAAGAGAATACTAATACAGGGCTGCAATAAAGGAGCTATTAGTCTCTCATTATTAAAAATGATCTAGTGTCACTTTATCCTATGCTAGGGCCTGATTTACAAGTTTTATGAGCAAAGCCATGTAAAAGGCTGACTTCTTTGCTAACATAGCTATTCCACTAAAATATATCTCCCATCTGCTAATTTGCTGAACTGACTGTCCAAGTATTTTCATTACTGTAATTATGCTGCAGTGTGAAAGTAGGGGAAAAACTAAGCTTAGGAAAGCCGCAACTGAGGTTATTTTTTGTAACTTTAATTTTTAAAAATTATGGTAATTTACTTGAAAGTCTTTAGCAGAAACAAAGGCAGAAATACCAGGAAATACCTACTCTCTCATAAAACTTCTCATTTTCATTTCAATCTTTCTGGCAACAGACAAATTCCCTACACTGATGCACTGCCCACTGAGGTATAACTTCTAGGAAGAGAATATAACCTTCCCAAATCCCTAAAATGCTCAGCCTGCATCTCTATTTCAAACCAGTCCACCAATGGGGCTCACCAATGGTTACATCTGAAGAGCTGTGTGTTTCTAGGAAGCTGTTGAGATGATGCCACGTTTTGGGGATCCAGTCAATGATTTTGATGAGCTCATTATTGCGTATGTTCCTTTCTATTTCGGTCTCAATCAGTTTCCTTCTCAGATATCTGCCCAAGAAACCTTTAACAGGCTCTGTGTGATTAGCACACAGCACCCACCTAGGTAGAAAGGATAAATGTCAAGTAGCAATGAATAGCAAATACATCATTTCCTCTTAAACATATACATGAAGGTAATGTCATAAGCTTCAGAGTCCCGTTAGTCAGCAAGAATAGCGCTGCTCCAATAAACCACATTACCGCCCACCGATACAACACAATCATTACAAGCTTCAGCAGGAATTTAAGACGCTGCAGAAGACAAATGTAATGCAAGGATGCAATCTGCTTCAGCAACTCGTTACAGGGGCTGGGAAATATCTTACTCCTTTCACAATACCCCAACATCATTCAGAGGACCGTCAATAGAGGAGAGTCACAGAAGCTAAAATACTTTGCTGTGATGAGACACAAGATCAGTGTTTGCCAAAGAACCGGGTTGAGAAGCAGGGACCTGTGCAAACACAGCCACAGTAAACACAGAGTGAATGTACCTGAAATTGTGATGCAGCTCCAGATTTGGTGAAGAAGAAACCCCCTGGTTCATGGTTCCGATAATATAGGGACTAAAAAGAGAAAAGCAGTAGGGTTTTTGAGGGAGAAAGCATGAAGATATTGGGAGAATAGTCTTTCTTCATATCTGCATGAGGCCAGTTTTTAAAAATTGGATGCATTTTAGTTCTAGATTTAAAATATTTCTGAGGCACCCTTTAAAAATGTTTGGTTTTGAATAATTTCCCTCTCTGTTCATTTGAAGTTTACTAGTACTCATCTGTAATAAAGAAATAAGTGAGGCAACCCAGTCCTCATGTACCTCATAGTTTTGCAGACAGCTTAGAGTTTTAATTTCAGAAGGCAGTGAATCTCATGGGTAAGATACAGCATGCAGTGTTTTTATGAAGGGATGTCCCTATGATGGCACTTCTACAGCAGAAGTAGCTGATGCTGTAGGCCAGTAGAAGTTCCAGAAAACATTATTTTTGTTCTTGCTTGGCAATAAGGACAGTCAGCAAACTTCAAACTTCTGCACTACTACAGGAGAACTGCAGGAAGTGCAAGCCTGCCAGGCATACAGCTGCTTCTGCATGGCACAGTTCATGGGTTCACACATATCCCAAATTCCACTATTATAAAGTGCTTTTCTTCTTACTCTCCCAGAAGCTGTCCTCGTGGTACTACTGAGCTTGTATGATGTGACAAGATGAAAAGGATAAGACCTTAATTTAATCCAGCGTTTAAGTACATTCTTAAATTCTGCAATACCTTTGCATCTCACTGAGATGCACGGGAGTCATACAAATAAAAGGAAGCAGACACCTTACTACTTGTCTGAGGAGGGTGAAAGTTATTCAAGCATGTAAGGGCTTTGCCCGCAGCCTGTGGGATTCTCAGTTTCCAGTGGGACATGATATTTTGCAAAACAGCAAACAGCTTTCACTGTTTTCATTGCAAAAGGTGTGTGAAAGGGGAGAGAAGAGCTGCTGCCTACCATTTATTATATTTACAGTTGAGGAAACCATTGAAGATGTCACTTAGTGAACTGATGTGGTGGAGGTTATCAAGAATTATGACCACAGGGAGGTCAGCACCATTGTTGTCAGCACTGCATTGCTCAGCTAGGTTTGCCAGGTATTGTCGCAGATCCTTGAGCAGAATTAACAAAACAAAACAGAAAAACAGCAGAAAAAAATTAACCCTATTAGACTACAGATGTAATTCCAGTGGAAAAAATTTTCAGAAAGACAAAGAGGCTGCTACAGAGTTTCCCCACTGTGGATCGTTCAGCTGGATCAGCACATGCAGGAAGACCTGCTTCTTAGAGCAACACTGACACTGCATGCTAGGAAAAATAAAGGCACTAAGCATACAGCAAGTGACTGAAGCATACACATTCCTGTTTGGTGGACACATTCCTTAGAAGCCAGCTGATAAAATATCTCCAGTGGAATAAAGGTTGCAATAAAATATGCCATTTCCAATAGGCTGAGATACATTGTCAGACCTCTGTTTTTATGAATACCACATTTATATACTATGCCCTGCCACCACCAAATTATCACACAATTTATTCAAACTGAACCCCTCCCTCAGATACCTCCTTTCACCACTCTCACTGAAAATCTGTTTGACCTTTTGGGGATACTATATCATGCCTCATAATAAAGTTTGTTGCATAAATTCTTTTTTTCCTGTCAGCTATCTGTCTGTCTGCTGTTTAGTGCTGCAATAAAGAGTGCTTTCCATAATCAACAAAGTATTTCATATTCTTCTCAGCACCTGATGGTCTGAGCTAGTCAGGTTTTACAGCTGTATGGCCAGAGGTCATAGAGTTATAGAATATCCTGAGTTGGAAGGGACCCATAAGGATCGTCAAGTCCAACTCCTGGCTCCACATAGGGCCAGCCAAGTCAGAGCATGGCACTGAGTGCATCGTCCAGATGCTTCTTGAACTCAGCCAAGCTCGATGCTGTGACCACTTCCCTGGGGATCCTGTGCCAGTGCCCAAGCACCCTCTCAGGAAAGAACCCCTTCCTAACATCCAGCCTAAACATTCCCTGTTGCAGCTTCATGCCGTTCCCTTGGGTTCTGTCACTGGTCCTCAAAGAGAGGAGATCAGTGCCTGCCCCTTCGTTCCCCCTTGTCAGGAAGCCATAGGCCGCAATGAGGTCTCCCCTCAGCCTCCTTTTCTCCAGGCTGAACAAACTCAGGGACTTCAGCCTCTCCTTGTAAGACTTCCCCTCCAGACCCTTCAACATCCTCGTTCCCCTCCTCTGGACACTCTCCAGTATTTTTATGCCCCTCTTGTACTGTGGCCTCCAAAGCTGCACGCAGTATCTAATTTTGCCAGTGTTGGGAATGCTTGGTATTACAAAGTTCCTATTGCTGTTTTACTTCCTGGACCAGGGATCGCAGAACCTCTTTGCCTTTAATGGGAACATGCAATCTATTCTATTTCATGAAATACTGTTTTGCTTTATATGACCAGGTGTCTCTAGAGGAACTTCATGGGTTTCTTCCACGGAATAGCACCATCTGTATTATTTAAACACAGTATTTGAAACATACTTTTTTCATTTTTACTATAAATTCAAAATTTCTATGTAAATCTTAATAGAAACAAAGGAAAATGAGAAAAACCCCACCACACACCCCAAAAACCCCACAACCAAAACCACGTATAACAAGTAATTTACCAGAAAACCAAAAGCTTGCTCTTTTGTGGGACAATTTTCATTATAAATGTATATGGTATAACAATAAAACATAAACACATCCCTTTGCCAAAGTAAATGGCATCACAAATCCTTTGTATAAAGACAGTGAAAAGCAGTGTTTTCACTGGAGTAATGGTCTTCTTGCCCCTTTGGGATCTATATGTTCTTCCTTCTTATGTTAGCATTCATTATGTTCTGTGCAAATCAGAAAGCTCTGGGCAAAACCTTTCATTCTCTTCTCCCTGGGTACCAAGTAAGGAGTATATCCAATTTAGGACAGCATGTGAATAGCATTATCTGTGGCTAGCACAGTAGTCGTGCTAGAAGCTCGATAACCCGAGCCACGTAAATCACTGTGAATGTGACATGATGCACGAGACAGTTTTAGTATGGTCAGCTTCCTGACCGATGCACACCAGAAACCATGGCAGCAGCTGTATTTATACTGCTGATTAAGAAGCTGAACCCAAGACAGCAATTCAAAATCCCCATCCAGATATCTTTGCTAACAACAGGCTGTTATGATCATTATAAAAAAAAGCAAGTTTAACTAGTATTACAATAAATCAAATCTATCTATCTGATGGAGGAATAACAGACACTCTAAGAACTGAATTTACATCAGAATTTCACTCTGCATCCAACCTTAAGGTGATTTTCAAGTGAGGGAAAATTCAGGCTTCCTTCACAGTGCTTCGATGGTTTGTTTAGAACAGAAAGAGCTGGTCTGTGTTCCTCACTGGGATCGGAGACTGAATTTCTTGTAAGAAAAAATGCTGAGCAACAGAACTGTATGCAAATTAACAGGATCTGCTCTGCATCATCACTAGAAATCGGGCAGGAGGTTATCTTCTCAGCTGTAACTTACCTTGCTTGACTTGTGATCTACGTTAAAAGTTGCAATTGCATCCTCAGTTTTTTTTCTGCCAGATTTAGTTATAACATATTCAGCCAGCCTGTTAGCTAAATAGGTCTTCCCTGTGCCACTGGGTCCCGACAGAATAATTCTGCGATGCTCCATCAGTAAATTAAAGTACCGCTGGGTAATTGGCTTAGGAATTAATGTGTCAAACACAAAACTGTCCAAACTGTTTTCTTCCACTCCTGGGAACAAAAGAAAAGAAAAAGGGCCTGTCTTCATCCTTTCAAAAGCAGGTAAAGATTTGGCCGAGTACCTGATGGCACCAGTGCCGTGCTCAGAGCAACGTAAGATACTTCTCCCTAAATCAAATTCCTATCGAGGGCTTCATAACCGTGGAAAGGCTTGTAGCCTTCCACAGGGCCAAAACATTCATCAGAGGTAGTTAGATGAGATAAGTGGGAGAGATGAAATCAAAGTAAATGGGAAGAGAAGGCTCAGTGAGGCAACGATGTACATTTCAGACATTACAGGCAACCATGACAAGAAAAAAAAGGTCAAAGTGACAGCCAGGAGGGTTACCGGTTGTCACATCAATGTGTGTATAGTCCTGAAGTCCCCTCCCACCTCCAATAGCAAATCCCTACAGCTTTTGGAATGTGTCGATTTTTTCCTGCAGAACTAGGTAAAACATAAGCATTTCTCATCATAATCCCTGCTTTGGGGTTGGGTTTTCTCAGAAATTTATACTTTGCTGCGATCTGGCAGTCAGGTGGAGAAGGAGAGAGATATTCTTAGATTTGCCTCAAAATGCCTCTGCGTGTTAGGTATTGTATGGACAATGTCATACAGAGAATTTATGTGATAAATGAGCCCTTGAATTGAAGACAAAATACAGAAAGGTCAGCTATAAGGAGAAAATATGAAGGGATGGGGGACTGCAGTGAAGAACTCTACAGTATCTGCCAAAGTATTCTTGGAGTTTTACCTTTCAGGTTCACAGTGATGACATTATTATCTCCAACCAGATATCCACAAGGCAGCAGTTCAGGCACTTCTAGGCTATGGGCTCTAATTACATCCCCTATACAATAGCTAGCAATGCAGTCAGAGTTTAAACCCAGGCTAGTAGTCGGATCCACTCGGAAAATATATTCCTGAAATTATATGAAAACATAAAATGTTAAAAATGAAAATAGTTATTGAGTGAAAACAGTTTGGAAAATATTTTGGTACAGGTGAAATCACTTGACAAGAAGATTCTTACAGTCACATTCAACAGAGAGCTGCCAACAAGCATGAGAAAAGAACAGCAAAAGTGAGAATAAAGTTTAATAGTCGTGTTAGCTGCATGTCAAAAAACCAAATTCAAGTAAAAACTTGGCAAGGAAACCCAAAGAATACAGATTTCTTTTCTTAAAGTGAAAATTAAAATTGACTTAATGCTTCAGCTAATTTTTCACTGTCTTACCTTAAAGAGACGTCTGATTACACCATCTAAAACGTCCCATTTTGTTTTTCCACTGACTCCAATTGATCCTATCAGATATGCATGTGGTTTCTGATCCTGCAGAGAGAGATTTTTGGAAACTGGACTAAAAATGGTGGGAATTAGTTTCCTATGAAGATGCATAAGTTTTCCAATGAAGAAAAATAACGTTACTTAGAACGTGAGGTTACAACTTTGTTAATAGTATCTGTGCCAGAAATAGGTATAGCTGATATTACTTTGGTACATCTTGATAAGGAAGTAAATACAGTATCTTACCCTGCTCTTAGATTGTATCTGTATTATCTGACCTGAATATAAATAAAAGTTGCATTTTATTTATAATTTTTTTTTTGTAAGACAGGATATGAAAACATTACAATGCAATTCCAAATTGATTACCTCAACAGGATATTCCTAGTTGCACCCTAAAGGGTCCAAGGCATAGATCTAATTTATAATGACTTTTAAATGGAGATAGCAAGTCCCAGAACATCCTACTAATTAAATTGAGAATTGGTAGTGTCTGCGCCACAACAAAGGCAAAAGAAGGCCTTATGACATTACTCCATGGAGAGTGCCTAACTGTATTGAGCGTGGATGACAGAGAAAGGAGCTGCTCTCTTTAGGATATTTCCCTGCAGTTCCTGGCTGAAAATGTTGAAACAAGTTGAGCTACTATACTGCAAGATGTGCCTCATCTATAGCTCTGCATCTAGACCTTTAGGTAATGAACTTACCTTGGCTCGACTATAGCCCTTGTTTATAGTGACCACAATTTTCACACTGTGACCTTCTTTGTGGAGTGCTCCATCAGTGACATCATCCAACAGAATATCTGCAATAAAAGACAGGAAGCAAAGTGATCAACCTGACAAATCGTATCAGTTATGTTCACAACTTCAGTTCAATATTTGTTCAAAGGGTTAAAAAGAAAGGCTGCCATCACAACAAGCTGCAATCACTTTAACCTGTACTTATTCCTAATTCAACTTTTCTGTTGGAGATGAAAAGACGTTATAACTTGTCAATTTTTAAAGCAGTATCAGGAGCTTTAATCATGCAGAAAGTATTTAGGAAACCATAAATAAATAAATTCTTGCCTTTGCTTTCTTTCTTGGAACTGGTTCAAAAATATGTCCACTAAGTAATATTTAAAAATAAATTAAGTTTCTATCTTCAAGCACTTAGTGTGCCCTTCAGAATACTGTAAGGAGAAAAACATCGAATCCTTGCACTGATATATCTGCTGCTATGTAAAACAGTATTTTAATTTCTTTTTCCAGCTGATTTCTTTACCTCCCATACACATGGTATGGACAGAGACTTTGCTACCCCCACAATACAACTTCACAAACAGTATTCATTAGAAACCCACTCTACGTTACTCCAGAATATGGGACTTGGCCTTCACTATTGCTCTAAGAAAAGGCTTGATTTTGTTGGAGGTAAAGAGTGATTCTGCTCTGTGCCTCTGTTTCTACCTCCTCACCAACTCCTAGAATGAGAAAGCACAAGGATGCAATGTTGACTGAAGGCTGAGCCTGCAGCTTTATTGCAAGGGATAAAACTGCTGTCTTCCTCTAGAAGTTCACTCACAGATTTAACCATCAGACATTTTCACTAACTATCAAATTAGGAGAGATTATGGATTTGCATTTTCTTCAAAGGCCAGCACAGTAATCCACTACCCTAAATCCTGCTCTTTCTTACTGTGGTGATTGAAGAAAAGCATTGACTTCATGTCATAGTCTGTGCAAGGTCGTATTTCACCCAAATTAAATGAGGTGCCAGTAAGATTCAGTCACTTGCTCAAAACACAAAAAAAGTTTTCCACATATGACTTCAATGAATGTATTAAAAATAAGTCCTCATGTACAATTTTTGACAGCTTACTAGCTCTCTACAGCTGATCTAGAAACCAGATTCTGCTGCTTTTTTGGGGGGTTTTGTTCAAGTGACCAAATTAAGAAGTATTTTTGTTATGAGCTTAAACAAATCCATGCTTGTTTTGTTCCAGGCAGATGGTTTTGCTGTGCCACCAACACTGAATGCTTCATTTCACTTGCATTTCAACATACTGGACAAACCGTAAGAGTTTCCATAATGTCATAGTTCATCCAAGGGCAACTTAGAATATATCTCATCCCTCTGTGAAATTTTTCAGTCTCTAAGTGGCCCTCATGTAGCCTTTTAAATACATTTTCTTCTGTAAGTCTTTAGGAATGAGGCACCACTCTCTGGTTAGAAAAGCATTCCCCTTTCTACTAAGAGCTCTCCCTCCCACTGACACAAGGGGCTGAGATGATGCCCAAAAGCATCTAATGTCATGGTGGTACTGACTGCTTCAATTAGCTCCTGCCAGGCCTCCTCCTTAGGCTCTGGCTCGCTTCTTGCCTGAGCTCTGGCACTCTTTAATCAGACGGTACAGACAGAGTCTTGTACTGGTCCTTGTTTGCTGCTCTTCAGTCCAGTGACTGACAGAAACATGAGTGTCTGTGACCAGAGAGCCCCTCTCCAGTTTTCCACTCACACTGATCTGGAGGAGCTGGCTGTACCCTTGCAAAGTGGCAGTGCAGAGCTTTCATCATTTCCAGATGACCACGGTCATTTGGAGATACTGCTTTCCCAGAAAGTGCCACGGGGTTTTTTAATATGATGAGCCAAAGTCCTCGTTATCTCTCTCAGCTTAGTCTCCAGCATGATTAACCTCTCCATATCTCAGGGACTTTTGTTCAATAGTACTCCAGCTGCCACAGAAATCCCACAAGACTTGGTAGGAAGCTGTCACCCTTCCAAGTTCTCTGGCAGAGCACCAAAACCATACTCACAATGATCAAACAGGCTGGATTCATAATCAAATGAAATCCTCCACTCCTCATTAGGCACCCTTATTTCTTTAATTTCTTATAACCAAAAGTAATTATTTTGCATGCTAGAAAAGCATTTAGAACCAGTAAGACAGAAAACTATATAAAGCTTATATTAAGTTTATTCCTCTATCTAAACAGAGTTAGAGCCAAGTGACCAAGCTGCTGTGCATGAAAGAGATTCTACAAGTACCATTTTGAAAAAGAAAATAAAATATGATTTTTATTTTTTTTAATATGTGTGAATGTGTGACCAGGAACCACAGTCAAACTTGCCCTGCTTCTGCATCACTTCATTGTATCATTGTATACTGAGGCCCAGCTCAGGCAATTCCATTCTAAAAGTTAAACCTTTCAAAAAAAGTAGGCTGGAATGTAAATAAAAAATACACCGATTTTAACATAAAATCTGGTATTAACACGAAGAAATATTCAAATATCTGTGTAATCAATGACTGGCAAGATAACATGAGTAACTGCCAATCCAAATTACAGTCAGGCACTTTGGCACGTTCCCAGCTGTACTCTTGCCTAGACCCTTTCTACAATTATTAGCCACATTTTTATTGCTTCCAGAGACTGCATTATACTTTCTGTGGAGTCTACACTAATGAGCACTGCTCTGCTTCTGCTCTGCTCCTGGTTCTAATGTTAGAGACAGCACTTCTGCTTCTTGGCTGCATTATCAAAACAAGTATAGGAAGCTTATTGTCATAAACTCTATGACATGGAAAATAATCAAATGTTAATGTTCAGGATGTGGACCAAAGCTCTGCTTGCTTTCTCTCATTCACAGAAGACAGTGCTTAATAAGCCAGGCGGGGTTTGGCTCCCGTGATAAATGGTGATTCTGTCCAACAGGCTAACTAGCTATACCCAGCTAAAAAAATATGAGGGACAAAGCTCACTGAGACCACCCTCTGCCCCAACGGCAAATGTGAAGGGAAGGGAACTAACTGAATGATACGTATTTGTCCCACAGACACAAGAGTTGTCAGGTATATGACAACAGATACTGTTCTTTTCAAATAAATTATAAGCTAGATGACCGAGGAGTAGTTAGATGACCGACAAAGTAGCTAATATCATAGCTAGGAATTAAGCAAACATCATGAGCAATCTGTTACTATTATTCAGAATCTTCTAAAAGCTACATTTTCAGTAATGACTGCCAGCACTCTTCCTCATGTCCATTGAAGAGGAATGTGTATCTGATGTTTACCTGAGTGATATGAGGCATTTTAATTTTCAGACATGCTTCTTATATATGGACCATTAAGAGGGTGAAAATAATAAACTCATTCTAATCGCTGAGGCATGCATACGCCCAAAACAGGTTTACCTGATGTAACAGATTCTGTGATGTTTAAATTGTTCAGAGAAAGGCCTAGTGACTGCCGTGATGAAGAAGATGATGTGCTGCTTGAAGACTCTGATGACGGCCGGGCGGGCTTTCCAGTATTTCCAGTCTCTGCCTTTAAACGATCATTTTCAGCTTTCAATATCTCGATTTCATTCTGTATTCAAAAGAAATCAGCATAAAAGGACAGGGGGTTATTTTTTTTCAGAAAACCACTGGGGGTGGCTATTCTGGCGCTTGCTGTTTGCCTGCAGGAGCTGACTGCTTGACCACTTTCATGGCAGTATGTAGCACTACATATCAGACGTACAGTCCAGTCCATGAAAACTGGATTGCCTTCACTTCTGAAAAAGGGACACCCTCCCCAACCTTGCTTTAGCTTTTGCCTCAAGATACTTCCTAAACATAAGCTTCCAGCCTCTTTGTCTATTGTACAGTTGACCATAATACAAGTATCCCCAGTTTTATAAGCTACTTTTTCTTGTCAAATAGGTAATAGCCAGTTAAGAAAGTTATTTTTGAAATCTTAGACGTGTCAGTGTTTCTGAAGTCACAAAAAGTTATTACTGAGTGTAAAATTTAAGCAGTAACTTCACTGCTATCAGGTAAGACTTTTTAATCATTCAAACATGGGATTGTTCACATAATGGCTAGCAAACCCTCTTTGATGAAAACATACAGTGACAGATGAATCAGAACAACTAGAAATTTTTTTAGCTAAATCCTCTGTGGTGCCAAGTGATTATTGAATGTACAACAATAAAATGAAAACTTAGCCTGAGAACAGGCTGGTACCAGCTAAATCTAGCTTCCAGTCGCTTCATGAAGCACAGTACAAAGCAACTGCTTATTCTTGCAGATGGTTTTGCACATCAAATTTAATTCCACATTCACTAACACTCTGCTAAAAGTCCTAGTCTTTTATGAAGACTGTTGAGCTACGGTGCACAAGTGAAAACATAAGGGATAGCATCACAAAAAAACTCCATGACAGCTACAGGAAGATTAGATCATATAGGCAAAGGTGAGGAGACAGTGAAAGGGAAGGGATGAACCAGCGAAACAGAAGGAAATAGATGGATGTGCCAGTTTAGCCTGGGGTTCAAGTCAGGAACTATGTTGAAATGAGTCATGCAGTCTTCATCTACTCTGTAATTTACACTGATGAACTACAAGACTGCTAAGTCTTCCATTCAGCTGAGCTTTCCATTTTTCAGGTGCTTTGAATAAACAGAGTATTCATACACCATTCCTACTTTTTCCCCTTTTCAATCCTCAAGTCTCAAAAACATGACATAGTTTGGCAACTCCAAGGTGGCTACCTGTCCTTTTAGGAAAACTTCAGAAGTGCATCTGAACTAATCACCTCTACCCTATGTTGGTGAAATTCAAACTTTGGAGGCCCGTGACTCCTCTCTCTGGGCAGTTGACCTGGTTTCAGCACTCATATCCCAGTGAAGGACCGTAATCAGCTGCTAAGCCTCCATGTCCTGTTCTCCATCATTGTAATTAACCGTGGTCTATCCCTTATGATTCCTAAAAATTTTTTAGAGGCTACACATCAAGTGCTTTACTTATGTCTGGACAGTTGAAACCTGTATTTACGGACCAGTTCTTCATTAGTCTCCCCACTAATTGAAGCTCAGCCACGTAGCCCATAGCAATGTTGGCAATGAGCACCTGGGAGGATGGTGGGTACCAGATATGTTTAAAGGTGTTGCTGTGTCTGCTATAGGCACGGTAGAAACACAGAGGTATAGGAAAACCAGAAAACATACCAAAGCTGGTAGTTATGAAATCAGCCACTGTGGATATCTATACAAAAGTGCTTTTCAGGTGCACCCAACCTAAGCACCAAGCACAGAGCAATTGAGCTGAGAAGCCAAGGTTTGATTCAGCTGTGTAAATGTGAGATTCCAGCACCACTGCAAACAGAGTCTTCCACAGGTCAAATGCTAAATCTACAACTCCCGTGCAGATGCAGACACCTGAGGCTACTTCAAATGGTAACAGGTGCCTACATTCAAACAACTCAATGTCACCTTCTGTACCTATCTTAGAATGATTTTCAACCAGGTCTCTAGGCCCCACTACCGCAGCACTGTAAGTCAACTGATTACAACAGGAGTTTATCCCCAGGCTCATACTCAGACAGCTAAAGGTAGCTGTCCTAGTCTTAACCTGAATCCCCACCCCAAGGCCTGGATTCTGTTTCCCAAATATAGGTTTTTAGTGCCTTCAGGGATGTCCTTGGTATCTCACCTGTCATTCCAGAAGGGCCCAGATCTACAGAAGGACCTATGTCATACTGTATCAATGCTGTAGATACTTCTGGGCACCCAGCATGATACAAGACACTTGTACGTGGGCAACAGAGCTGTGTCATACAGCTCCATGCTTCACTGAAGAACACTGCCATCTTTTCAGCTTTATGAAAGGAAAAGTTCTGATGAAAAATGTGTTCAGGCAAGGTTTGGAGCAGTATCACAAAACAATGTAGCGAAATTTTAGTGATGCTGGATACAATCATTTAGTTCGGATTTACATGCTTTGCTTTGGCAAGCCACAAATGGGTTAGGATTCAGAAGCAACGAGGGAATATGCACATATACTTCCACCCCACCACAGTTCAAGGATTTAAAGCTCTGTAGAAATCACTTCTTGATCTGTTTGTCTGTCATGTTGCTTTCCCTGGTTACAGGGTTTAGATAAGAAGCATCCTTTGGGCAGAGATTGTGTTTCCTTCCATATCCCTTAAACACATTTTAGCTATTAATGCTAGGAATATAATTATTATTACTATGTGAATGCTTATCATACCCACCCTTTGGAAGCGCTGTCAATCTAGCAGTTTACTTTGTATCAACATTTTTTGGGTGCCTGAAACAAATTACTGGGAAAGGAAATACATCAGACATACCTTTGGTGTGCACCCCTGTCATCACTTAAGCTACTGCACTGACCTGCATGCGGTTCATGGCTTCCCGAATCTGATCCAGATGGTGTGCGGAGCTGAGGGCCTCGAGACGGATGTCTGTTAATTTTAGCTCTTTCTCCCTCAGCTCACTCTTTAGCTGAAGAATAATTTCAGCTTCTGCCTCTGTGCACTCACAGATCCTAAAGAGGAGCAGGAAACAGGCAGGAGATTAAAGGAAGAAGGTTCTCCCCCCAAAGCGGTGTCATTACTAAGTATCAAAGTAGAGAAAATGCTTGCTGCTGGTGAAACCTATGAGTGAAGAAAGAATCTTATCAAAGAAACATGAAAAGGCTCAAATTGCAAATTAAAAAAGGAAAAAAGCCCTTACCAGATGAAATTATCAGCTTGCTTTATACTTTTCCAGTTTAGCTCAATAGTTCACTATGGTGAAAAAAAGTCGTTAAAAACTTTACAGAAATCATTTTCTTGAGTGTTCGTTGTCTCACCCATTCGTTTTAATTTTATTTCACATCCCATCATTTCTTTGGTGCAAAGTTACGACTTCCCTAAGCAGCAATGGTCACAACTGAAGTATACTGATTAAGCCACAGTACTGATATTTACTCTCTGCCAGGCACCAACAGTTTTCTCTGTTTTGAACAGTATATAGAGACCATCCTTGACTAGAAGATTTTGATCTGTAATGGTTTTGACTTGTGATGGTTGACGTTTTGCCTACAGTTCATAATTTGGTAATGCATGGTGTCTGAAACAGCATGCTTGGGTGTGGGGCTGTTTTTTTTTCTTTCTTAAAAACTAGATTAAAATTAATCACCATGAGATTGTTTTGCATAAGCATTATTTTCAAGGGAAGAAACCATTACATTGTGAGAAAAGACCCAAATGTGACTGACCCAGGGACCCAGTGCTACCCAGTTCTCATGTGAGACGGTTTTGCCTCCCTGTGTCATTATCAGACCCTGATCTGTTGCATTACAGAACCAGTAGAAAATAAACCACTGAATTTGGCTACGTTATTACACTAAGCAATATTTTCATTCAATTCACCACACGTTATTTGCTCTTTATTACTGCCACTATAAACAGTTAATATTTGCAGAACAATTTAAAGATGAAAAACGCTTTATACAATAAGTATTATTATTGTGGTTATTACCACTAAATATACAAACAAGAAACAGAAGTCAACTTTTAATGGCCAGAATGCATGCAAATGCATTTTGGGAAAGAAGATGCAGCACTCTCCAGGTGAGAGGTTGGGTACACAACTCCATGCCCCACACTCAATTTTACCGGGATCTATGCTTGTAGACCACATGACCGTTTTGCCTTTTCTTTGGTGCCCAGCCTAGAGGTGACCTGCACACACACGTATTTGACAGATGCAATTGGAAGAAAGTAAAGGTAATGGTTTAGAACATGAGACTCAGGTCATGAAAATATATAACCAAAGTGTAAGCAAAGGGAAGATGAAGAAGTTCATGGCACTTGAAAAACTACAGCAAACTGAAGAAGGAAAATCATATCATTCACAACATGCACCAATATTATAAATGTGAGTAAAAATGAATAAAGGCAAAAACTAGGATTTTTTTTCCCCAAATATTATGATACAGTTATTGGTTTGATGTGCCCATACCTAAGCTAACCAAATAAGAAATGAAATTTTAATTACATGCATGTATTATCTCATATAATGACTTGGACAACTGGGAAGTCACGTATATATTTGTTGGCTGTTTTCTCTTTGGCATTTTTGCAGTATATCTTGAGAAGGGATGGACAAAAATATCTTGGCCAGACAGCTTTTAAGATGATAAAAATTAAGCAGAAAGCCAGGCCACGGTTCTGGAAGAAGCAGGAAAAAGCTGTCTAGACTGGTAAGATAAGCAGAATGGAAGCAAAAAGTATGTACTGAATTTTCTTCTGCAGATTCCAGAGTTCTTCAACATTCAGTGCCTACAACTGTAAAATCACATGAGAAGATGAGACTTCATCAAAGGGAAGAAAAACAAAAAGATAAGTGCGTTCCTGAGGAGTCACAGGAAGAAGCTCAGAAGCCTGATCCAACCTCAGACACAGGTTTAAAGTACTGAAAGAGTTTCACTTTGTCTTTCTTGTTACAATCTCAGGATTTTTAAATCAATAGGTTGCTTTAGGTAGAAGGAGTAAGTCAGTCATGAACTTTGAACAGAGGCTGCTGATAATTATGAAAAATCTTGAAGATGATGGATGCTTAAATTATGCAACGGAAAGTAACATTATCACTGAAAGAGACAAAGAAATTAATCTAAATCAATATATTTACGTGATCACTCTGTGGAAGGGAAAGAGTCTGTGATATCCTGTGCAGAAAGGTTTCAATAATAAAAAATGGAATAATATGATCAGAAAAATTTAAGTGTTATGGAGGAAGAACCATAAGGCTGTGAAGTGGCCAGTATTTACAAAGCTATGGCTCAGAGACCAAATAACCATGGGAAGAGCTTGGGATGAAAGACAAAATATGTAGTTTTGCCCTTGATAAGTTCTGGGAACACCAGTACATCTAGAGAGCAAGCCAATGAATCAAAGAAAAAAAGCAGGGTTGGTGGGAACAGGATAAGGTTATGGGAGCAGATCTGTGATTCATGACTAAATAACTTTGTAGAATAAAAGTGTCTTGCTTAAGTTCACACACTTTCTATTAAGGCTTTTACTAGTGATTTTTAAGTTGATATCAAATCAGATTCAAGGGTCCCAAACATGCAGAAATCTTCTTCTCAAGATACACATATATCTGAAACCATAAAAATGTGAGTTTCCTATAAAAAAAATCCAATGAAACTAGAGATCTAGATGAGTTATTCCTTACTAGCTTTTATGGAATGTGAGGAAAGAAAAACATTTATTGTGGAGGCATTTTTGTGGGAATATTTACTGTCAAACTCCTAAACCCACTATATAAAAATCATTAGAGTCTAAAAAGAAATAATAATAAAAGACACCTAACCTAACACCAGAAAATTTTATTCTAAAGCTCATTAATGAATCACAAGACTGATATTCCTCGGGTGTTTTAAGTAGTTGTGACCAGATTATTCTCAATTAGGACAAGGAAAGCAAGGCTGGTGTCAGGAGGGTGCATTTGTTGGTTCTAAGAGGATGATTTCCTCAGATTTGAAGAAGTTTTGAGTTTAGCAGAATGATAAAAGAATAGGTAGAAGACTATGAATGGAAGCTGAGAAGTCTGTAAGAATAATATATTAACCATACAAAAAATAATAAAGAAATGTGTCAGCTTTTTATTGATGTTTTGTTGTCAGTTCTGAAACCATTAAACACGATGATTTGAATAAAAAAAAAAAAGTAAAATCCTGAAAAAAAAATACCCAAGCTGATAAAAGAGGAGAAATGGATTTAAAAAATTACATAAATTAGTAGCTACAAAGTAGATAAAGCAGTAAGAGAATGGATGAGTGTCTTGTAAAAATTGATAGCTACCTGGAAAATGAAATGACACTTTTAGTATGTCATGAAGAAAGGAACCTGTAGTGTTTGGCCTTTTCTAAGTGTATATGATGAAGTTGTTGATGGTGCAGAGAGAGCACAACATAAGATTTTGGATTTGCACTTGCAAAGAAGTTTCTACTGCTAGATGATTTTGGGTAAAGGCCATGTAAGGAGGAAAGAATGACCTAAGAAAGAGTTGCTGGAAAAGCAGTGTGTAAATGGAGTGAATCTGAAACACGAGATTAAAAGATCATGGCTGTTGACAATGGTGTCTGAACTGCTGATGGCCCCACCTTAGGAGGTCTGTTTCACAGTCCATCCCATTTGGGAAGAAAGGTTTGCCAAGAGAGAGACTTACGCAGATGCTGACTGTGATGGTTTCATTGACGTTGCCCCACACTCTCCTGAGCTGTGGGGCAATTTAGGTGAAGAAGGAAGAGAGGAGTCTGTCAGCTCTTCTATGTCTGAATGTGAGGAAGGAGGCTTGGTGGACTTCTTCTTTCCAAAGGCCTGTTTGAAAGAGCTTCTTAGCTGGAAAACAAACATAGAGCAAGATTACCTTCCTTGTCAGGACAATTTGTGTGCAGCTCATGTTTCGAAGAGTTAGTTTGCAGATGCCATCCTAGCCACTGCCTGAGGTCAGTATACAGAAGCGAGGTATTAACATATGCAACACAGTATCTCTAAAAACATGATACAGTGCTTTGTTCTGACTTTATTAATCCAGCGCAGCGCAAACGTAATGCTATGGAAAAAAGTGCAGGACCGAGTGGTACAGCTATGGGAGAGGGGTGCTCATTTAAAACCATCAAGCCCTAGGGGAATCCCATTCCCATGGCATTCCCTTCAAGGGCTGGCTTTAAATAACCACTTTGCATCTAGTTACAGACACACCTTGCTGTTACTAAATGCTGAAATCAAAAGATGGGTCCAATTTACTGGGTTTGCCAATTTACTTTCCCCATCAAAAATTTGAGCGGCCAAACTTTGCAGGTGCTGTGGTTTGGATCACAAGCGAGAGGATTTAAGCTGGGACATGAGGCTTGCTTTGTTGTACTGCTGAGAAGAATGTTAGCTGAAAGGGATATACTCTTTGCTGCAGTCTCCCTTAGAGTAGCAAGATCTCTGAACGTACAAGCATTGCCTTTCCCCTCTAGAAGCCCTTATCCAGCATTGAAAAGGGACAGAATAGCCAAAGAGCCATTTATTTCAGGAGCCAAGATGACAACAGTTTTATCTGCAGTGAATTTTAACTAGCCCATTTGTTGATACCTTTGTCTAAATACAGAAGTTGTCCATTTTAGGAAAAACATGGTGGGTTTTTGTTTTTATTTTCAGAACGTTGTTCTGATTAAAACAGCATAGAGCTCAATGACAAGCTGATTCCTCTATAAAACATGAGGTATTCAAACACTTTATTTTCGCGATATAATTGGAGAGTGGGGAGTGTGACCACTGATGAGAGAAACATTAGTTAAGTCCTTTCCAGCTCATGATCTCTAACGAGAAAGAAATGGATTTTGGCTACACTCCCCCTTTCTATAGTCTAAACTTTGAGATTAAAATGAATAGAGACAAACTGAGAAGACATACAGGATAATCTGTTTTTAGAAGGTATAAAAGCCTACTGCCAAAATAAATAGCATTCATGCCAAGATAGGGTTCTTTATAGATGCATGCCAAATTTTCCATGGTTTATATTCACCTCACTTCCTCTAGAGTTCACCTTGCAGAAACATGAAAGAGTGTGGAATTACAAATCAAGGGAATGAAGGCTGATCATTACTTTTAAAACAAATGTTTATGCAGGTAATATTTTTAAAACAACAAAAACATATTTTCCAATTATTTACTGAAAGTATTTGATTAAACCCTTAGCAGTATGGGGTATGTGTGTGTTCCAGCTGAGAAGCACCTTAATTTCTTTAAATAACGTGCTATTCTTACACGAGGATTCTTCACAGATTACAAGTCACTTCATCGCTGGGTAACATATTTGAGTCCAGCCTTTGAATCAAACAATGACTGAAGAAAAATAAAACAGGGTCTCAGTGTGGCCCAGAGTTTTGTGGTTTGGTTCTGGGTTTTGTTTGGTTTGGTTTGTAGTTGGCTTCTTTTTTTTTTTTTTTTTTAAATTATCCTGACTTATGTATATAATTCCCCACTGATATTCCACAAGTTTTAGCTTGCTGGTAGTGTCACAGTACGGACACACGTGAATTGCTTCGTATCTGTCTGGCCCCACAAGAATGTTGTAGATGAAACGGGCCATTATGCTACTCAGGCACTAGGAAACGACATAATAGCTAAAAGATAATTAAACCTGCTGAGCACTTACCCAGTTTTTCTTTTTCTTTTTCTTGGAGTCAGCGTCATTACCACTGCCAATGCTCGAATGGCTCGTCGCGCTGTTGATGCTGGAAACGCTTTCTGAAGAATGCTGCCGCCTTATACGTAAATCTAAAGGCAAGAAAATACTGTGAAATCCATCTGTCTTTGTTTCCATATAATAATCATTCCTGTATTTATGTAGCGTCTTCCTCCTCAAAGGGAGCCTAAATGAACACAAATGGCATTGATTCCTGTAGTGGCTCGGATTCAAGCTATTGCAGCCTGTGAGAAGCCACATGGGAGTCAACGATGATGCATAAAATTAGACTAACACTTAGGAGCTTCTCCAATCCGGGGTCTTACTCTGGCAGGAAGGCAATGACCCTGCAGAGCAATCTATACAGGCATAGTGTCATATCTAAGCAGTGTCTGTTACAGATTGATTACTTACTATTATCACGTGTACTACAGTTCTGAGGAGTACAGGGACTACTTGACTTGTAGCAGGGATAATCAGTGTTCAGACGCTACCTTCTAATATACCATGATGGAAATAAGCAGGCAGGAGTTCATTACAAATGAAGGAAAAAAATAACCAAGAAGTGGAGAATATTATAAGTGATTGGTGAGGCTTTTGAGTTTCAATTTCTTAAAAGTCTCTGATAACTCTATCTTAAGCACTGGAAAATTCTCTAGCAGAACATACGCACTAATACCAAGGGAAATTACTTTTTAGATTATTTTTTACTTCCTAGAAGTTAACTTTGCTATAGTCAAGTCACGCAATGAAACGACCTTAGGGCAAACATCTAAATAATGACCTCTTCAAAGAAAGATCAATGACCCTCTCAAAACTGAATGCTGCTCTTATTTTTCTTCTTCAAGTAATTCCTTTGCTGTTGCTTATCAACAGGCACCTCTCAAGTACATATTTATCATGTGATATCTGCCTAACTGCAATGAGAAACTAATTCAGAATTTAAAATGCCAGCTTTCCTGCACTGATGTGGCACTTTTTGAAGGAGCTTTCAGAGCTGTATCTTATGCTGCATTTGCAAGGTATAACCATGTCCTGACGTACAACTTCACTAGCGCCTTGAGCATACTTGGATATACAACTGCAGCAATAGGGTTAACCGTTGACACACAACAATCAATTCCTGGCCACCCAGTTCGGAGAAGACAAGGCTCTAGGAACTAACTTTGGCAAACAGGAAGCTCATGCAAGGTTTCCAGCTCTGGAAATACCACAAGTATGCCTACACTGCATGGAGAATGTGCTTGCCCGTGCAAGAGCGTCCCCAAACCAACAGAAATGCAGTGACTTAGCTTTTTTTCCTGGGGAGAAACTCTGCATTTATTTTAATAGTGACAAAACATACCTTTGTGGGTATGATCGGGACCATTCAGGGCTCCTTGAATAGCAGCTTGTGCAGCAGAATTCTGGGCTTTCAACATCTCAATGGTTTCCCTTAGCTCTATAAGCTCAGATTCCTGTGGGAAGAGCAAAGAGAGCTCAAAACATATGGAACAATAACAACGTTTGTCTAAGCTAAAAAAACCCAACCCAAGACAAGATAAGAATGGTCAAACCAAAGTTCATGGGACTGCTTGGGTGAACATAAGGGCAATAACTAAGTAGAATGCATATTTTCTCACCGAAGCTGTTCAACTCAACTAATGTATTCTTTTGCATTTATTCTATATAAAGTGTTCTTGTGTTTTTAAAGAGGACCAAACATGTTGAAGGCTAATCTAGAAAGGTCTCAACTGAATATCCACTATAAAGTTAAAAGAAACCCAACACTTTCATTGTGAAAGACAATAAAATAATTTGAATTACATCATTTAGTATACGAGGCTGCTGTTTAGTGGATGAACCTCAAGCTGAATTTGTGCATTTATCAAATGATTTAACTTGTTAAGTAAGAATTTAATTTTTAAAAAACCCACCCTTGTTTAATAGCAACTGCCCTTCAAGTTGAAGTAAAATTATTCCACTTGAGTGCAGGAAGTTCTGTATTAGAATGCACAGACAATTTTAATTAAAAAATAGCTTTTATTACTGCTGTATTAAACCTGTCCTTTCAGCCTGTATTTATATAATGAGGATTAAAGGAATTTAACCTCAACAATAGAGAAAAGAAGAGAAAGCAAAGAACATGCTCTAAATCTTTTGGGAAAGAAGCTTGGACACGATCTTTTTCAATGTCACTGCTTAACATCTTCCGGAAAGACAAAAAATCTGAGGGAAATTATACTTTGTAAAACAGTCAAAAGTTTTAGTTTTAAGAAAGTTCAATTGTGTGCTTTTTTTTTTTTTTTTTTTTGCTTAAGATGAAGCAAGCAATACTAATATTTTCCATCCAGTTCCCAATCAGTCCCACCACATTTCATCTTTTGGTGCTCAAACAGACTGTGAAATGTTATTTTTACAGGCAGCTACACTGGCTCCAATGGTGACTAATAGCTCACTGATACACAGTTTCTTTCACAGTTTGGCTCAACCAGGCCTTTCCCTTTATAGGATACTGTTGAAATGAGTAGGGGTAGAACGTTCCACAAATTCAGTCCTGGAAGGTGATAAGCAGGCTTTTAATCCTGAGCTTGATGGAAAGGTTCACATTCAATTTACTGCCTACCAGGTTTAGGGGTTTTTTTTTTCCTCAATACTCAAAACAGCACAGTGAAAACCAAAACTGTTTCCCAATACATAGGACACCCAACCCGCATTAGCACTCTGAATAGAGTAATTTTTCTGTACTTAAAGTTCTTCCCTTCCCATAATTCCACTATTCTGACAACACTGGCAGGTTGGAATGATGGACTCCAGCAGGTTATGATCAGTCTTTGTTAGAGGATCTTTCAGTACAGATTAAACCCAGAACCATGCATGTTTTAATTAAAATCTGGAAAGGAAAGATTTTATCTTCACACTATTCTACTACACATTCTGGGTAAACTCGATGCTGCTGAGTTTAATTCTCTTGGAGCTTTATGAAGATTTGATCACAACGGCCATTAAAGAAAGATCTGTCTGTCTTATTGTCACAGCTGTCCCTGTTTCCTTTCAGTGATCTTTAAACAAAACGCTAATATAATCTGCTGACTGTTTTCCACATTAAAGCATCTGCTTTGGTAAACGTACCTTTTGTTCTGCTGTCATTGTTAGACTTTGCAGTCGGCCGGTCATATTTCCCAAGCTTTTCTCAAAAGCTGCTACTAGATGAGCCTGTGAAAGAAACAGAAGACAAATTTCATTGTGAGCATGAGTCTTACATGCACTTTGTAACTTTCAGGAATATACAGAATGTTTCATATATTTTGACTGGACTAACAATACCAGGACTTAGTGAAACCCAGAACACCTACTCTGAGATTTGTCCCAGATCTCTCTCACTTTTTTNCATCCTCCAAGCCAATCTTCTCCAGCTCTTTTCGATTAGTTTTAAAGTCAAACTGAGCTAACTTGGGTAGATGAATCAGCCAAGGAAGCTCATTGTTCCTCGGGCTTCTAGAGCCCCCAAGGAGATTAGCTTAGGTATCCCTGTCTGGAAATGAATTATCGATTTAATGCCCTGCTTTGAGTTTACTGATATATTGGCCAAAAAATTCTGCTCCCAAGCAGAAGTTCAGGAACAATTATTTTCAATTATTGAACATTCCAACATGGGAATTCAAGTGCTTTATCTTAAAAGGTAAGTTTTAACCTCATAGAAAAAACACTCCAGAGGAATCCTGAGAATCAAACAAAAAATATTAGTTTTGTAAAAGGTCATTAGTTGGTCTATTCATCTTATATTGTTTATATGTGTGTGCTGTACTTATAAAAGTAATAAAAACTTACATAAAATATAGATATAATATTTATACATGTGTGCAAATGTATACACAAAAGGCAGTCTTGAAAACTGGAAGTCCTACTTCTCAATAAGAAAAGCAATATAGTGAAACTGATTAAAAGATTAAAAGAAATTAAAGCTTTGTTTTATTTTCTAACAACACTATATATTCACCCTATACTCTATGCAAGCAAAATTTATACAAACAATACATCAGCTCTTCATTAGTTCTAACTGACAACAAGCTTCATAGGGAAAGAAAGGTGAGTGGTCATAAAGTAGCCAACAAGCCAAGCCAGCTCATACAGCCAGGGGAAAGGAAGAATTTAATTTTTATGAAATTCCACAAAATTTTATCCTCTCCTCTCACAGCACAAATAGTAAAGCAGAAGGAAACACTTATTTTCTCTTTACAATTTCAGAAGTGGTAACAGGCAAAGTTTCGAAACACAGGCACTACAATACACCTGGAAATGTAATTCACACACAACGTATTTATATGTACAAATGGATTAACAGAGCTTCCTCACCAAGGAATATTATTTTTTATTATAGCAGCACAGGCACACAGTGTGCCTTGCAGATTTTTCAGTTCCTGATTTGCATGCCTATACAAGCATAGCTGAAATTGTTCAAATGCATGTGCTTGTACTGAATCTGAGGCATAATCAGAGGAAGACACAGTCCAAAAAGGATTCTCTAATGCATGTTAGGAGAAGGAAAAGTGCTCCTTGGCACCTATCTTGTGCTGCATATTATTCCTCAAATAAAAAATTATCATCCTATAGATAATATTGGCCCACTTCTGTGTCTCGTTCAGAGCTGTTATGCTGGTAAGTGGCTTGTGTTTTGTAAATCACTATGGATTGCTATAAACATTTTGGTATTGTAAAATCCTTATTTTATACTTCCTAAACTTTTTGTAAGTTTACTCCTTGTAAACAATATTATTAGAAAATGCTTTTATTAATTACTTATGGATATAATGGTCAATCCACCTGCTTTCTGCATCTGCCAGGATGCCTTAGGGATATAACTCTTTTGGTAAAGGATACGAACCACTGGGACTAACTTTTGGTTAACGTCAGACTATGCAATTTCTTATGGACTAATTAATAATTGTGCATATTCCTACTTCAACATTTATAACTTAGCCTATATTCTTGAATTTATGATTTTAAATAAAATGAACCTGGAATATGCATCAGTTGCAGCTCTGAAACCTGTTAATCGATACAAAGTTACGCTAGGTAGTTTGGAAACAACAACCTTTGATTGTTTTCATTACTCCTCTAAGAAGATGAAAGTAACTAGTTCTTAAACTTACTTTTCATTTTAAAAATTAGCTAGTTATTAAACATATCCAGACTAATTGATGGTATTTTAATTCCAACGATGATGACCACTGACCCAGAACACAATGAGAGACAAAGTAGATGCACTATCACAGAATTATAGCCAAGCGTCTCTTCATTACATGTGTTTAACAGGAAACTAATGGAGCTCGCTGTTCCCTGCCTCATAAAAAACATCTATGGCTTGGCTGGTGGCCCGTGGTTCTGCTTTACCATGAGAATAACAATGGGGACCCAGGGCTTGAAAAGAGGGATAATGTGCTTAATTATGCATTGCTTTTGTCCGTTTCTCACAATTAGACTGTGATAACCACAGCTCTTTAGTACCTAACTATGCATATTTGTGCAAGTGTTCTCCTATTCCATAGCTACAACTTCAGCTTACACTATGAATAAATCACAAGGAACTTGCAAGGAAAATTAAGAACTACAAAACATCACTAAAACTGTCATCAAAGGTCCCCGGAACTATTAAGTTATGGTCTGATAGGCCTTCAAGAAAGACTTGGGTTCTTACTAAAATTCAGCCCGTGATAACAATCAGCGCCTCACCTTCTCGGGGCAGCACACTGAAATTTCTGCATCATAAATGTAATTGGATCAAGACGACAGACCTTTGCTGAATCATTTGAGATAAAGACTATCAGGTCCTGATTTGCTAATAATAAAGAAACTTAATTTAAAGGCCTATCAACTGAAAACTATTAAAGAAAAAAAATCTTCGACTGCATTGCTCATTACTGTAAATGTTTATTGACACGGAATACTCTTTATGAAATACAAAGTATTAATTTTACATGCAGAGTAATAAACTCTGCTGCCTTTCCCTGTGGTAACAAATGTTTATTTATTCAGCAGTCCAGGGAACTCCTACTTGTTGGAATCTTACACAGATTTGTCCGAAAAGAAATATTATGTAACAGAATAAGAGAAGTTAGTCTGAAAAAGGCTAGATTATCTGTATATTTATATGTGTGTGGAGGTATGCATAATGCTTATGTATGTATATATTCCCATTTAAGATCAGACTTTGCATTTAAATAGTTAAATGTAGAATAATTCAGATAATTGAAAAGGGAAGACTAACATTTCTCATTTTAAAATCTAATTAGAAATTTCTTTTAGACTTATAAATTTGGTAATTGATTTGGATTGGATTGGTAATGCTCAGACTCAGAGGATTATTTATCTGATCCAAATAGATTCATTCTTTCATTCTCATAAAAATATTTGGGAACAGATTTAGTCTTTTTTTAAGTTACAACCAGTCCCTCACACCTCAGAGATCTTTGTGTTAGATTCAGTAGTTTTATTCATGGCACACATCACTCAAACACCACTCAAAATAGCCTGAATACTGCATGTGCTTTAAGTAACACTTGTTCAAAAGTTAAAACAAATCTTCACAATTGAACGTGGCATTTGTACTTGGAAACAGATATACTGGAATTAGACTTAAGTAACTGGGCATTACTGGAAGTATGCCTACAGCAAAATATATTAATCTTTAACACAATATACATTAGATACACAGATCATGTACAGCTCTTATCTGCAGATCCATCATATATGGAGTAATTTTGACTTCTATTAACATGTGAAATTCCCACTGGAAACAGTCAAAAAGATATAACACTCAGGGAATGACTTTGGTGCCAGGACAACAGATTCAATTTTAAACATTTCCTTCTTAGTGAGGGATCCCTGGCAGCCAAACCCCAAATACCTCAGCTCTCATGTTTACAGCCCATCCTGAACATGACACTGACACATCCAAAGACTCTTTGAGACCTGACCTGGGGTGTTCAGATTTACAAAACAAAAGCAAAGAAATAAATTTCCTCCCACCTGACACGGTTGACTGAAAGGAGGTGTGAGAGGCCAGAAGGGATCGGGCGGATTGCAAGAAGCCACTGTACATCTGGTGACCTTTTCTGCTCGCCGCCTGCTATTATCTTGTTGTTTGGCTGTGGGATAGTGGTTCAGAGCTGGCCAAACAAGAGTATTAGCCAGCGAACCCCCTCCGCTCTCTACTGACATCCTGGGTCTACTATAGTTTGCAAGCGCGCACCCTTCAGCTTTAGACAGTACAAAGCACTGATCAAAGTCCCTCCGAACAGGCTGGGTTCAGGCTGCTCACTGGAATTTGAGCCTGTGTCAGTCATGTAGGAAGTCTGCTGGTTGGACACTTTCTGCACTGAAAACAGGCCCTTTCTTAATTAGTACTGAGGTTTGCCCTTCAGCAACATCAAAACAGGCACCAGGGGAAAAAGGCAGAATCTCAGAGAAAAACCTGTAAATTAAGCATCCAAACAACAGCTGGGCCCTGCTTGAATTTAATCATATGCAGGCAAAACACTTTGGGGTTAATCAAATGAAATAAGCTGCTGAAATCAAGCATAGTACTTGAGTCCAGTCAACAAAACCTGAATAATAAATGAAATGAAGTAAGAAAAGTCTTAACGGAGGTTTCCGAAATGCCCGAGAAATGCTCTGACTTCCAATTGACAAGTTTTGATATAAAATAATATATCAACCCAGGGTTTGATGAAATAGGTCAAATTTCAGCCTGACAGCCTTTTAATGACACATGTATTACTGTCACCAACAGTGGTGAAGCCAGGACACAAACAGCGTTGAAATGAGGTAAGATGCTCTTTTCTTCACTTGCATACAGTACTTTTGCTTGGTTCAGCAGAGGGAAACAGTAACAACGAATTCAAGCCCGAGGTGAACTATGAGGGAACAAAATTTCTGGCTGTTCATAGTTTCCTTCTCCAGACCACAGCCAGGTAAAAAACATGCTGCCTATTTTCAGACACTGGAAGTGCGGCTATGTGGAAGAGCTGAGGACTAAGGCAAAGATGATTGCATTTATAGCAAAGGCATCAGAAAAGATGGAGTAATTTCCTGGGTAACAAAGGCACCGCAAAAAATACTCTGGTCATACAGTCATACAGCATGCCAGAGATGAATGTATCTACAGAAAAGATAGGCAGTGTGACCAAACGTGTTTATGCATTAGACTTACTGTTTATTCAGGTTTTAGCCTCCTGAAGTGCAAACGTGACTCAAAATGAGGGTCACAGTATCCATTCAGAGTGTGAAATATGGTTTTGAATTCTTCTCTAAAGACAAATTACAGCTTTTGTGAACAGGGCTATTTATCCTTTAAATGCCAGGGGCTGGGAGGGGTATCTCCTAGATTAGGAGATATGCAAGAAAAGCATACTTTTGTTTTATAGACAAAACTGCTAAGACAGTACAAGGTCATGAAAATTAGAAGCCCACCTGGATATGTTGTAAGTTTGTCATATTAAATCAGATATTTGTTACTTAGTCTAATAATTTTTATGAAAAGTATGTAATTTCTGGCATTTAAGTATCAATTCTGTAATTACACTAAATTTCAGAGGCCATATCAGAATTAAAAGGTTCTATATAAACTCTGTTTTCAACCTCAGTTTCTGATGTTTAAGTGATACTTCACAGAATTTATTTACATAAAGTGCTCAAAGGACTGACAGAATCAGTACTAACACGTCTTTAAGGGGTTTCTTTTGATCCTTTGGATTTATGTGGAAGTGTTCTTTTAATGCTTTACATCTTTTGTACCAGAAATAGCAGAGAGGCAACTCAGAATCTGGCTTACTGAGAAATACATGTACATTTTTTCATTTTTTTAAAAGTCTGTATCTCTTGACAACATCCCCCCAAAACATTTACTCTAGCAACATGTACTTTTATTTTAAGATTTTTTTTCATCATGAAGGTGGCTAAATCCTTTGTTCGTGCCTGGAGAATTTGAAGCCTCTAAGTTTCATGCTCCTGACAAGTTTAATTTTGAGGGAATTTCCACATGTTGGGGATTTGGAAAAAAAGAAAGATTTCTCTGGTACCATTTAAAAACCCCACGTGCTATAAGGATCAGATTAAGGATTGCTTATAGGTTTAGAGTTTAAAAGGTAGTCTCTATGGAGATGGATTAGAAGGTGGGTGGCAGAGTCAAAGGAAGTGATTAAATTACACAACATGCAGTATGCACGCACACATATGTTTGCATACATGCAGGTTTACAAATGTAGCACATCTGGACAGGTAAAACCAGATGAACCCATCTATGTATTTGTAACTGTCCTCTTGAAAAAGTTACCCCTCCAATTAGATCAGTAGAAAAGCTGTGGGCATTCTTACTAGGTGTTCAGAAGTCCAGATGTAGTACAAGCAACCAGATCTCCAACCAACACATTAGTTAAACAGTTCAAACCCAATTTATTTCTCACCCACGTGGCAGAATTAGTTTGAGTGAAAACCAAGCCAAAATGTAACTATCCATCTTTAGCTGGACTTGGTTTCTTTGAAATGGGGATCAAATCTAATTATAACTTGAAGCTGACTTTGACAACTTGTCTGGAATAAGTAATGTTATTAGGTACCAGTCTGAATGGTGTTTACTCCACACAAAGGAATACTGACCAGAGGTATAGACAATGACTTCTCACTAACATTGGGAAGAAATTGGATGCAATTGGCCCAAATGAACCGAACAGTGGCTTTGTTGCTTCAGCTGCAGGGGAGAATGCCCTCTCGTCCTCACTCAATTCTTGACTTATTACTGTATAATAGGCTACAGCACTACTGGGATGATTGTCAAAGGATGAAGATGTCATCTTTCAGAAAGATGACTCTAGTCATATCATCAAGAAGGAATATGCTGGTGCTTTCTGTTCAGAACTAGCAGAAAGAGAGAAGGGAAAACTGCTGGTTTGCCCCACAGTAAAGTGAGGCATGGGACCAAGAGCTCAAGTTATCCCTATCAGAGAGAGGGGCTTCCATGGCTTCCACAGGCTCCTGAGCACAGATCCACCACAGGCAAACAATTTAGTTTGAATGATGCAGCCCAGAATCACAAAATGGGTTGCACTGGGGGGAACCTTTAAACATCATCTAGTCCAACCCCCAGATGTGGGCAAGGACATCTTTCACTGGATCACACGCTTGGAGGTATTTAACTCTTTTGGGTAGCACCAGCTGCTGCTGAATGCACATTAGGAGGGTACTCAGAGAAGATGTGGGGATGTGAGTGCTGGTGCTATCACAGACCCTGCCACAGTCCTCTTCCCTGGAGCTATTCTCACCTCTTGGTGTTTGTTTTAGTTTGCTGCACTCAGGTGAGTGAAGAATTGCCCAATTTGGCATAGATGAAGATAAGTGCCTAAAACACATGACAGATGGAACCTCATACCAAGGATAGGCATGCTGGTTATAAACTCCCAAATGAACAGCCCAACCCAGAATCAAGCTTTTGAAATTTATGAACATTACAGAACTTCAATATTGTCTCTGCTTCACTAGTTCATTCTGGGCAATCCATGCTGCTACAGGGGTACAAACACCAACAGGGGTTCTGCAGCCACCTGAACAGAGCAGAAAGTACTAAGAGCAGCTATTTCATGTTTTCACATGTGGTAGTCCTAACAGAATAAGCAGCTTTCACACAATGAGGGATTATTTTCCCACTACTTGAAGACAGTAGCACTTCAGCAACTGAAATAATTTCTTGGAAATAATGCTAGTAGTTATAGATCTCAATACTCAGTATATCTACGTATTGAAATAAGGCACTCTATAGGTTGCCCAAAACATCAGGAAATTGAATTCTTGAAATGCAAAATTTTACTCTCTTGGAACTGCATCTCAGCTTTCCTTGGAGTATTAACTATAGCTATATCCTGAACTGCATTTGAAAATCACTGTACATCAGATTGTTCAATAACTATC
The DNA here is from genome assembly GCA_013400835.1 of Zapornia atra. NCBI lineage: Eukaryota > Metazoa > Chordata > Aves > Gruiformes > Rallidae > Zapornia > Zapornia atra. The sequence goes on from VZTU01001742.1 coordinate 53,400, forward strand.
CAGTAACTTCACCATAGTAACCAGACAGGACTGTAGCTCACATTCCCTATCTGTCACTATGTCCTGATAACACGTTCAAGAACTCATATTACCGGTCTATGACAACTGGAAGGAACATGAAGGAGCTGTCTGCGAAACATCCCTGTTTCCATTAGCTATATATCAGCACAGGTATTGCAGCATATAAATTTCATATACAAATGTATACTGTGCTTCCCTCCACATCTATCTGCATTTTGTGGGCTTTATCTTGGTGAAATTAAACTGCAATGAGTTCTCTCAGCATCTGCAATTCATGAAGATTCACTGGTTGCATCTCCTTACTTTTGGGCTTTTTTTTTTAATTGATTCTGAGAAATAAAATCTGAATAGGGCTATTGTCACATCCAAAGTGTGGAAACTCTCATTTCCATCTCCACTGTGTTTGATTGCAAGATTTCTTCTGCTTGAAGCTGAGGAAATGCAGACACTTAATGAAATACTTAATTTGGAAAAAGACCAACCATAAATAAATAAATAAGTAGATAGTAATAGTCTCACAGACCATGTGTTGGTACTTGAATTGAGCAAGAGCTATTAGCCAGTCTGATAATAGATTCTCTGACACTGTTTATGATGACAAGGAAAAACACTTACATTTGCTGAAAGCTGAGATGTAAGGGTGGCGACTTTCTCTTGTGATGCAACCAGCTCTCTCCGTAGTTTCTGAATTTGCTAGAAGATAAAGATGACTGCTGTCAGCACTTCAGCAGTTCCATTTTCTTGTGGGTTTTGTATTTGTTTGTTTTATTTTCTTACAGGATCAATCATTTATAGGTTTACAATGCCTTAGTTTCACAGTTTAATCTCACTATTCAGAAATACAAATTATTAACAGTTGGCACAATGCTGCTCCAACAGCTTTCTCGCACTTACCCAGTGTACAAGCTAGGGTCCCAGTTAAAGCAGCACGTAAGGACAAATGCTTAATTACTTCATATGTACAATCAACTGTTTACACATGTAAAGGTCATGGTTTTTTTTACCAAATCACCTAAGTTTCAAACAGATTCTTAGTGCACTGAATTATAGCAGCCCTGGATGAGATTATGAAACACAAAAGAGTTTGAGCGAGGTTCCCTTTGCTTGACTGTGGAAGTGATGCCACTGACATATGTTACACGTCTACATCAGACTCAGTTGAAGTGCTAAAGAGTAGTTTCCCACTGCCTGGCATGAAGTAGACTTTGATGACTACCTCAGACACAGACTTTTGCTTCATGGATGTCTAAACTTAGGTGATGTACTGTAATAGCTTTTTTTTCCCTTCATATAGTGCCCGTGATTCAAACATGCAGCCACTTTAACCCTTATATGAATTTCAAAACTTGCTTGCCAGCTTAAAAAAATGCAGCTTCAAATGTGCCTGTTGACATGAAAATAAACTTAAACCAGAATCCTTAAGAAAAATGTCTGATTACATTTCAGCCAGGAGAGATATCCAGCATGAAGTCTGCGCATCATTTTAAGCTCATTTAACCCTATTTGAGATCTTGGAGGGACTCCAGGCATTGCACTGAACTTAAGCACAGCATGAAGTTTCACTTTGAAATCCCTTTCATATTCAGATACAAAAGAAACTAACTATTCCAGGCTAGAGAAGTAAAATATCTAGAACTCAACTAGGAAAGGGAGCACATCACATTAACTAAGCACAGTACTATTCACTAGGACTATCACAGTACTTTACTTTTACGACTCAATGAAAACCAGCAGGGAATACTGCACAAGCTTTAAGAATGGGCAAGTACCCGTACACCTGTGATACAAAAAATAGCTAGGTCATTTATATTGGCTCAGAGCAAGGGAGACAGATCACTGAGCTGTTCTCCATCCTGGACTGCTGCTTTCCTTTTTCCAAGTTTTCTTTTTGTTTTTTAATAGCAATTATTTGACTTTCCTGCTTAAGTTACACTTCTATCATATTTCTGCAGCTATACAAAGGCACTTAGGAAGTGCCGTTCAACATCTCCTGCAAGACCATCATAGAGGTGATGAGAAAACATCACGTAGAAGTACACAAGAAAGAAATGTTGTTTCATCACTATAAAAGGCTTATAAAGGGCAATGAAATGAGGAGCTGTCATTTACACTACTGAGCTATGACTCGCATCTTTAGCCACTTTGCTTTAACTTTCAGAGAAAGAAGCTTAGGAAAATCAGGTACATATATTCAGGAATATATATTTTCAACTATATTGAAATACACTGCAGCAAGTAAGGAAGAATATCTGTTCAATTTCCTCAAACTATCTTCTAGTTGTTTTCTTCTCTGATTAGAAAGGTAAAAATAGCAGCGGTGTAAAATGCGGGAGTTGGAAGATATGAAGCTCTGTGAAAGGGAAGTGCAAACCTTGGTGCTGCATTTTATTGCTGGTACTCCATGGTGCCCTACTAATACAACCAGGACTTCACTTTGAGCAAGACTGTAATTGTATCCAGCTGCTGACCCGGGCTTTTCACCCATTCTTGTACACTGTGAGGAGAAAGAAGCTGTTTTCCATGTCAGATCTGATTTATATCTGAAATCAATCTGCGTTGCTCCCAAACCCATCAAAGTGGTCAGTTTCAGAAATTTAATATAATGCAAAATGTAAAGGAGAGAAGTTCAAAGCAAACATTTGAAGTGTTTTTCTCCTGTAAGGCAGCACATTACCTAGAATTGCACAGTCCTTTAGATCCAGCACAGAGCTGTATTAAGTCTGAAATCAGACGTATCACAAGCTTGATTCTCATTGTTACTTTTCACCTTTTCAGAACTTCAGCCAGGAGACATTCTTCACCATGATGCTAAGAAATCACCCAGTGCACTAGAAGCTGCATTGGCTCTTCACCAATTCTCAAATAGTGGTACAAAGAAACAGGGTACATTCTTCCCAGCAACTCAGCAGTTTAGCCAGAGCAGATAAACAATAAACTTTAAAATAATACAACACAATACACAAGTAAAAGAATCAAGAGAAGTTTTTACCTCTGAATGTGCCTTTTCTTCTGCCTGAAAGAAAACAAAGAAGAAATGGCTTAGAAACAGTCTGCAAAATAAAAGCCAGCTACGCTGAAGTGAAATGAATAGTTTCACGGATCCATTACATTTGAGGAAGGTATGCAGTAAAAACAATAAGTGGAATTGTTTTCAACTTACTCGACCAGGCTCCGGCTGAAACCTCAAAGAGTTTGCCAGCTTACTGACAACATGAAACAGTGGCTAAAAGGAGAGCAGGAACAGAACTGCAGAAACTGCAGCTGTGTTTCTAAGATACAGAAGAAGATTTGCTATGCTGTCACTGCATGGACCTGAGTTTGTTGCCACCAAACTTTTACATCATAAGGATTGTTATGGCTCTTGGAACTGTATTTGTTCCCCTGTATACCGAGCAATACTCCTAATAGACTGATCCCTGCTAAGAGAAGTTGGCAGCATATGAGTAAAATATACATGGGGGAAGGTGGAGGGGAGAAGGGTACTTGCACTTTGAAGTAATTTCTTCTATGCAGAGTACTGACCAATATATGAAGGGTTATCAAGACATGTTAAAGTTTAACCTTAACTTGCTAATAATATTTAATAATTTTAGGTATTTTCTATATTGTTCCCTATTGTGTCATATAGTGATGCTATTTGCTCAGTGGTCTTTTAACAAGCTAAGAAACTAAATAATTGCAAAGCAAACCTTTGAAAGTTATTGCATTTGTAAGAGTAAGAGTAGTCAATTCAGGAGGCATTTGGTGGACAGAAAAGTCTTGCTTTGGTGGGATTCTAATGGGAAGGAATGGCAGACCATGAGAGAGGAAGCCTTTTGTAACACAAAATAAGAATCAGTCAATGTACTAGAAACCAATCCACCCCATGATCTGAGGTGGCCCAAGTTCAGAGCAGCAGTGGAACATCATCCAGAAGAGAAGCAAGCAGTGAAAGCAAAATGTGGGTAGAGGAATTAACTATAAATAGCACCAGAAAGGCTAAGAAAACCCAAGGTAAGAGTTCCTCAGAAAACCTCCAGAGATCAGGCAATATTTGTGTTATTCCAAATTAATATAGCTGCTTTTTAAAGCATGTATTAAGCACAATTTTTGTGTTATTAGAATTTTAATAATTGATTATAGAAATGTTTTCTTACTTTACCTGGTGGAAGAGAAGACTTTTAGAAAATGTCTCTTTCTGTAGCTGCCTTTCTGTTAACAGGCATGAAAAAGACTGGGATGCTATGGTACTTCCCTGTGTAACACCTAGGACTGTTATTGGATGAAACTGTTGGAACAGCTGGTACAACACTACATGGGAATCAATTAGAATAATGATTGGTTCTTTTTGCCAGCACCGGTGTGACATACCTACAAATACTTTCTGATCTATCTTTGCTAGACAAGATCTGTCTACAGAAAAAAATGGAATACATTATTGTTGCTTCAAACATAGTGCACATGAAAAGTCAAAGAAGGATCAGGAAGAAACACAGCCTCTTATGAAATCAACTGTGCCAAGAAAAGCAAAAAAAAATAGAAATTTAGGGTTGGTAACCTTTCCTTGAAACTGCCATGTGGGAATGTGGTCCTTTGCCCTTAGACCACCGGCCCTCACTGATGAAGGAAGTGCTATGTGTCATTATCAGATGACTCCCTCACAAGACAGCATTGTCTCTCTCCCAGCACTTTTGTGGGCAGTGGAAGAAGTCAGTGAAAGATGGGGAACTGGACTCTGGGCATGCTACCAACTTTAAAAAAAAAAAAAAAGTGACTAACAAATACATCTGAGAAGTTTTAGTCAAGAGTTCATGCTGACACCCCTGTAACCCTGCACTCAGCCACTCGTTCAAAAGGCTCTAAAGGAAATACATTTTTTCTCCTGCTATTTCTCCATCATATCCATGCATCCCATCCTTGTAAGGATTATTTTTCTTTTTTTTTTTTTAAGTCTTAAAATATTAACATACAAATGACATGTCCTTACACATCTCCTTTGAGCTTGGCTTAGCACAGTTAATGAAGTCTAGGGATTTTAAGTGTAGCTAATGCTGAGAGCCAGTGCGAGAAATACAGCAATTAACTAGATATGTGCAAATTGCAGTGTCTCACCTACTGAGCAGGAGACAGCCTATCATAATTTACACTATCACGCAACTTTTTCAACTTTCTTGGAGAGCTGGATATATTCACTGCCAAAACTGAATGAGCATTGCAGTCCTACATTCTCCTAAGTCTGCTCACATGGCATACATTTCTGTGAACTGTACATCTCTACAAGCTGGATTTCCGGTCTATTCCATTAAGTTCTCAAAACCCAAATGCAAACCCAAAAGAAAGCCAATACATACAGAAAACACCACTGTATGTACCACTTTGGTTTCACTGGACTTGTTCCTTCCAATAGCAGCAGATCACAAAATGTTTCTTCTAAGTCTCATATTCTAATTCTCAAAGAAACAATCTTCAGAGAATAACTGCAAGCTTTTCAGCTATCCTTTGGTAATAATACATAAAGATCTTGTTCTTGATCTTTATTTAGTACCCTGTCTGAATCTCTCCAGTGATTAGGCTGCAGAGAAACACTAGCATCAAAGCTTAAGATGATGCCTGAGAAATATGATAAACATATTTGATTGAGACACTCATGGAAAGGCAGCTGCTTTGGAATTCCTGCTTAGTGATTGTGGCTGGCTTAAGTAAGGTAAAAAAGCTCTCGTATGCCTCCTTCAATCTAGGAACAGCTGAAAGAGAGTTATGTGTGCCATAACCCTGCAAAGCTACCCCTTTCTGGAGGAAATGGGGCACTGTACCCTATCATCGAACAACTACACGGTGTTCTCTGCTTTCAGCTGGCGTGATACTGATTGCCAACCTTTCATGTTTCTATTCTCCATTTGTGCATCATCTTCTGATTAATTCCTGAAAAGTTTAAGCATTTTTCACAGGATGAGAGGGATCAAGCAGAGAAATTCTGATAAAAAATCATCCCTGAAGGTCAACCCTAGTAATTTTGCCATACTAATTCCTTTCCTGCCCTTTGCAGACTTTTTCTGTAACTTCCATTATCTCGGCTACATAATCCATAACTTAAGAAGTGGGGCTTAGCTGCAATGTGAATTTAGAGTTAGACATTTTAGAAGATAGTTCGCTTACAGTATGAGCTTGGGTAAAGAATTTAAAGTTTGCTTTTCAGGAAAAATATTGTTCATTCATATCATGGGGTTTAGGTAGTATTTCCAAGATACTTGGTAATCTTGAAAAAGAATGGGTTATATAAATAGAAAGTATTAATAAACTTTTGCTACATTACACAACATTAGAGCAGAGATATTTCAAACTTACTGACTCATCAGGTGCTGAAAGCATCCCATGTCACCTTGTAACTTGATTTTTACCATCTATCAGTTTCATAACGTTCTTCTAAAATTTGACATCAAAGCTTGATTTATAATTTTGGACACCTTCCTCTCCCCCTTTGCAAACTGATCATAGAGTCTCTCATAGACAGGGAAATAGTAAAAATTTTTCCACTACCAAAATATTAAATGAGAAGCTTTTCTTTGATCATCAGTCATACCTCGTGTGCAGCCAGTCTGTATGTGCATTCCAACTCCACAAAATAATTCAGGACTGGCCTGGGCAGGAATTGTTTGCAACTGGCTGCTTCAGGTCTGAGACAACCTACTGCATGTGTACCTGATGTTTTAGACATGCCCTTGTATAGACCATTTTAGGATTAAACAGAACTAGGAGAGGAACCATTGTGCTAGATGTTGTGCTTGGATGCAACCTACCTTCCACGTTACCATGAGTCTAGCATTGAGATAGTACTACCAAGTGGTCCAAGCCCATCAGACTGCATGGGCTTGGTATGCCCAGGCAAGAACTGGTGTTGGCTCTGAGTAGAGGAGTCCTGCCATTCCACGGATGTCAGCTGACACTATTCAACCCCTGAAACTATGGAGAGGAGACCGAATATTCATGGAGGTGTGGTGTGAAAACAGGTTTTTCACAGGCTGCTCTCCTGTGAAAAAGGGCTACTACAGCATGTAATTGTAGTTAGGGAATAGGTTGCAAAGCAGCTGCTGAGTATCAGCAGGAGAATGTCTACACACATTTAACTCCTTCCATATGGATGATTTTTTGTTAGTAGAAAAATTGAAGCAACAAATTATGCAGAAGATGATCTCAAAAAAAAAAAAAAAGCCAAACCAATAAAACAGAGAAAAAAAAAACCAAAATGAGAACTTCTGCTTGAGCTAGAATACAATTATTGCTCAATCTAATCAACTAAGTTTAATATTCTTTAAAGACATGCTTCTCTTTGGAAATAACATCTAAAAGCTGTCATTTGCAACAAAGATCACTACTAGACATGTAAATTGTATCTCCCTTACCCTGAAGAAATCTTGTGGTTTTTAAGATGTGTACCTCAAGCAGTGACATGACAAAAACACTTTGTAAATTGTGCAATTAGAAAACTAGCTGCAAATAAGTAAAATTGCTCAAAATCATCAACTACAATAGTACAAGGATCCCCCCTTCAAAGGGAGACTCCTAGATATTGACCTTCTTTTTTGATTTTAAAATACACACTAGGTAATTATAAGCAGTTCTAAGCAAGTCATATAAAGAAGATGAAAAAAATGTGTTCTCAAATAGCACGACAGTGATACCAAAGTTGAAAGTAAATGTTTCTGCTTTATTTCAGTACAATTTTAATCCTTCTAAACCTGAAAGTATTGAAATTTTTATGAGCAATGAACAAGAACAGAGACAGGTGGAACTTTTTCCTAAAATGTCAATACTCACCGTAGAGTAGAGAGAGGAGGTGCTGGAGACAAGCGATAATGAGGACCCATGTACTTTAAAAAAAGAGGAAAATAACATGAAATATTGATGAAAGCATAAAACTTCCCACCCCCCCCCCCGCCCCGTAGCTCAATAACTAAACATATTTTTAAAATGAGTAACAATCTTCCACAAAGACCAATTATGAGCTATCACTATGGAAAGGCTATTGATATTTTTTTTCCTGCTCTTAGAAAAATTGTTCTATGCAGAAAAAAAAGCATTTTCCTGTGTACAAAGTAGAAGAGCAAGCTGGAGAAGTTCAGTACTATTACCAGCACACCAAGCATCACTTTTGTTGTTTTGGCAAGAAGTCACTTGATAAATACACTCTTCAGAAGAACCAGAAACTGAGCTATTTATACACCTGTCCAAAGCTGAGCAAACTGATTTTTAATAAGAGACTATGCTTTGCAAAGCTGTCCACATTCCCTGCGGTGAGCTCCTGTGCTTTACTCAGATGTTTTCTCCCCTCAGCAGACCTGTGTATTTGCAGTCCCTGTGAAGAGGTTACTGCAAGATGTAGTACAGTATTTCCACTAATCATCAGCAGAGTCAGTACCAAGAGCACTGAGTGAATGTTGCAGGACTTCAACTCAAAAAACTGGGGTTCCTGGCCTCTCTGAAAATGGCAAGTGAAGACTGAACTGAAACAAAATTGCCCTTTCTGCTTCTGATGACTCTCCTCAGGAAGGATACACCAGCAGAGAATTTCAAATAAGATAATTTATTTAATTACTTATTTTCAGTTTTGCTTTAAAACAAATCCGTTTAATATTTATAATCTGCCAGGGTCTGGTAAACAAATTATTTTGCTTTTATAGCTAATTGGCATCCATTCATATCATGAACTGACAACACAAGAATACCTGGACTAGCCAAATAGACTTTGAATCTAATTTTGTACCTGGGTAAATACTTACAAAGTTCTAACCTGACCACTGAAATCCTGTTGCCCTCAATCTCTGGGTTTCAGTCTTGGCTTTAAATACTCTCATTCTGCTCTCGTAATGATTCTACCCATTACCTCACTTCTTTTGACTATAACCTTCTTCCAAGCTCCTATCTTAAATAAAACACATTTAGCCTTCCAAAGCATCATTTCATGTTAATCTCTAATGACTGTAAACTGCTTGAAAATCTGTTTATTATTGCTGCATTGACTTTCATTTACTCAGGTTGATAATGGTTATCTGCTCCAGCTGGATATGAAACCTGACCAATGAGAAAGCTTTCATCAAAGCCACTGGTGACCCATTACTGAAATTCTAGATTTAACACCTCTTTTTCTATGCATAAATTATTTGCCTTGTTTTCTCTATTATTCTTCCAGTGTTTCCGATGATAATTCTCATGTTCCTTGGCAAAGGGTCTGTAGTCACCTCTGTCCTTGAATTATGAGATATGCTTCTGTGCAGTCAGCCATCCTCCCCGTGCTGACAACTCACAGCTTGATCTGTCCTGCACCCTACTGCTAGTATTACATACCCAGATGTCTGCCTGACATATCATCTAGAATACAGAAGAGAAGAAGGAATTGAAAAGTAAAAGTATTAGTTCTCCATTATTTCTCCCCTACTGCCCTCAATCTCACAACTATGAGCTTTGGGGTTAGGGGAAGTCTTTTTTATTTGCTTGTTATAAAGACCATTTATATTGCCATCACTTAGCAGTAAGCAAGATTGATGAGAAGATGTTCTAGAATGAATCTCCATTAAATTTTAGTGCGTAGTTTTTTCTTTTTTTTTTCTTAATTAAAGGGTGTGAAAATTTTGCACTTATGGGAATTCTGCAAATAATCAGATTTACTAGAATTTTTAGGCAGAAGAAACTGTTACAGTGCATTTAATTAGGAGTTATCAGATGCTTCATGGTTAAAAAAAAAGAAAAAAAAAATCCCAAATTCCAGGTGTTGTATATAGCATTAATGGAAACAGACCAACAGCAATAATCTGCATAAAGAAAGTCGTGAGGTCAGATTAAATGACAAGAGTTCAAACACAGAAATTCACATTGTGTTTGCTGTCAGGGGCTGTAGAAAAGTGGCGACATGAAATGACTGCAAAAGGAAGGGGATGCTAAGCAGCATTGACATTTAGGGAAAAAAAGGATATACAGCAGTAGGACTAAGAAACCAGGAATCACAGTAGTTAAGATATGCTCAGACACTTCAAATTTAGAGGCAAAAATAATAAAACAAATTTCCAAGAATGGCTTCATTTCCTCCAAATTTCTGAAAGGATTTATACATCATGTATGTATGCATACTCAGCATTGCATATTACTGCGTGAAAGACCTTCCACACAGTCTGGTAAAGAAGTCCTGTGAGTCTTGTACAAAGGAAAAAAGAAGAAAAAGCTTCACACAATTATTTAAGTTTTAATGTTGCAGAAGAAGTATTTTAACATTTCACTAATTTGGAGGCCTATTTTGTGGGCCTATTTGGGGATATATTCACTGATCCACATAATAACTCAGCCTTACCTTCTTCCATGCTGTCCCTGAATGAACCTGAATGACTAATCGCTCGTGGTCTCTCTTCTAAGGATGTAGCACTGCCACACAGTTGGGAGTCATCATACAGATCAAAAGAAGTGTCTTGTGCAGGGATGCTGTTTGAACGCATCATACTGGGTCCAGGCAGGTTAAACTGAGACAGGTTGGTTGGACTCACTGGAATACAAAGCTTTATTAATGAAGCACATTTCCATTAAATGGGTTTCAGTTTTGCACAAAATTGTAATGTAATGGTTAGGTGGACTTTAGGCTGTTGAGAAAATGAAAATCTTTTATTCCTGCATGCAAAGCCACCACAAAAAGGTGAAGCAGAGGATCTCCAAGGAGCTGGAGCTGTATGAAATTAATCCTGTAAAATACATGGTAATACTAACACTGGTGTCTGAATACACACTTGTTCACTTTGACAGCCCAAGACAGAAAATCAATGGGAAAGATTCAAAAGTTAACAAGGAATAAGAAGCCATAATTATTTTTTATAAGCAACTTTTCTAATAAATTAGTATCTGCGTTTTATTGCTGCATACCTATATCACCAACTGCTATTAAACCCAAAGTTTATTGGCATGTGCAAGACATATTTATCCTCTGATTTTCTACAGTACCTACCACTACATTAGGTTAAAATTCCTGCACAGGCCAGTTGAATCTCATTGTAATAACAGGAGTGGTGCCATCACTCATGGGTGAAATCCAGAAAAGCAACAATTAACCTACTTTAAGCTTTTCCAAAGTCTGTTTGCCAGTAGGAAGGAAAGCCTGGCTACAGTTCACCTGGACCACATGAACTCAATGCCTAGAAGAAAAATCCAATTGTCTATCCAAATTCAGCCTTGGTGTTTGGACTTTTGTTTTAGATCATGCAAGATGTGCCTTCAGTCACAAACTACCAGAGCAGCTGTGTTGTGAGAGCAAATTATTCCACAGGGCCATTATCACGGGAAGAAGCAAAGGACAATGACAAAATAAATTAAAAAACCCTCTGATCTTATTGCTCTCTGTTGTGTGCACAAGAAGTATGAGCAAAATAAAAAGATAATTGTAAGCAGAAAATGCTAGAGTGAAAGAAATACTGCTTAAAAAGAGCTGTGTTTAAAACTACTGCAAGTAGGTTGAGGAAATCCAAAGCAGTGGCTTGCTTAGCCAGGATCCAATTTCATTTTTAAAAGTGGCTTTGTTCAACTTCTTTTCCCATATGTAAGAGGGAGTTACATTTGTATGTCTGATCAAATTTCTTTTGAGTGATTGTAAGCTACAGACACCATAAGCTGTGACAGAATGATGGAAGTGTGAATACTTCAAAGGTTGCTGCCAATTCCACAGTAAGGGCCTAAAAAGCTCATTGTGAACCTATGTACATGTCCAGAGTGGTGCAAACAAAAGTTTTTCTATTAAGCATTAAAGAAAATAATAAAATTATTAACAAAGCTACATTTGCATTGGATTAACTTGAAACAAGATCCAGAAGAAACAAATCTTCATCTTGACCTGTAATCAAATAAATCTGCAATGTGACTCACATCCCAAAATACTACATTGCATTCAAGGCTGGGATTTGGGTTGGGCCCGATGCAGTTACAGTCAGATCCAGCTACTGAAATACACTAGAAAGGTCTACCTCAAAGCAAACCTGTACACAGGAAAAAAGCATTGTTTAGTGTCTGGGCTGACATTCACTACACTCACTGGAACCACAGAATCACAGAATCGTAGGGGTTGGAAGGGACCTCTAGAGATCATCGGGTCCAACCCCCCAGCCAAAGCAGGCTCTCTATCTCATATTACACAGAGAGGTGTCCAGACGGGTCTTGAATATTTGCAGAGAAGGAGACTCCACCACCCCCCTGGGCAGCCTGTGCCAGGGCTCTGTCACCCTCACTGTGAAAAAGTCCTTTCGCATGTTGGTGCGGAACTTCCTGTGCTCCAGCTTACAGCCATTGCCCCTTGTCCTGTCCCCGCAGACCACTGAAAAGGGGCTGGCCAATTCCCCCTGCATCCCATGCCTAAGATATTTATAAACATTAATTAGGTCTCCCCTAAGTCTTCTTTTCTCTAGACTGAACAGTCCTAGCTCACTCAGCCTGTCCTCATATGGGAGATGTTCCAGGCCCTTAATCATCTTCGCAGCCCTTCTCTGGACTCTCTCCAGGAGGTCCCTGTCTTTTTTTACCAGGGAATATCCAGGAAAGGCGCCTACTGACTGTGAATCTGAAAGAGAAGAGTAGCTATGGACTATAAGCTAATTTCTAGCTCTGCCTCAGATTTTCTTCTCCTTGGGCAAATCATAGAGAATCCGTGCTTTTTTTTTCTATAAACAAAATAGGAGATACCCTGGCCTACTCCATGAAACCCACAAGTTTCCCTTCATTCGTGAGGCACCACAATATGGTGATGGAGATGTTGAAATAAATTACCTAATTTGACAAGCTAAGAAATATGAATGGTTGAAGTTTATGATTCTATTCTAGTGTGGGAGAAACAGTGGAGGGAAACAGCATTTACCCAGGTTGGAAAAGTGATATTTTCCAGTTGCAGATGAAGACATAGCTGAAGGAGAAACAAGCGGGGACTGACTGCCAGTGTCTTGCAGGCCTCCAGTTGAATGGGAGCGTAGCCATTCCTTGCCTTCCTCCTGACTCGTCTGCCGGGATGATGGAGTATATCTGAAAAACCACAGCTGACATGCTCAAAACAACGACAAGTTGACAGTTTGGAAAGAAACAGATGCCACATAAATACCCTTCACCAGTTAGACAGAACAAAACCCTTGGAAAGCATCAGGTCTAGTCAAGTGATTATCACCACCGATCTTATAAAGGTAAAATTTACCATCATATTGTAACATAAAAAGTACCAAACTTGAAACCCCTATCATTTTCATCCCCCTCCCCAAAACAGCATTCCCTTCCTTTTGAAGAGATATGATGATAAACCATAGAAGACAGACAACTGAGCTGACAGGAAAGGACTTCAAAGCTATAGCGAGTGTACAGGTTGTTGCAAAAGCTCAGAAGCTATGTGGCTAGGATGGGGAATGGACAGACTAGAAGCCAAGAAATGTGAGTAGCTGCTTACAAAATGAAATCTGCAACAGATCACGTGGGCAACTGGTTAGATGACAGGAGAAAAACAGATCAACAACTCTGAAAAAGGAGTTTACATCAGTCATGAAAGCTACTCATGGTCTAACGTGCAGGTCTGTTGCTCTGAATGCTACTTGGAATTGTGTCCTGCCCCCAAACTGGGGGGAGGGAAAGGGACAGGAAAAATCCACAATTAGCAGAAACAAGTTCTCTGGAAGGAAGAAGTCCGGCAATCAAATCATTCATCAACTGCTTCCTATGGCAAACCAATAAAACAAGTGCAACTTGACACATGGGCTAAGAGGGAGAATTGGCAACTCACTGGCCCAGGTTTTTTTTGGCTGACTCAGAAGAAAGGCAATACTGGCAGCAGTTAAACATTAAAATGTGCAGGCAGCGTGGGTCTTAACCAAGACATTGTTTTCAGCGATGTCTGCAATAGCCTGCTTCATTCAGCACAATCTCCTGCTGAAAAACGAGCCCCTTCTTCACCACTGTCATGAGCCATAGGCACTCCCCAAACAGCAGAGCAGAAAGGGCTTTTGATACTCTGGCTTCAGGCTTGTGAGGCACACGTATTTCTGCTTAGAAAGCAGATTAAGTGAACATGTAAGTTCTCAGGTTGGGCTTGGGATTTGCACAGTATTTTATGCCATTAAAACATCTTGTTCTGATTAAATATTTACTTCCTTTCTCCTTTCAAAAAGACAGCTATGATCTTTACCTATAAATGGGGTAGAGCAGAGTTACCCAGTGATTATCAGATCAGAAAGATGGCAAAAATGAGAATTCAGGATCTGATCTTGGACTGGGATCTCTGCATATTAAAGCAAACTGACAGTCCTTCTGGGATAAGTGATCAGGCTTATATGCCTATAAGCTGTTTTCCCACTCCATTTCACTTTCAGCTTTCAGCCACCATTACAATTGTACAATCACAAACCTCAGTCATCCCATTGTACCCTTGCAGGGTCCCCTTTATGCCTCTTTCATGTCCTCCACCTTTTCCATTCTCTCCCAATCAAAAGTGATTGCTTTGAGATAACAGGAAATATGATTAAATTCTTTTTGAGGAACGGATAGTGCAGAAGAGCAGAAGGTGCTTTCTAGTGACAACACTTTAGCACTATTTTTAAATGTCATAATATATTATTTATCAACTACTCAAGAAGTTTAACCATGTAATTTCAGTGACTCGAAGGCTGGATTAGGGAGATAACTTGTCATGCCTGATGAGACAAGTTACCTAATGATCCCCTCTTCTAATTATGGAGTGGAGAAGAGGGTGGATGACTTCTGTTTTCTGTGATGAAAATAGCTCTAATTAGTGGGGAATTAGTAACAAAGTTGGACTATGAGTATTGATCAATAGGGACCAAGAAGACTAGCTGGAGCAGGGCTTATTTTATGCTTAGAAACCTTAGGTATTAAAATAAGCATCTTCTAGCCTTACCCTTTACTAGATCTTAAATTTAAAATGCATGACTGTGTACATCTAGAGTTCAAGTTCAGATCCACCTCTAAAACCTTCTTTTTCTCCATAATGTTTTCAACAATTAGCCCCATTGAATAGCAGAAATATCTTGTTCTGTGTCTCTTTTAGGTCTCCAGGTCTCAATGCATTTTAAGGTTCATTGCATAAGGAAACCATCCTTAACAGAATTCACTTTCCATGATGTATTTTGAAAGGAAATGTATTCACTAAGCAGACTTGGAAAGAAAAAGTCCATTGTTAAAATCTGTATTTTTTTTTTTGAATCTAAATACCAAGAACTCTGTTGTAAACTGGATCAACAAAAGAGGAAAGAAAAGGAAAGACAGTGTAGAAAAGGTTACAAGAAAACAGAGAAGCAGCAGTCATGCTCAAAAAAATATATACCTTAATCCCTTTTTGGGTAGTGTATTTCTGTCAAGCTGCATGCTGTTAAAACAAAAAAAATCCCTAAGGACATATAGTAAACATGACTGTTCAGAATGACAAACTTTCAAGGTCTAGATATGCGTGCATAACAGAAGGTCATTTAATGCTTTTTAATATATCTTTCATGATAAATCCCTTAACTCTTTGGAGGGGACAATAGGACATGGACTGCTGCACATTCATTTTTCATCTAGACATGCTCTGGGCTGGGTCAATAGTAATTTGGAGACTGTCCAAGTCAGAAAGAAGCCCTTCCTTACCATTTCTAACCTTCCTACAGCTTCACCCTGCAATCTGTGCAAGAATCATATGGTCACAGTATGAATCTTTATTTTTCACAGTTGCCTATGAGATGCCAATCGATTTCCGAAAGAAATTAAGGTTGTGGCACCTGCTATGAGACAGCATGGCCTTGCCAGAAGCCAAATGACAGCCCTGCTTGTAGAAATACATCCTAAATATGCAGACCTTTGTCTTTCTGTTACTGTGGGGCTCATATAGTAAGGTGATGATGGGGACAGTGAAAAGTGGCAGCAGAGCAACACTGTTCCGTATTCGTGCACAAATGGTGGCAGAGCGACTGATCACCGGAGATCGGTGGCTGGAGATTTCCTAATCCAAACTTCATCACCGGAAGGGCACCCACCAGCCTTCCTTCAAATCATTTGGGCATTTACTCCTAAAGACACAGAAGATCAGTCCCTGACTAGCATGACTTGAGTCTGAACTGGTTATCCTCAAGCAAGCGTTGCAATGTTGTTTTTCCTTTAAGAACATAATTTAGTGTTGCCACGTGGATTAAATTGTGAAATGGCTTAAGAAAGTTTCTGTATTACATATCATAATCACACCTCTGAGAACAACAGTGACTTAGAACTCTTCCTACCCAAGAAAACTCTCACGCCACTATTAAAGGTCATTTGGGGGCCTGGAGGCCCCACTGCCATGTAACCTTGATCCCTGCAAGTAAAGGCAGTGAAAATAGTGTTAACAACCCATTACCATTAGGGCTCAGGCAGTAAACCACTCTGACCACCAGGAAGTTTTATAGGCAGTTTTACTGGTGTAGTCAGGGCCTTGGTCTGCATGGGGAGAAAGCCAATGGAAGGAGAAACTGCACAGGATTTCAGCACAGGCCCAGCGAGAGGAGTCCCCTATCAGACAGAGGACTGAATTTTCAGCATTTTGCTCCCAGCATAACTAACAGGACCAGGAAGGGTTGATAAAAAGAGAATGTACATTTTGAATATATGATTCATTTAGTACCTTATAGAGAAAAATGGAGCCTTAATGGTCCTTGATGTACCTCTAAATTTCCAAACAAATAAACATGATCATACTAACAAAGCCGGTTTCTTCTGCATATATTTCAGGCACCCCAATGAACAATACATTTCCTAATATTACTTTAACTTAAAGTTCTCTGTATTTCAAAATAATCTATAGCACATTATCTAAAACTAAAGGAGCCAATCAGCACTCCTTTAAAATAATCTGCAAGTTAAAAGTCAGTCAGATAAATAAACAAGCAGTGGCCATAGGATTTTGCTAAACAGCTTTTAAATTCAGGTGCCCAAATGAAATAGGGGTGATTATTCTTCAACATGAGCATGGAGTTATTGTAATTGCATAAAAATGAATATAGCAAATACTCATTTTGCTTTTCTAAAATACTTCATCTTGCAAAGATGCTCCTAGATTTCAGATCACTGCATTCTAAAACTATTCATTCAGACCCATAACCGACCATATCTTTTTAGTATTTGAAAGCATTCCTCCACCAAGCAGCTGGGTATGTTATTTCTACAGAAACTGGACTTTTGGTAAATAGAACTGAACTGTAACGTGCAGCCATCCCATTAGGATACCATCAGCCTGACCTCACTGATCAAAGGATCTCTAAAGATGATATGAAAAAAGTCATCCCTTTCCTGAAAGCAGCAACACATTCGTAGAAATCTCTCTTTGGCTCACAGCAAATACCAGCCTAAAGTCAGGTTGAGAATATTGTATGTATATTCCTGATGTTTTCCTTTGCTGCGTCAACTGCCATAAAAGCAGTCTTGTGGGAAGAGGCATGGACACGTAGGCTGAGGTCAAGCCTGCCGTATCTCCACTCCCTTTTGTTTATTTTGCACTGCAGAAACTGTCTATAAGCTCCCTGGGGTGAATCACAGGAAGCCTGACAGTTCTTGGTTTCCTACCTGCCCTTGTGTTGAAGTAAACTTGGGAAAGAGCTGTAACGCCTTATCTTTGGGCTGTATCTAAGTGTTGCAGGGCTTTTAGGGAATAAAACAAAGTATGGGAAACTAAGAAACACCTAGGGAGGTCTTGGGCAGGCTGGGCCATGCTGATATGAGACGTAGGAATCCTAACAAATGGCTGAGTGCACAAGAAAATCTGATACATGATGCTCTGCTTCACACCCTAAAACCCCAACCATCAACTATGATGATAATTTAAAGCAAGTAAAAGTATTGAAGACCTTAAGTGGATTTCAATGCAAGCTAGTCGTGTAATCAGAAACTGCTTCCACTCTGCCAATCTTAAAATGCAGCCATTATTGCTGGTGAGACCACTGCTCGAATAGTTCTGCATTTTTTGTGCATCCCTTGCTGTGTCACTCAGACCAAGCAGAAGACAGACACAACTCTGCAACATCCAACAGCAATTTGGGGTTCAAAAGGACCACTGATGATGTGTCCACCTTGAAAATTGTATCAATTAAAGTGGTGATGTTTCACCAATTAACCCCAGAAGACAGTTTTACTTTAAGCATAAGCACCTCTATGATTTATTTTAATCTCTCTAAATTGTTGTAAGCTAAAATACAAGTGCCCTCCCACGTACATAGGGAGTTACACTGCTATAACAGAAGTAGATGTCTAAATAAATGCTGCTAGTTCAAAATCAGCAAAAGTGCTGAGGGACATGCTAATTTTACTGAAAAAGTATTTTGCTAGTGTTTACTGAACCCATTTTCTCATTATTACAATGCAAAAGAATCTCATAGAATCATTGCCTGAAAACTGGGTGTGAGCGATGTCTGATCATCCGTGGAGGGATGGAGAAGTGCCAGGCATGAGTGAGTACATGCAGCAGAGACCTTGCAGATTTTCCTTCTCTGTGGCAGGTGACTGCTTTTCTGGAAGCAGCCATGGGCTACTCTTCTCAGTAGAAAACATAGATGTACCCTGAAAATTTGGTCTAATTTGCTGTGCTCTTTCCAGTTGCACTGAATGTTTCTTAAAACTTGAAGTCCCAAAAGCTTCAAGTTGAAGCCTTAACATGAAAAAGTAGAATGGAATAACTAATTTCTAAGACTTAACATGTGACACTTTTCATTTTTAAACTAACTGGGGAAAATGGGTTGTCCCAGCAATGGCACTACAAGCCCTTAGACACTGACTGATTTCTAGAAAATAGTCTGATCATTTACCATTTGGTATTTGTGCAAATATACCCTGTCCTGTTATATCCCTTCAGGACAGTAAACCATTGATCAATAGTTTGGTAACTCTTCACCAGCTGGTCAATCACCTTACTTTATTTCCCTCATTTGCTTGTGAAACAGCACCTGAAGCTGAATTAAGTTCATGATTTCTCATTGTAACTAACTCCTCTCATCTACTCACAAAGGTCATTCTCCTGCAAATGAATTAAATTAGTCTTATTTAAAAGGCTGTTAGTCATAAAGCCCAAGTTATCTGTTTTTTAACCCATTTAGTTTAATATCCTTTGTGTCTTTTCAGGAAGGGAGGAGGCAAGGTGGGCTCGCCTACAATCCCCTAAATCCTCCATCCCAGCCGCCCTCCTCGCTCTTTTCTCAGCACAGGCCGTTTTGAAACCTCTTCTTCAGTCCTAATGACTGCAGGGTTATTTCAGACTCTGAGGCAGGGAAGTGAAAAGTTCATCGGGGCCAGTAAACTGGAGCAAACTTTAACCTTTTCTTTCCCTCTTAGTGTGCTTGCCATTAGTGATGCTTAGCTACCAAACTGCAGCTAATGCTTCAATGAAGCAAAGCCATATTTATTTGTATCATCTATTATTAGCTCTCTCTTCCCTTTTAGTTTTCCCTAGGCTTTCTCCACATAGACTTTATGTCACTTACTAACAGTATCTCATTTTGTGCTTTGGTATTTCTGATTTTGTCTCTACACTGTATTTGTGTATCTCACTATACAGACTGCTCGTTCAGTCTTCTGCAAGCTCTGGAGGGACTGAAGAAAAATAATAAGCCTGTTTGCAGATAATTTCTTATGCCATGCCAGGCTAAAACTAACATTGCCAGAGGCATCTCAAGTATAATCTGAGTTTACAAAAGAAAAAGGACATAATCCGTTGCCAAACCTCCCTGTCTCTAACACTGGAAACCAATGCTTTTGTTTCAGAAAAATCAAACTGCAAAAACCCTATTGGGGCTATAATTCAAGAAATGACACCGTTTTCTCTAGGTACATACATTTGTTTTGAGGCCAGATCAACATGATAAATGTCTCTCTCTGGACTCAATCACAATATCCCCATATGGACAAATCTGAAACTTAAAAATATTGCCAAAGGCAGAGTGTTTGGAACCACTGAAATTAAGTCACTGAACAAATACATAAAGTATTAGTAGTGGGGGTTGCTGAGGAGCTTATGCCAAGCCATTAACGTTTTCAATGTGATGTTTAACATTCTCTGTATAAATATGATCTTTGGCATAAATTCATACTCTTCCACATCATTCTGTTGACTTCACCATCCATACATGTAGCACTATTAATTAGTGAAGGGTTTTTATAAGCTAAATATTAATAATTAACTTTCTAAGAAATACTGTCACATTCAGTTCATGGCACACAACGTAAATTGCTATTTAAAAATTAAAGGCACAGTGCAAATTGCTAATTATGTATAAGCATATTTTAACTACTGTTGTTAGAGTATGTCATATGGGTTCACACGGATGTTTTATAGTGCTGTAATAATAGTAGTAAGAGGTGTGATTTTAGCTGATATAGTAATACTTATAAACGTAACATAAGAGAATGAAATGTGTGGAGAGTTTCCATCTAGATTTGACAAAGAGTTGTTTCGGGTTTTGGTTTTGTTTGTGTTTTTTTAATGCTGATTCACTGAAAGTGAAATCTTTCCATGAAATGGATTGGTACTGAAAAATCTATGGGTTTATATAAATGAAAAAAAAAAATCTTAACTTTGTATATAAAAGATTTTTTTCCTTTAAATCGTTATGCTGTTAAACAACCGAGTTTAACCTTAAAACATTTAAAATTTTTCAGACTGACTCAGTATAATTTCCTTTTTGGACCAAAGGCTAATGAAATATTTAATATTGACTTTTCAGTCCCCATGTGAGAGAAGAGTTTCACAAAATTAACCTAAAATAATCGTGGTACAAGTGTGCCAGGGTTGGTGCACCGCTTTATAATATAAAATAAATGGTAAAATACCAGTGTGTTAAAAAGAGCAAGCAGAGAAAAAACCTTTCTTGCTTTTGTTTGCCTGTTCCAGATGCTCAGCAGGACTGTGCATATAGTGGGGGTCTCATCTTGTAAACTGTCTCCCTGCCAGGGAAACAGCATTTGAGGAAGGATCAGCGTAATGATTACCATGTAATAAGCAACTTGTCAGGACTGGGCATTTTAAGGCAAGACTGGTCAGCTGCAGGCAGGGGCCCACCAGCTCTGCCTCTGCTTTCTTTGAGCTAATGGGAAGAAAACCGGTGGAGTCTCACTGATGGAGAAGATTTGTTAGCCAAGAGGGGAGTGATATTGCTTTGGTGCTGGAGCAGGTAGATCCAGGGCAGGAATGATTACTTGGCTGTTTAGATTTGCCTTTAATTAGATAATTTCCCCCTTTTCTCTGTTTTTTATCCAGAAAAAAGGAACAAAAAACCCCACTTCTCAAGAAAGAAAAAAATGCTTTTAAAACTCAAAAGGCAGTTGATTTCACATCCAATGCCTTTCAGCTTTCTTTTCTTCCTTCCTTCCTTTTTTATATAAAGGACTAGGCTGCTAATAAACAGCATCCCTTTAGGAAAACAGGTGGAGGGATTATTTTTTTTGGCTCCTGTCCTTTTGCCTCTTACTGGTTTCGTGGTCACTGTATCTATAGGCAAGCTCACCTTTCCGAAAGAGTAGATCTGACGCTTCCAGTCCTCATGAGCAGGCTCTGAACTTCCTGAGTGCTTGTTGTCAGTCCAGAGAGAGAGCCATGATGGCTAAGAGGAAGGTCAATAGACTCGGAACTGGTGTGAAGGCTAGTCATGGACTGGTAACTTGGTGTGTCCTTACTGCCCGCTGAAGAGCTGCTCAGGTTTGCAGCCCACACAAGACCACCTGATGTGAAAGAGTGCACTGAGGCGGGACTGGAAGCCAAGGAGTGACTTAAGCTTACAACATCTGCATTTAAGTCCGAAGGTTTACTGAAGAGGGGGCTGCTGCTACCACTTTGCCCACCTGCACTGCCCATGCTGCCTGTGCCCGAGGATGGCGATTCCAGGCTGCCTTGCCGTGCCAATGTGGTACTAGGGCTGGGCATTGCCGATGTGGGTTTCACACCTTCAGTACTGGGTGCAGAGGCAGCTTTACCACTTGCCTTGGCACCAAACAACCTAAATGTAAAACAAATAGCTTTAGAGAAACTGATAGCCACATTAAACATTCATGGCGTAACATCCTAAGAGCCAAACTACACATTTTTAATTACCACTACTAAAATCATGCCTACCTAGCTGATCAATCACATCGCAAAATTAAATTCGCTTAACCACAGCACAATAATCAGGGTTCGTTTCATTAGCAACAGCTCTCATTCACTCCTGTTCAGATGTGCTCTTTGCACGTACAGACTCTCCCAGAGAGAGGTAAAATAATCACTTTTTTGTCTTATTAGTGCATAAACAGATTACACTTTCACCCAAATTCTGTAATTAAGCGTTCCCATGGCTAAGTCATTAGCTTTTAAAACTCCCGCTTCTCAAATCAGCTAAAGTGATTGCAAAAAGCACTTGCAGAATACTTCATAGTATAATAAGCATCTAAGGTTTTTGTGTGAAATTTCCTTCCCATTGTTCTTTTGCACAGATGGTCATGCACTCATCGGTCATGTAGTAACCATTCAGACAGAATAAACTGCACCAGAGCTAGATGGGCTCAGTTTGTCTCCAAGGGTAGTCATGGCAGAGGTGTGTTTCACATAATTGCCTCCAGCAATCCCATAGAAGAAAATTCTACAGTGAAATGATGAAAAAAGCCCTAAAACCTAACCCAAATCCTCTAAAACTGTTGAAATTAAAGGTCATGTGATGTCTTAATGTCTTACTGAAATATTTTACGCTGCAGTTAAAGTGCAGCTCATAAATTAATGAGAAATAATTGCAAAACTTATCATGATGTAAAGTAAGCATAGCTAATAACGTAAGAATCCATTTTACACATAACCAAGCCCACAAGAATCAGCTGCAGCTTCCAGCAGCCTGGAGGTGCTGTTTTGGTAATTAGACACAAGAGGGCACTATTGGCTTTTTCTCCAACAGTGCAAATGCTCCATCCCAATTTACATATCCACCAGATTTATACGTCTAGAAACGTTTCAATAGGGCATTTCCAATTGAAATTTAGCTTTGTTTGTGATGAAAGATGTAGAAAAGCTGGTGAGATAATGAAACGCTTGTAGCTGGAGCTGCCAACAAAGTGAAAGCAAATGCTTTACTTATCTATAGAGCTCTTCAGTTTTCTGACCAGGCTCTGGCATTGCCTGTTCCAGTAACAGATTGTGCCTGGACACAGCATCCTTCTTCCCTTTTTGAGGTATTGAGAAGGAACTTCTCATGTGCCTGAATATTTAATGCGAACTTAGAATCATGCAGTATCTTGAGTTGGAAGGGACCCATAAGGATTATCGAGTCCAACTTACTCTCAAACTTCAAACTGTTGTTATGGGAAGGTACTTAAAAATGCTCTAAGCTCAAGAAACAGCCTTTCAGGTCTGGGGAGGTCTTTAGGCCTCAGAGAAATAATTGTGTTGCATGAAAAAACATTACCCTTTCATTTATTCTCTGTGGTAAAAATATGCTCTGAAAAGGCATTTTGCCCAGTTGTTCAACACATTGAAAATCCCTGCCTTATATACTGCAACATCAGGAATTCATAGGAAAAGCACTGACCTTCGAAAGGTGGGCGAGGCGATATCTGGGTATTTGGACCCTGGCTGCCTAAGTCCTGGCGTACCAGAGGCACTTGCCGAAGTTGGGCTGGATTTGGGGGAACTGGACAGTGAGACGCTCTCAGAATCAGACACAGCCACTTTTTCTTTTTCCTTGTCCGTCTGGTTGATGGTGACGGGGCTGGAGCGCCCGGAGCCGATCTTGCTTGGCTCTCGCAGTTTGGTGGCAGCAGCACCCGCAGACTTGCTGCTGACGTTGGAGTCGATGCTGCTGGTGCTGGAGCGGTGGCCACCTCTGCCAGGGATCCCGCTGCCGCTGGATTTCGATGGGCGAGGCAGACTTCGGTACTGCAGAGTTGTCTTGGAGTTCACGTGCAGGACACCATCATCCTGGTTCTGGGAACCATCCAAGCTGGTTTTCCGCCCTGCGTTGGACTTCCCGCCAATGGCTGAAGATTTCGGCATTTTTCCTAGAGTCGCTGACCCGCTTGTGATAGTTGCTCCACTTGTGGTGATTATGGTAGAAGATGCCATCCCAGACTTCTTGAAACCAAAGGAACCGGTAGCAGTTGATCTCCCAATGCCAGAGGGAGGCTTTTTTCCTTCATCGCCACTGCTTTTTCCTGCATCCGATGGAGAGCGCTGAATGGAGGCTCCTTTCAAGGGAGTTTTCACTTTTTCTGAAGCTTTTGCATCATCTGTTTTTCCTGAATAAAAGTATATTGGAAAAGGTCACTTGTGCTTGAGCTGCATGTCTCAATATCTAATTTTAACACTGTATGGTTGCAATTTCAAAATGAAAAGGTACACCAATAGAAACATGGCCCAAAGAAACCAGACCAATTTAGTCTTTAGTCCTCCATCAGCAGTAGGCACGACACATTACAGGTAAGCATTAAGTATTAAAAGCTTGACATTCTCTGGAGAATTTCCAATTTCATATGTAGCTGGAGAACATAGATGTAGAAAATTATCCTGAACTATAAGGAATTTTGTTTGGCTATTTTTTCAGATAATAGTATTTCTATACTGAAGAAATAATATTTGAAAATAAAACATGACATGTAATTAACATTTCCAGAAGTATGGCATTAATTATGCATGCAGAAATTAACAGTACTTATTGAGTTCTTTGGTTTCCACTGATAACATTTTTTTTAGCTTATAACTAAGTTTGTTCTGGTTTTAGTTACACAAAATTATCAATTGCCAGAATTATGTTATCATGGCATGAATATTCTTGATCCGATTACATAATTTAAGAGTCTTTGTCATATTCTTGATATTTTACAAAGATTCTTGATTTTCTGAGAGTCTGAGATACCGATATAGCATCTATTTCTACATAATATTGTTAAATTCAGAAAGGTTTAAATAAGATATTGGCTTCTATCTTAAAATACCCACTTCCTACTTTACAAACAGACAAAATTCCATTTCTCTTTATTCTAATTTCTCTTTAAGCATCTATTGTATGGTCCTTGTAAGGACCATACAGGTTATGCTGACCTTGTTCAACATAAAGTTTCTAATTCACCCTTCAAGTGATGATGAAAGTTTTGGAGGTGGGTGGCCTCATTTCTTTTAAGGAACTAAACTTTAACAAAAAGCAACACCTACAAGTCAGAAGCAAATCTACTTTGATTGGTTTTACCCAGTGCACATTTTATGCTACACAAACACATGCACACACCAAGAGACAGATCAGATTCCCACATGGCAAACACGCAGGCTACTGGTGTATGTTTCAAAAACTAAGGCCTCGGTTCTGTGTCATACAGTGGCTGCCTGCTCTTCTTCAGCAAAACAGATCTGGGAAACAGAGCTTGGCACATGGCAAGCCTTTTAGTATCTCTGGTTTTAATTGCTCTTATAGGGGTGTCATTTCTGCATCCATGACCTGGGCGCCACTGACCATGGCAACGCTCCTCGGGGATCTTGCGGACTAGAGGCTGACCAATGTTCAGCAGTTTCAGATTCCACAGAAACAAAAAAGGCTCACACGGGATTTAAATTTATTCTCAGGAGATCTTTGTTAGTTGTCTTTACAGCTGGGGGCTAAAGCATGATCATAAAGTATTTTGTCAGGACACAACAAAGACTCCTGCAAAGAATCAGTATTTCCCTAGTAAAATGATAGTGATGCCTTCCATCAACTTTGGAGTTTTTGCTTCAAGACTAGATTGCAGAAGTGCTTCCTACATCCGAGAGGCCTTTCAAAATTAGCACTGAAGAACATGTGTAAAAAGAGATATATTATCTCTTAACAGTGGTCTAGAGAATAGCCGCAGCATGTGGGATGTGACAATTCAGCTTGAGTTTAGAAGCACTCATTTTGAGTCCCCTCACTTGAATGTCAAATATTTTTATCTCAACTTCTAATCTTTCACCATTCCTATGCATATGTTCAATTACCAAAGGTACAGGTTTTCTAGAGAACAGAGACAAGGCAGAGATGAATCAAAAAATAATTTTAAGAATTCCTTAATAGAAACTGACGTACTCAAATGATAGTGAAACACAATGCAATCACAGGGGTTTTTATGGATACATTCATATGTGATTAATAAATTATTAGTATGCAGTGAAGCAAACTAATGGTTATAGAGATGAGCGAGTCAGTATATTATTACAATCTTGGCTTGCAGTCATTTATGAGAACTACCAACACACTTGCAGTTCCTCATGTCTGTCACACACTTACAATATCCATTACCTTTTTTCTCAACCCACGTAAGATTACTTACTACTTATAAATGAAGTGTTAGTATAAAGCCTTAATTTTCAGTGCTGTAATCTGAACTACAGAAGTTTCCTACCCGGGGTCTTGAGCGCACTTGTTCCGGCTTTGTGCCTGGACTGAGCTGTTCCTACTTGTGCTGTCATGCCTCTCCTCCAGGATCCTGTCTGTGAAACAGAAAGAGATGCTTTCTGACCCCCCTTCTCTGACTCTTCAGACAGCCCTGAGGCAAGGCCTTTCCACTTGCCACTGCTGTCTACGCTGCTGTCAAAGTCTTCCTCTGGTTTCTTCAGTTCTTCAGTGCTGCCCCAAGTTTCGCTGTCTGTAACTGAGCGCTTCTCCGAGTCTGTCTTCAGCTACGAGAGATTTGCATGAGAAATGGTCAGTCTCAGCATCTTCAATATTTGCTGATTTCTTAAATCACAGGGAGGGGAGGAGGATAAGGATATTGATTTATTCATAGCAAGAGCCACAGAAACTTCCTTTCTGGTGTCTTGGTCCCAAAAATTAAAAAAATATTCCCATTTTGTGAACATATTTTTTCATTTTCTTTTATTTTCAAAAGGTTTAAACTCTTCCCTTCATGCATAAACCACACTGAAGTGAAACATAATAATACTCTCACTACTCCTCAACTCTCCAAATTTCACTGCATTAAAAGGTTTTACTAAAAGCTTGAATGAAGGAATTCCTACATATACTACAACAATCCTCTCTGGCTTCATGCCTTTTTCCAACCTAGCTTTCTACTGACCAAATTAGGAATATTGCTCCAGCAGCACTGAGTATGTTGTGCCACCAACAAAATTATTGATGTGACAACTGATGGCTTTTCCATGGGCTTGTTTCCACTGAAACAAGTTGTTGCCATCAAGGAGCAGCCCAACAGGATAGACAACATGGAAGCTGTGGAAATGAATTAAACAGCTGGGGACTGACCCACATCCTCTGTGTCTCATAAGACTTGCGTTATTTCTGCAGACAGGCTGTCCAGTGTAACGCTTCCTCCCATGGTTTCCCACAGCCTCCTGAGCTCAGCCTCAAGGCGTATTTGTACATCATCATCTCACCAGCCTTGCTTACCTCTGCCCCTCTTTAACAGTGAAAAGCAGCGCTGCTCTGCAGTATCGCTGTGTGTTACTTTGGCCTGATGTAACCACAGCCCTATCCTCACACAGGCAACCCAAGCGGGACTGCAAACTGGACCGCGTTCAGGGGAGGGCTATTTATTATTCTGTGTTGCCACAACTGCTTCTCCACAGAGAGCCCTCTGTGGCTGTTTCCTAGGCACTGCTGTCATAAGTAGGATTAATACTGATTAGATGACCGACAGAATAATCAGTTGCTGTTTACATATTTGTCATTTGAGCCATACAAAATGCAAAAGCTCACTGCACGTCTGTGATTTCCTATGTGCTTTGGAGACACTAACACAGATTTTGGGTAAGGACTGATGGGAAAAGAGCCCAAGCAAACATCTACACAAATATTGCAGGGTCCTTCAGAAGAGTTTTCATTAGTGTTATTGCTACAACATGTGTAATGCTCCCAGAACTTTTCTCATAAATGAGTGGCTATAAACCCATAGCTATACATTTTTAAAGCAAACTGCACTGCTTCCAAGAAATGACAAGTATAATACTTTCTAAAAGCCTCTCTTCACCATTATGGGATATGAGAAGCGATGTTAATCCTCTTTTAATAAGAAAACAACAACAAAATATGCATTTCCTGCCTCAGGCTACAGCCAGCTTGCACTGCTCTGATCACTTTAAAACACTGCAAAGGGGATGTCTGTGTTGCATAAGTATGTCTTACACCTGGAGAACAGCTGGCAAAATACTTATATATTCTGCTCATCTCAGCTTCTGGCTGAGACTGCGGGTTAACATGGAGTACAGTGTGTTCTGATTCGTCTGCCTGGCAAAGGCCGACCTGATAAAGGTCTGTTCTTAGCCTTCCTAACATAAAGCAGCTCTGGCAGGAAGGCAAGATTTGAACATGTGCTGCACCTCTCTCTGTCACTGAACAAATTGCAAATAGTATCTGGTTGAGCAGCTAGAACATGAGATCACTCCAATGAAAAACCTGCAAATAGTTAAAACAGTCTGGCTGAAATTTCTCAGTCATCATGATGATGATACAGTGGAACAAGTAAGCCAGGGCAAGCTGGCCATCACTGTTGATGTGAAAGGGAAGAGAATGATCTCCAGTTAGCATCCATGGGAGACCCTGATGGGGTGGGAAAGGCAGAGGTAAGGGCAGAAGAATGCTGGCATCTGTGCGAGTATCTTTGCACAAGTCTGAAACCAGTCCTGCTGCAGATTAAAGTAATTTTCATTCCCAAAGTAACTTTATTTCCCCATCGTCTGGAAGAAATGACAAATACGTGTTTTCCTCCTGTTGACAAAGTCTGCTGCAACATACAGCTACAAAACAGATCTCTGAACTGCAGGCACTGGCTGCCTGTAGGAATCTAAATGGAATTGGGAGTGTCAGTCTTGTGCCCTGAATACTTGACATCAAATCACCAGAGACAACAACTTTTTCCTTATGCTGAGTGTTCAGTCTTGAAGTTCCCTGCCTGTAAACAGGAGATGACATGGCAGAGAATAATTTTCTATTGGGACTAACTCTTCCAGGTTTGGTTTTGGGTTTTTTTTTTGGGTGGATAACTGAGTCCTGCAAGCGTTCTGTCTTGCCTTTTTTATCACTTGCAATTTTGAGGGGAGCTGAGAAGAAACACTGGAATACCTGGCACAAGATACATATACATATATATATGTATGTATATATACACATATATACCCTCACACACATGTATATGTGTTATGTATACAGCTGGTGGCTGTATGCTGCTCACAAGTCTATTCTGACACTATGCATTGTCAGCTTGTGGGCCCATAGGACACTCATTCCTGGACCTAACTGGGGAGAAGGGAAGCTCTGTCCCCTGTGGCCTCCTCCACGGAGGGTTGAGCAGGGTCTCGCCAACCGGCACCTTCAGCGGTTGGATGTGCCCTGGGAGCTAGATGTGAAGTGTCAGCCCATGGGTCAGGGTTGGGCCACTGGGGTCCATGGGCATCTTGCACACAAGTGTGATAGAGGAGTTTGTAAAATACATTTCATGTGTGTCACAGGCCTCAAGAAGAAACTTTTTCCCTTTGTTTCCCCGTACACTTGTGGGGTGTTGCAAAAAACGGCAATGAAAAGCTACTCACCTGGGCATGAGTGTTCTTCCTTGAAGAGGCAGTTATATTGGAATAAGAGCTGACAGATGAAGTTGTATTCAAATCATCCGTGCTGAGGTTGTCAAGAGTGTCACTGAGGCCACTACTAACCGAGCTGCTGTCATCCCAGCTGCAGAGAAAGGAGCACATCTACTTTATATACTGTGTATCAACAGGCAGAAAGAATCTCAAATTCACTAAGACGTGATTATTTATTCTTCAAGAGGTTTACCAGAAAATTTTCAGTAGCATTTCCTAATGTTCTATGAATATTAGTTTTCAGACTTTTTAATTAATTATTCACTCACTGTCAAGCGGTTGCTTGTTCAATTAATGAAAGACCCAGGTGCCTTTAAAAAAATTAGCATCGGTTCTAAGCAAGTGCTGGTGTAAGTCATTAAAGCAGGTTGTTTCACGCTTCACTGCAATCACATTCAGTACACTGGCAGGGAAATCCATTAAACCTACCTGGTATTGCTAGCCAAAGCATTATTAATAGCTCAGAGAACACCTGATGGATTTCCAGGCTACAGAAAAATAAAAGGAGTATCTCTTCTGCAGCCTAATCAACTGTCAGCAGGAAGCCAGTATTTCCAAAAGTTTTATTTTCCTGTCTTCAGCTTCTGTCTAGTGGGTGCAATGTCATCAAAATAGGACTCCCTGACAATAGTCACCACAGTTGACAGAGAACATGTTATACATCTCCCAAGAAACACAGGCTGTCAACTCCTCTGCTTTGGGAGATTGTTGAGGGAGTGGATGAGAATGCGAGAAAGACTACTCTTACAGAAATGTTATTTACCAAATCTCACACAAGCCTTGCCTTCATACAGAAGGGAGGTTGATGTGTGTCCCTCTCAGACCTTTCTCTGTACAATTGCTTCTTTGTGGTGTCACATCCTGACTCTTAGCTTACTGCCATAAACAGCAGCATACTCCCAGTTTTGCTGCATCTCCGCCTGTTAATCTTGTTCTGGATTATTCCCAGGCCAGAGTTTGAAAAATATTCCTCTTATCACTTGCAGTGGGGTTTACCTCCTATAGTTCTAGCTATATAAAAGTTAGGTATCTCATTTAAGCTATCTCTTGAGGTGCCCACTCTAACTAGTACAAAGAAGCAGACTCCCCTAGGAGGTAATTCATCCTGACTTAAAATGCTGCAGGTTTGTAGGATGAACTGTCCACTGAAGGTGCCTCTATCTCTTTCCTTCTCCTAGAGAGGAGAGGGGTGATAAATCCTGTTCTAGACACATAACTTCCTGAGACACAAGGCTAGGTGACATGTTTATGCGTGCAGGTAAAGTTCAAAACACAAGTGAGGATGCCTGATATCCTTGTGCTGCTGTAGGCTACGTCATGAGCCACCTTTCACAACAAATGTAAAATTCAATCCCAGCATGGAGTTAAAAGCTGAGTGCTGTTGCTACTAGTCATCCAAAGTACAGAAGGAAAATACCTACAAATCCTTACTTTACACGTGGTGTTTTGTGAGACTTAATTCACTTGCCCACTTGGTTCATGGAAGGCTTTAGAAAGCGCTAACAGCAGCGGCAGTGAACTGCATGGTATGAAATGTGTGCTGATGCACCAGAAAGTTCAGTGCATGAGTCTGGTATCGTAGCAACCGCAGCACGAATTACCTTCGTTTGGTGAAAGGTAGAAAATCACATTAGAAAGCCAGCTCAGTGACAAGATAAACATATTTCAGAGGGCAAGAGTTTATTACAACGCTGTGCTTTCCACTGTTGAGTACAATGACTAGAAGTAAATATGTCTTCTGCAACATTTCCAGGTAATATACAAAGGGGTGATTTAATAATACAATTTAATATCTAAGCAATTATAGCATCGTACCTTATGGGCTGCCCACATTCATGTAAGAACCATCATTGAAGCGCAAGTCATTTATACTTCCTCTATTTTTCACTATCGAATGTGACATGGAACTCCACTGATGCTAATGCTATGTACCACATGGAAATAACACCTGGTATACACCCACAGTGATAAGACTGATAACTTTAAATATGGATAAAGACCTAAATAATATTAGATGTTGTTAGGTTTTAGAAAAGATGACATGCCTTTGATACTTCAAAAAAGGGAAAAAAAATCATAAGCCACATGCCAAAAGAAATATATTAGGTACTTTCACAAGCAACACGAAGTTTTAATGTATGATATTGATGTCAATTAATACTTGACTACCAGTTTACTAAGTGTACCCGAAGACTCTGGGGAACAAGATCAATGTTTAATTCTGTTTCTCCGTGTGTGCTTGCTGGTTTTATTCTATTTTTGGTACTTCATTTCATGCTCATCATTCTCTGTAAGAAGATTCACATTTTCCAGATTCTGAAATCCTTCAGCTGATTCACAAAATATAAACGTGTTTGCAACAGCTGAAGTTTTCAGGCAAAAATGACTATGATCATGTTTCCTTTCTGTTCTGGCTTCTCTGTGGTGTTTCACACTGTCTGCACCTCACTCACCAGTGGATTACTAGTAGGCTCTGGGAATGCTCATGGCTGTCTTGTAAGACATAGAGATTATTTTGACACCTCTGCTACTAAGCTTTCAGACTCATGGCTATATTTGTCTGAATTGTTTTCCCTTATGATAGATGCTCAAGCTGTTTTATAAATTTGTGGGCTTTCACACCCAAAATTTCTGCTGATATTCCATATACCTGTAAATACCAGGAACACCCAAAATCTGCTTCTTTCCCTACTGCATTTTTCTAAGGACTTAGAGAAACCGATTCCTACTTCATCCAATGTTTTAGGATTAGAGAAACCAATTCTTACTTCACCCAATGTCTTGGACCAACCTTTTGTAAACACAGAGTAAAAATTGAAAACTCCAACAAAACACCCCATATCAGCCACCCTTTTGGCAACGAAGATTGTTGTCCCATGCTTATTCCTGTGTACCACTCAGAGTTGTTTTAACTTGTTAATGCAGCTAAACCTTCTACTTTTCAGCACTGTTTCAGCCTTCTTTCCCCATGTCTAGATAGTATAGTTGGTATTAGATGAGTTAATATAATTTTTAGATAATGAAGATGCCTGAATTATAATTTGAAAAAATTATTGATGATTCATATTTCTTTTAAACTAGCAAAGATATGACAAAAAACCCCTGGTAAAATTAGATATGCATCACCTTGAGATTGAAAACCCATTCTTGGAAGTCTGCAGCAAATTCTGTGTGTAATTTTTGTTCTTGTTCCTCCTACCTCTCATCAAAACAATATTCATTGTCAAAATGTACCTAAGGTACTTTATGCAGGCTTTCAACACAGGCTAAGATTCATCTTTCATTTTCACAATATCTTTCTTTCATTTTTCCCCTTTTCATGCATCCTAGAGTTACTGACAGGTCAGGTTAGTACCACTGCTTATTAATGATTGACACCATTTCCCTTTTTAAAACCACATTTCAGCTGCTTATAACTTTGGCAAAATCTGCTTCTTTTCTGCTTGGGTGTCAACTTCACGTGGACTTCTTTAAAAGACAGTATCAGCAAACGCAGTTCGGGTATATGGGAGACTGAAGTTAAGAGAAAAATTTGTTGACAAGTCCTGGCAACCTTTTCTTTGAGAAACCTCTGGATCCCAAGAGGAACCAGAGAAGAACCTTGAAATTCAGCAAGCCATAATCTCCACATTAAGGATGTGCATTTGGCTGTTTCAAAGAGAAATCCTCTCAAATATGGATATTTTATAAATCTCTTCAAAATCACTGTTTGCATATGCCTGACAGAGATATTTTATTTTCAGCTAACTGGCCAAAGGTCCCTCCCTACCCAGCAGCTCAGCTCAGCCTGCTGTGTGCTGCCTGGTTCTGCATTCAAATGAGCCAACAGCAAGCAAACAGCCCAGCAGTCGCTACTCGCGTCTTGAATGTATGTAACAACACAGGTTTTGATAACACAACCACACACTATCTTTTCGCTGGTAAAGCTTTCATTAACCTAGTGGTTATAAGAGGTCTGCTCTAGGGACGAAACTGCATTTTGCATTAGAGCAAGCTGCCTTCTGTCAGTTTTCAAAGAAGTTGAAAGACTTCTGTAACAAAAGGGGCTATATGAAGCATGATTGAAGCCCCTGGTGTACCAGACTCCCTGCAACCTGCAAGATACTAGGTGACTGCTTCAACCAACGTTTTTAACCAACAAAGAGCTTATAATTTTCTTTAGAGCTCAGCATCTGACTTGCAAACATATAATACATGCAAATGTGTGCTTTGAACCTATAGTTTGCTCCAGGGGTATCTTAAAATACAAGCTTCAGGTCAAAAACCAGCAGCTATTTTTGGCCTTACTGTTGCTTTACCTCAGCTCTCCATCTGTAAAATGGACACAATGGATGCACAAATGAGTTTGAAAACAGTCGCTGATGACTGCATGTGCAGACACTAAACAGCAGCATGAGAGAGTCCCCTTCTCTTTAGAAAAATATCCAAATGGCATATAATATATAAAATAAGGAGTTGCACAAATAACAAGGAATACAGAAAATGCCAAATAACTGCTTTAAAACAGAACACCCTCGATCTACACATTATATAAGATAACGTTTCTAGAGATCAAGGAATGCTGTTGACCAAACCATGATAGCCTGAAAATGTGCACAAGAAATCTGAACTGAAGTTGCACAGGTAACCCTTCTGTTACTTCTGAGTGCTTGTACAACCTCATTAAGTTCTTTTTGCACAGCATGAGCAACCTTCAGCTTTATCAACTTTTTAATTCTGATGACTATCCCATCATTTCAGTCATACACAGGGATGACTCTGAGCAGGGAAGCTGTACTGCAGCAGGAATGCCCCTTCACCTTGGGGGCTATAGAAGTGTGTCCAACCATGAGATAGGCACTGAGGGGTGGCTTCCCTTCCATCACTTGGTTAGACTTATGGTCACTGTGTTACAACCTTCATCCAGAAACATACCTCCTGCTCTTTGAGTTTGCCCAGGCTCTTCACAGTAGCATTACCAATATTCTTTCTGCTCCACGAAGCTGAGGAATCCACAACTTGCTATCTCCACAATTGGTGAGTGTCCACTATCACTCTTTGTCTAGCTTTCATTAGTGTGTGTTGGTACTGAAAAGATATCTCCATAATAATCCCCTCATTGACCTTTCTACCCCATAGCTGCTCTAGAAATAGCAAGGTGTCTGAAGTCAAAACACCCGGTGCTTAACATCAGTATGTGGAGTTGAACAAAGATGAGAAACCTATTCCCACAAGTATTCCCTCAAACAGAAAGATAAATTGCACTCAGCTGTGCTCGCTGCACTTTTGTGTTTGCTTTCCACAAGTAACTCGAGTTTTTGGCTTGAAAATAATCCAATTCTGAATTCACATGCTGAAGTATATGAACCAAACAAGGAATATTGTATAGGGGATAAGACATTATTTCACACAGCCAGCAGGCAAGGAACAGAGCTCCAGGGCAAAGATGCAATGAACCAAGGCAGATAATATTTGATCACACCCTACATAATAAAGATCTGCAGAAATATGCAACAAAGTTTTCTCCATGTTTTGCATGATGGCTGAAGAGACAAAAGGCACTGCCTCAGAGAGCAACAGATCCTGAAGTTACATGGCAAGAGGAAGGGGTATTAATAATCTGTGTTAGCTCTATGGATAACTAAAATATTCTCTTTTCACAGTACTTGCTTCAGAAAACCCAGTCAGTTTCTAATTGCAGACAAGACACAGAGGAGCGCCCAACCACAATGATTGTTCCTTTCACCCTTCCTGTTTCTATTTTCAGCATGTTCCTACAAGCCCTTATCCTTGCCAGCTCAGTGATGTCTACCATACAGATAAGCTGGGCCAGTGCCTGGAATTTGTTTCATCACTGGCATACTGCATTAATTTTTGAGACCACCTCCAGCCAAAGTGGCCAAAGCATGCAAGTGGAAAAGCTTTTGACAAGCAGATCATCAGACATACGAAGGCAACAAGACTCCAATCAATGTGCTATCGACTCTGACAGAAAATTATGGTTCCTTCAGTGTATCCAGCCCTTGGCATAGTTTGACAAGTTGTTGGCATTTCTTCTTTTGTTCATTACTGATTTTTGCAAGCAGAAACAAGAACTACAGCCTGCAGAATACAGCTCTAGAAAACAAAACCAAAACCATTCCTCTTAAACCATTCACTTAGTCAGAATAACTGTTCTATCTAGGGAGGTTTGGAACTCAGAATGAAAAACAGCATTTTACTTGTCACATGCTTTGTACTGCACACAAAAGGCTCTGGAGCACAGGAGTAGACCTGCGATCCTCGTGTGTCTGGCTTAGGAGGGAGAAATGCTTAGTCACATTCTTGCTAGTGCCACAGGAACTCAGGTATTCGCAGACACTTGTGTAGGGATTTGGGATTCAAGGAATCTGAACACACACATTTAGCAAAAGAACCTTTACTTTCTCTTTATATCAACTCTGAGCTTTCAAATCCTGAAAACATTTTTAAACACCTCTAAATCGTTCATTACCATAATGGGTACCTATAGGGCAGTGCCCATGTGCATTTCTGCTGCTAGGGAAATGGTCTTCAAGGACAAGTAAGATAACTGAGACCATGATAAAAAAGTAACACCCGGGGCTAAATGGAAACTTTGCTCCTGAGTGTGTGTTTGGGGATCTATGAAACCATACTAAGAGCAGATCAAAGATGAGCAGTGAGATATTATCCCTTCTTCTGGCTGCACGCAACCGGCTGGTTTACATTAATGAATCCCCAGATGATGCAGGTCTCCAGGTCCCTCTCTTAGAGCTTCTGGATGTCTCTACACAGTTATTCATAAAAACAGTAGAGACACAAGCAATTACTTTGACTAGTATAGCTTACTTCCATGTTTGCCAAATAAGATGATAGTACACTAGCCTATTGCAGTGGCTAGGACTGGGACATCCTCAGTGGCTGCATAGCTACCTCAATGAGGCCACAGTGCTCTAAAAAAGCAAAATCCCCGAATTTAGTCACCTGTAAAGTGAGCAGCAACCTGGAATGTAAGACAATTCATATCAGTGATGTGCAAGGCATGTACATTAAATATGAGCTGGCATTTAATCCCCTAGGTAGTCAGCAGACAAAGGTAGGTACATCCAAAGGGTAAGCAGGAAAGACTGGAAAGATATGAGTGGGGTAGTGGACTTAAACTAGATGCCCACAGTGGAAAACTTGGACCTAGTACATCTTTTCTTATTCTACTCATACAAGTTATGCCCTGCAAGAGGAAGATAGAAATTCCTTGACCCTCAGTCTGTATTTAAGCTGGTCCCACACACATAAAATCCATAAAACAGGGAATGCAATATATTAATCAGCCTCCACAACACACCCCATGGAGACGTTGCTTCTCTACAGCATACCACATAATGTTAATATTAACGTGCTGTTCAGGCTGCTGCCATGAAACACCCTCTCTGGCACCCATACCTCAGGACACAGTTCAGGACAGCAAGGCAGGACTCAGCCTAAAATAAAGACTTTATAGCTACTCCCCTAATTGACTTTTGAGAACAGAAATGATCTCTTAGCTCATTAAGAAGATAAGAAAATAATTGGACTGTTTTACACAAAGCAACTCCTGACTAGCATGCCAATATATCGGCTGGGCAAACTTTCTCCTTCAAAGTTCAATTCATCATGAATTAATTTATTTTAAATCTTTTTACTGTGGGCTCAGTTGCTCATTATTCATAAAACAGCTACACTGACCCTTCACAGACAGATTCAAGACGGCATGGTGTTCATAAAATCAGCACTTTGTTTCAATCCTCAGGCTCAGAGTGCCAAAGCCCAGGCCCTGAATCAAACCAGAAACTTGCAGGGACTGTAAATTTCATAGCATCTTCATAGCTAACTGATAAGGGAGCTAGTTGGACTCGTACTTCACAACCTTTTCCTCAGCAAGTGCAATGCACTACCTGTCATACCCAAACAAAGCAAGCACTGAAGCGTTAATCCTGAATTAATTTGAGGTCACGGATAGAAAATCATGTCATGTACGTTTCAAAATGGATGGATTCAGCAGATTCTAAGGAAAGCTGTTTACAATTAAAAAGAATAGCAATGCATTTACCCACCTGCTTTCAGGCAGTATCACTTTGGGAGGATTTTTTATTTCACGTTTGAAATTTTTTTTTATAAGAAGATCCAATTAGAAAATTATATCCTACTACAGAAATTACTTCTAGCCCAAGAGCACAATTAGAGCAAAATGCATTTTTGCAAGGTCAATGTATTTCCATATTTCTTCTTCCAAGCATTTAATAAGCGCTTTAAGAAATAATTTGGTTTTAGAGCCTGCAGGTTAAAAATAAAAGGAATTGATGGAAGATTGAAGTTTCTTGTGCTAATTATACATACCTTGCAAAACTTGCATACCCACACATCAGGATCTGAAACGTCTCTGCCAGAACCCCTTCTGGTTTCTACTTATTTCTGAATACTACGCTTAATCTGACATGATAGGGACAGCAGAAAGTCATTAACTAGCTCTAAATTCATAACAGAATGTATCAACAATCAGAAGGAGGAACTTTGCAAAATGGAATTTAGGCAAGTGTTACTTGAATAAAATAATAAATACCCAACTGGAAAAGATATTTTGCTCCTGGAATGCATGGGTTTGGGTTTTTTTTTTCACAAGGCAGATAGATAAACAGCATCCATTTTTAATTCATTTCAAACAGTGTATGGAAAACAGTAATATATGGGCTGAAGCAAGATGTAAGGAAGTAATTCCATCAAGAACTGTTGACAACATCATAACAAACCAAGGGAGAAAATCTTTTGATGGAATTATCTTCCCGCTGCTGTTTGTTATGTTTTTAATACACTGCTTGGATCCAAGAGATGTTTAAATTTTTAAAATGCAGATTCAGGCAAGTTAATCAGTATCAGTTGAATGGACATAAATATACAAATTACAGTGCCTACAGAGTTGTTCAGAAAAAACCCAAAAGCTAAGTAAAAATCTATTCCTTGTTATCTTGCCACTTTAAGAAGTAAAAATGTCATTCTTCACTTTGCATGTGGTCAATTCACATACCCAAAAGTGAAGAGAGAAATGAGATCCCACAAGCATAAAGAAACATCTCATGGGACTCAAATTTTTATTTGTAGGAAAATCATATTGAAACACCATGAGGTAAGTAGAATATGTCATACAACTTTGCAAACTGCCAGTCAGAGCTTCAGATGGGAGGAAGGTAGAGAAACCTCAAAGCTCTTTATTTAACCTTGTCTTTACAGAATATGAAGAAACACTCCTGGTAATCACTCAGAGGAGATCTCAGTAAGTATTTACCTGATGTCAAAGTCCTGATTAACTGGTAACCTCCTGTGCTGTGCAGTCTCTCATGCTTAAGAATACTTGTTGCTATAATTACTCATCCTATTTTTGCTTATGTGTAGAAGCAGGGATTTATTTTTCCTGCTTGTAACTGACTGAAATCAATCTGAAGAGAAAACTGTACGTAACTGTTAGCAGAGTGATGAGAAGTAAATCTCAGTTCATTCTGGTCATGGTACTTATCCTATAAACCTCCATGAAATAACCACATTTAGAACCAATGATTTTATACAGCTTCACTGTTGGGGTAAAGCAAAGTTTGGAGTTGGTTTTGGTTTGTGAGAGACATTTGTTACCCCTTATTATCTTGAGACTGAAACAAAATTGTTGTATCATCTCACTTGTAATTACATGCTTTTGTTTGAGCTTTTTAAAATTGTAAGCTGACAGTAACAACTTAGTGCTGGACACCTCCTATCCTTGTCACTTTGCTGCAGAACTCCCTGATAACCTACCTAGTAGGTGGCATAACACGGTCCCAGAGTTCATGGCCCAGCGAGAAGAGGCCCATCCAAGGAGCAAGGAGAGCACCCTGGGAGCAGAATGCCTCCCACCACACATGAGCACAGTCAGAAATGCAGCCCTTCCAAAAGTGTGGGATGAATTCTATGTGGGAAGCAACTGCAAGCAACAGGCTTCCTCCTGCAGACCCTTGTTCAATGTAGCTTTCCCTGCAGGTCTCAAGACAAGGTGCTGGTTTGTTGAGTTTAGCAACAAGTTGCCACCGTGGGATAAGCTGTTAGTTTGATGCTTAAAGGGCTTCTTAATAAAAATCTTCACCCTTGAAACTCTTTGAGAGCTTGATCCACACAAATATTTTCAGATAACACGGTAAGCCTATTATTGGAAGCCTAATAGGCTTTACTTGCTGGCAGTCAGGATCCCAACAACCTGTCTGACAAAGGACAACTTAAGCAGAACACAAAGCTGTTTCTCTCCTGGTTTTGTTTGCCAGGACTGCCACTCACACTTCTTGTGTTTTGCTGAGCAAAGACCCAGATTACTGTTTTAGCAGAAAGCAGAAAGGGGCTTTCTCCTGCTTCTGCATGACCTGATTTTTAGCATCATTTAGTAAGGAATGAAGGCTTCAATGCTCATGCACTCTGTGCATCTGGCCTTCGGGCCGTTGCCCATCAC
Organism: Zapornia atra; assembly: GCA_013400835.1. Classification (NCBI taxonomy): domain Eukaryota; kingdom Metazoa; phylum Chordata; class Aves; order Gruiformes; family Rallidae; genus Zapornia; species Zapornia atra. Next base: position 93,434 of record VZTU01001742.1, read on the forward strand.
TCCTGCCTGGTCACAAACTGCTGGCTGATTTTAATCAAACTTTGCAGAAAACATAAAGGCTGAAAAAATTAATGGTTTGTAACTCTCACAAAAACACACAGCCACACACTATTTTGACATCAATTAGTTTTAGATAATTTTTGTTGAAGAGTTCTGCAGCAATTTTAAATGCTCTTCAGTGGCACCTTATGTTACATCGCCAGCTCAGATATGGTTGTTAACAGCAATCATTGATCCATAGTATTTTGATTCTACTCAGAGATCACAGTTGGGACTGATTCATTCCCAAACGTATATGTATTTGTTATTTCATCTGCCAGTGGTACCCAAACTTTGTTAGTCCTATAATCTCTTGAAGTGTCCCAGTGCCATGTGCTATCATCTTGCCAGTGAGAGGAGGAGTTCATTTATGGAACTATTACTGCAGTTTTCAACCTAATCCTTATCCAGTCTTTAGGAGTCTGTAGAAGAGAGCATTGTAGGGAGTGAGTTGCAGGCCAGATAAATTGCTCAGGTTTCTGGACTGTGACAGGACAAAATATCATTATAAAGCTACTGGAAATTTTCAATCAAAACATATTTGACAATGTACTGATTTTTTTTGATAGAAATGGAAACACTTCACTATGTTAAAAAAAAAAAATCACCTTTTTCTCAAAAAATCAAATAACTGAAGAATTCATTTTAAAATTTCAGTCCATCTATACTTCCTAAAATCAGAATATATTTCTTTGCAGTGAGAAAATAGGTCTAACAGGACCTTTCTTTCATGTCTTTGTTTTCTGATGTTCCAATTTGTTGTATTTAATATTTCAAATCATTATGGAAAACTCTACTTACTTAATACTGGATAAAGCTATCTTTTTCTCATTTAAAGCATCTTCAAAGAAGTATGATACCATATGCTAGTCATATGAAAAAACGTACAGATAGCAAAATAAGGATAACATTACAAGGATGCTTGAAATAAAACTTTAAAAATGATGTTTCTTATTTCTTAAACATATTTCAATTTATCTTATGACAAATTAAAAAACATTTAACTCGTAATTCAATGCAAAACAAGAGCCAAAATAGGATCAATTCCTCTGAAACAAATGGGAAATTTTGATCAAATCTCTCAAGATATGTAACCAACAAAAATAACTGATTTTTATGCATCCTAAACTTCTTGGTATTCTTCCTAACACAGTGACGGATGTTTCCTGAAGGCACTGCTGCCTTCTGTTTTGTAAACAATTTCCTTCAAGAAAGAAGAACCCGAGGCCTTTAGAAAGTTGCAGTCCTTCTTCTGGATAACAGAATATTTCCCTTGGCTGTTTTTAGCTCCGAGTTCAGAGAAACAGCACATGAAAAGCACCCTTTTCAGCCGAAAAGGTGGCAGCATTAATATACCTCACTATGAGTTCTCTCTTTCTGATGGATGAAAGTACTGAAATTACTACTATTGCCAGATTGACTGAAAGAGAAAAATGGTGCTCATGAATTCAAGACACTCCTGAGACAGCTTGTCAGCGCAGTGTGGATTGCAGGTTTTAAAAAAGGGACCCATTTCAGCCTCTGCATGTCTTCAGCAGGAGAAAAACAACGCCTGATCTCCCCGTAGGCACATAAATAGCTGCCTGAGTGGATTTACTTCCCTAACACATCAAGATCTATCAAATAATGTCTAAGGAATTCGGCTCTGGCTGCTTCTCGGGGATCCTGGGTGACCAGGTTCTGTGCGCTGTGGTCAGCATCAAGGGCCAAAAAGAAGATTTTGTGATGGACCCAAACAAGAAGTGGTGAATGGTGATTACAAAAGCCCTCTAGCCGGTCCTCCCCAGCCCACCACAGCTGTGGCATGGTAGCAGCAGCCCACCATGTCTGCTTAGGCATAGTAGCAGCAGATACAGACAGCAAGGGGAGGAGACTCAGGCACCTGAGAAGACTTGTCGATCTGCTAGGGTTTAAGTGCCAGGCTCCCTGCATTCTCCTGGAGACACAGTTATCCGCTGGGCATTGGGGCCAGGGTGCCTCCAGGCAGTTCACTCTGCTGCATAGGGTACTTCACCTCAGAGCCAGTTTAAACACCTCTCCAAACTGATTTTACAGGGGCTGAAAATGAGACACATTTTAAGTGCTATTTATCCTTGTAACTGTGGGAATTTTTAGTTAACTTTAGTAGTATGAAAAACAAGTTTGCTATTTGATGTTACCCCCCAGAAAAACCCAATCCTAGGTGAACTATGGAAGTGGGGAAATGAACCTAAAATCACTGGGGGGGAAAACCCAACCAACCCAACAATGCATGTGCACTGCTTTTTCAATGCAGTTTTTCCATATGAAAAAGAGAAAAACATACTGTAATGGAAAGGCATTAAGCCTGCAGTTCTGCTTGAAAAAGCACAGAAAGGACCAGAGTCCTTTTTACTGCCTGCTAGGAGAACTAAGAATGGAAATACTCATCTGCAATGTTGCAGAAAGAATTAGGGAGCAAGAAAGACATCAAAAGACCAGACAGCAAGAGATTGTAGAAATGTGATGGATTGCAGTGAAGAGGGACACCAAGCTCAAATCCTGCTTGAAAAAAGGATAGAAGTTCCCTACAAAGGTCAGAGCTCTAGACATTAGCAGGGAGCAGAGAGTTTGGAGAATTGAATTGCTGCATCATCTCTATCCTAGGCACATAGAGCTGAGACAATGGGCACTACAGGCAGCAGCACAGGGCCAGCAGTAAAAATCCTCCCATGCAGTCCTAGCAGAGAAAGTATGCTGGTTTTGTATTATTCAAGTACTTTGTGTACTTACTTCTCACCTGAAATTCCCCTGTTCTCTCCCATTTAACCTGAAATTCAGATAATCTTTGCTCTCTGACAGACCACATAAAATTATCAGAGGCAGCAGAAATTAAAGGGCAGAGGGTTATTGCAACAGCAAGAGCAAGTTATGGCAAGCTGGAAAATAGTGTAAACTTGCCTCGTAAAATCCCCAACACATACAGTATGTACTATTACTGATCACAGCTCTTTTACAACTAACCAATGTTTATAACACCTTACAACACCTACAGCTGGAATGAAGTCTTCATTNGATACATGATTACTGGAATACACACAAATCATAAAATGGCCTAGAATGGTTTTTGAGTGACTACAATCTGGGTAAAGAAATTTTTAACCTTATACTGGGTAACAATCAAGACCATTGTGCTAAAATATAACAGACAGAACCAACTATGAGAGAAAAAACTTCTATCTAAGTATTTATTTGCTAAGAAATAAACCAAACTACCATTGTCCCTTGCAGCAGTGCAGAAAAAAACCCAAACCTGCAAAACCACTGCTCCTTTATTTTTGACTTTTTGCTTCAGTCACTGCAAAGGCAAAGGAGTAGCGGTATCACAGATGCAATTCTTCATTCATCTCACTGTGTTTTTGGACTTTTTCCAAAGGAAAAGAAAGAGAACAGAACCAGAGGACCTCTGACCTTCCTCCACTTTTTGCTAACTCACTGGCTTAATAAAGACTCTTGCTCTCTTATCCTTCGTTCAAAGCTCTGATTTTCAATTTGCACCTCTAACATTGCCATTGCATCTAACAGAACTTCATGTGAACTTCATGTTATACTCAAGTAACCCCACTCTAATTGTCTCATTGTGAGATACTTAAATACAGATGCTTGTTACGAATGTGATAGTTAAATGAGTTAAAGATTCACTTGCAATAACTGCTTTGAAACTGGAGATTGGAGAGAACATGTACATGCTGTTAGAAAGCAAAGCGGCCATCAGGCACTCTACATTCAATGGTGAAGCACTGCTTGTGCCCTTCCCCTCCCCTTGGTATTGCTCCTCTTTCCCAGTAAGGGACCAGATCCATGCGCTGGATTAAGCACACGCTACCTTTCGGCCTCAGATTCATTCTTCAGAAGCCAAACTGAGCTAAGAAAGTCACTAGGATTAGTTCTGGTGAAGAGCAAAAAACAAGAGAGCCTGAAACCAAGCCTGAATACGAAGCCAGTTGGGGTAGTCTGCAAACAGACTCGTCCATGGCTTGATCAGCTCTTGGCAGCTGCCCCCTTGTACAGAAAGGAAAACGTGACTGTTACTGGCATCAGCAGAAACCATTGTGGGATTCCTGCTTGTTAAGGCAGGCAGGCAGGCAGGCTCCAATGGCCCGCTGTTTCTTTTATTCACTTATTCAAGCTTTTTCTTTGAAAAAAAAGAAGTTTGGTTTCTCCCTTCCTCCTCTTATTAAGATATGTCTACAAGTCAGTGTTGGTCTGTCTGTCACACAGCAAAGTCTAGGAATCTTCCAAGACTGACAAGCTGCTCAGCCTCCACTCTTTTGCTGTAACACTGCTATTAAAAGCATTCAGCATCGTTGAACATGACAGGCTGCTGGTTCAGGCCTCTGGTCATACTCAGATCTGTCAAACGCGCTGGCTTACACTTGGGAATGTTGGAGGGTGCACTCTGGAAAATAAACAAGCCATTAAGGGCTCTCCCCTAGATTGTGCAGTGTGTGAGTCCATCTCATCATATCTTTCTTCCTTTCCACTATCAAAACAGTCTGCTAGTAGAAGTCAGGATATTTGTTTGTCAAACAAGAGCAAGCAAAAAATCCCCTGACTACTTCTGATGCTTGATTCTCTTTATATCTTTTACCTTATCAAGTACTTCAGTTTAGGGTTTTTTCTAACAAAATTTTGGCTGACTTCTTGGTTGTTTGTTTTTTATGATACACAAACTTCTAACGGAATTTGTCTGAAGGAAACATTCACTGCCTTATTTATAGTTGCATTACTGAAAGTAATTCCTTTTAAAATCCCTTCCTTGGGACACTTGCAAAAGCAGAAGTCTCTTAGGGAAGCAATGAGACAAACTGAGATATAAACCAACTTGACAAAGTATATCCAAAAGTGAAAACCAACAATAACTAATGAAAATGAAATACATTTCAGAAAGTAGTGTGCAATTAAATGCCTGAGCCTAAACAGTAATTTTAAAGGAATCAGGATTTTGAAAAGATAATGTAGATATACATTTTTATATTAGACTAAACATAAAAAGGACCTCTATGTTCTGAGGTATAACTCATCCCTAAACATCCTAGCCCTAGGATTAGCACTTTCATAGGACTTTCTTTAAGAGAAAATTTATTTTATTATTAAACCATAACTTAGAGGGTTTTCAGCGCTGCTTTATGAGCGATTCAAAATATCAAATTCAGTGACATTACAAAGCATCATTTTTCTCTATGATGTGCAGGATTTGGGTAGGGATCAAAATTGTCAAGCGTAGGTGTCTAAAAAAAATGTGACACCTAAGCAGCTAAGGACGTCACTAAATGGTCTGATTTTCCCCGTTATCGCACACCCTTCAATCTGCCCAGACACAGGCTGCCTACAATTACAGCAAATGATACAGCTGAGCAGGGAAAGCAGGAAGGGTGCAACTGCCTTCGCTTCCACCCAGCACTCCCAAGCGCGAGACAGATTCATTTACCCTTTACATTAGCTGAATGCATTTTTTATCTTTAAAGTTTGAAGGGGGAGGAGTTGGTTTACTCCAGAGTACCGAGTCTCCATCTTTTACACATTGCTGCTTTTTATTTCCCTGAAACCAGTGAACTTTACGAATACTGAAGAAAATTTAATGTGAAACTGCTAAAATGCTCTGTTTAATGCTGCTTGAAAAGATTCTTCCATTTCAAAGTTAATAATTTCTAAGTCAGGTTCTGAATGCGCAGTATGTCAAACTTGACAGCTTTTCCTAAAGAAAGGTTGTGCTTGATGATTATTTTAGGGGAGTCAGATCTGATGAATATTCATGTCCTAGACCTAAAATCACTGCCTCATAGCTCTTCAAACCAGTCATTTGGTTTCCTCTGCCTTGCCTAACATGTAAGAAGTGCTCCTTGCAGAGCGGTCGGGCGACAAATCACAGGCAGAAACACGAAACTGCCTTTTCAAGACCAGTTCTCTCCTGAATTAAGCTCTATAGTTCTGTAGCAATATATAAATGGTGTTTGTTTTAACTAGGTTAGTTCCTGAATTCATTATCCAGTTAAATTGATTCAGGAGCTGTGTGTAAGCCTCGAGTATGCCTGTTACCATTTGCATAGTATATATGCATACTATCAATACGCAATGTCATTCAAATCAGTAGAAGTCTGGGACACAAATCTTTTAACAGGTCACTCCACATTGACATTTAGTTTCTGGGATGAGGAGGAACATTTATAGTGATCTGCAACTGCTCTCCTAACAGTTTCTATTTCACATTACAATGAACTGCAGAGCTAGTAAAACCCCCCAAAATTCTGGACCCTCTAAATGACTAAAGACAGGACGTAGCATGAAGCTGGTATAAGAAAAAGCATAGCTCAGACAATGTAGTGCAGTAGTAAACAAAGTTAGTTGTATTAAGGGAGACCAGACCGTCAGTTCATCAAATTCAAACAGCACTCTTAATGGCACTGCAGACAAGGCTTGGTAACGCAGGTACCATTAAATGCAAATCAAAAGCTGGCAATCACCTTTTATTTCGTATAATTCACGTGCCATTTTGCAAACTGTCACTTCCTCACTCCCATTTACATATAATGCTCTTACTGTGTATGAGGCTTCGATGTACAGCCCAGTAAGCGCAACACGCAGCACTGTGAAAGATAAGTCTCTGAAATGGCGTGACATTTCAGGGTGAACTGCTGAGCCGCCGTTTTCCTAGCGAGCCATATTTCATAGCCAATATTACCTTGTGCAACTGAGTGAAATTGTCTCCTAAGGCCACTGTATGCTGCAGTGTTCCATGAATCTGTAAAGAACCTACACCCCTATGACTAATCAGTCAAAGTCCAAAGGAACGAGATCTTCAGCTACTCCCATTTAAACGGGATGCAAAAGTTAGTAGGATTGAACGTGAATTCTTGGTGAGATACAGAGAAGTGCAGAATACTGTATGCAACTTCAAAATAGAATAAAAACCTAACAGAGCATTCCATAGCTTAAAATCTTCTGTCAGGAGATAAAGGTCTTTCATATTCCCTTGCTCACCCAGCAGTGCCGTGCTTGCTCAAGATTTTCTATTCGAGAATGTCACAAACAAATAATGTGGGGAGCAGGAAGAAGGAAGGGGAAGAGCCGACAGTCCTGTCGATGTGACAGCTGCCTGGCAGCAGTGATTAGAAGCCAGGAGCAGTGTTGGTAGGCAAAGATAAGCAGGACACAATAAGCAAATCCTACTTATACCTGCCAATGACTAGTTTACCCAAGTCCGAATCTCTCTTTGTAGGCTGGATGTGACTTCACCTCCCTCAGCGACAACCCTCCCTTGTGTACTGCAGCAGTGACCTTTTCCTACAGGGCACCGCAGCACTAATCCACCCTGTCAACCATCCCAAGAACCACTTCCATCTTTAACCTTCATCCGAAATCCTTAGGGTTTCCTAGTAAGCAGAATTAGTAGCTGCTGCCAGAAACAAATCATTAAGGACAAATGAGTTCATCGACATTGTTGTCACTACAATGAATAACCTAATCTCAAGTGCTGTAAAAAATATTGATTAAAAGGAAAGATTTTAAAGAAGTGGCTGCAGTTATTTCAACAAAGTGCTTGCAGAAAAATGGAACCTGAAAACAGCGTTCTGAAAAATTACCTTATTTTGATTTAAGATATATTATTTTACATTATTTTGTTCTCACTGTTTCCTAATCAGTTTGCTGTGAATTGCTCTAATTTAACTCAATATTCAGATACTTGATAGATGAAGACATCCTTAAACATTTTTGTGCTATTCTTATGACTGCTTTGTCATTATTCTATGAATATTTCCATTAACTTATTGATACATTAATAGTGCAATGAATATTAAACACACCATCAGTGACAACAGTCACTGTGAAATACTATAGTTCTTCTCTTTCCTCTTGTTTTATGTGCCAGAAAGAAATTCAAAATGGCTAAATTTCATTTTGGTTTCTCCTATTTTGTGTAGCAAACTGTTTATTGCAACATGCTCTGGGGGTGTTTCACAGGTAGACCACCTACAGCGTGCACACAGTTGTCTAATACCATAAAGATTCTTCTCCTTGATTAGATAAGGGGCTCTTTCTGAGTCCTCACATAGCAGGTCTGGGAGGCATCTCAGTTAATTTCTGCCATAAAATAACAATCAGCAAGACGGGGTATCAAAAGCTTTATTATATAGCTTTGTCCAGAAATCTGTAGGACATGCAAGGGAGCAGCACTACTGCAAAGCAGTTATATGCCTGGCTGTACATTCTGTTTCATCACACCTTGTCTGTTTGTCAAATAGAAGATGTTCCTCTCTGCATGTCAGGATTATGTAAACAATATACACTTGAATATATCGAATAACATGTCAGGATTACTAAGCAAGGACTTCTTGATTCCCTGTGCATTGTATTCCCATAGTGTGGTTCTGCATTTAACTCCTCGCATCAACTGATGCTACCTGAGCATCATTTTAAAGTGTTTCCCTGCTTTTCCTTTTAAAATGCAAGGGTGTTTTTTGTCCAGATATATCAGATTATAGAATTATCAGGGAACATTGCTCCCTGTCATTGTTACTAAGCGCTAATTGCATCTTGATAATTAAGCGCTGCTTTACAGAATGTCAATGGAATGCTTTATCAAAATGGCCACAAACATTACTATCTGACAAAAGCAGTTTTTCTAATTCAAGTTTAGTAAGATTAAGAAATCTATCACTTTTCTTCTTCTATTATGATCCTTTTATTATTGTTTTTGCTGAACTTGGCCTATATTCTTGTTTCCTTTGACTCCCATCTCTAACAGTACTTTGCTAGTTTGCCTTGCGTGTTCTGACTGCTTTGCTGATAGCTCTCTAACATATATTTCTTTAAATTTCCTGCCTTCTACCATTTACTGTTGGTTTTAATTTTAGTATTTTATGTTACTGCATTTGAGAAAACCTATATAAAATCCCAACCCAGTAAGAGGAGGCAATTTAACAAGATGCTGTGGGCAGACCATAAAATTGTTACTAAGGGAAATAGAATATTCAAGGTGAGGACAGCCAAATACCGCTATTTAGCAACAGCGCAGAATTAGTCTAGATGGAACAACAATGGGCCTTCCAACTCAAATCTCTAATTTCACAGCCCCACCTTCTCAGTACAAAATACCTTCAATTATTTTTTTCATGAACAGTTTCATTCCATCTATTTTAAGCAGGCTATTTCAAAGAGGAGTTCTGCTGAAAAGAAAATAACACTTAGTACCCTGACAGAAGAGCATGACTCAATCATTAAGGAACAGCATGATGGCTTCGACTGAATTCGAACAATGGCTGTAAAGTTACATTTGTAGAGGCTGCTTTGGGTCATTATTACTAAGAGCTACTAAAACCATGTATTATGGTATCTTACAGAAATGATACTCAAATATGTAGGTCAAACATGCTGTCTGCACCCTGGAGCAACATGCAACTAAGAGTGTTTCCCTTAGAAAGTTTAGCATTTAGGATGTGACAGGATGAGAAAACAGCCAGGGTGAACACAGAAGAGTTGGCAGTAGATGCAAAACCAAGAAAAGCAGCAGATGAAAAATCCAGGCACGAGTTGTTTGCCTAATCAATAACATGAGAAGTAAAGGTGTAAAGGGCAGATTTATCACAGTTAACAGGAAGAATACATTTTCCCACTGCAGAAATAAATATATGGATGCTTCTGAAGTAAAAATGTGTGTAAGGCTTTTGAAAACTTATCTCAGAGGGATGAAAAAGGTAGATAGCCAGCCGACAAATCAGCAGACTCAGGAATCCAGTGTTTAAGACAAATACAACCCTTTTTCTTCTATTTCTCTAATTGGAAAATAAGGAAAATACTCAGCACTGGGATGCCTGGAGTATCAATGAATGTTTGTGAATAGAGACGGCAATGCAAAATATTAAATACCGAGTACTTCCTACGAATGGTGATGACAGTACAGTAACAGAATGTTTCCTTCCTTTGTCACTGTAACAAAAGGAAAATACCAGAATAGGCTGATTGTCCATCTCTACTTCTGATGTACACAATGAGATACCATGTCAGTTAGGTCCAGTATGCTGTTAAGCAAAAATTGGCAAATAATTAGCAGCTCTTAATTACACTGTCAGGGCAAATTTTTAATTATCTAGTTCATCAGACTGTGAGACCAAAACAGTTTCTTGAGCCTAATGCATCTTTGCAGAAGAGTGTGATGAATAATTTTACTCCATCTATAATCACTAGCGAATGTTTTCACTGCTTTTTTTGTCTCATAGTGTCATGATTTATCTGTTAGCTTCCTAAGATGCCTCTTTACACTTTATCCTTCATGAGCTACTTAATATGCTGTGTCATTGCTAACCACTTAAGGTCACATCCCCATAGCTTTTAACTCCTATCAGTCTGCTAGGTGACACTCAAAGTCAATGAATTTTAGGCACAGAGCCTACATGGATGGAAAGAGCATGAAGAGGCAGCATAGCTTGTCAACACCACTTCTTCCTCCGCTAACAACTTGCTCATACACTCTATACGTACAGGGAGACGCTGACATATAGATATGTACCACAGCCCATGGATAAACACCTGCAGGCAGGATAATTGCAGGGATAGATCAGCGAGGTTCTCTGTGAGTTGGTTTGGAAGGATACAGTCCCACTGTAATGTTCTGATAGATATAGATATATAGATATAGATAGAATGTACCAATTAGTGACTTACTGGGATGGGCTTTCTGCAGAACAGAAAAGTAGCATTTTGAGTTCGCTCAAATGTTGTGTGGCTTAAAGGTGGGACATAGTAAAGAAAAAAACCCAAGATCTTGCCTAGTGCAAACTTGCCTGCTACAAAAAGCAAACCTTTTTGTTTGGTTGGCCTTGTGGGAAAAAAAACCCAAAACAATCTATGTAAATTTACTCTGCTATGATAATTTAATACCAGTAAGTGACATGGTATTAACCCAGTGACTTCAGACCTTTGCCCTGCTTTCCTGTTCAACTAGGGGATAATGTTTAGTTTGGGGTTTTGGAGTTTGTTTTGGTTTTCATTTTTTTGTAAGGTAATGGAATTAAATGCAGGTGGTCTAAAATAGAGCATACTTATGTAATAATGATTTAATGATTCCATCAATTCTGTATTGTTTTTCCTATAAGTACAGGCTGGAACACAGCTGTAAGTTTACTATTTTATGTTAGCTAAAAGAGGAACTACTAGGTTTTTTTGTAGAGGCAAAGACAACCCACGTTGTACTAATTTTCCCGCCTTGTCCTCTGATTCTCCTATTAGAAGGTCCCCTAATAATTTAAACCCCAAAGCACCTGCACATAATACAAAGGGTCTGGCTGAAACCCAAATCGCATTCATCCTTTTCCAAAAATACTGCAAAACATATGTTATTTTGTCTCACAAAGCAAAGCAGACTCTGCATTTAAATTACACACCCAAAAATGGTTGATTGCTGCAAGGAAAGCCCACAGTTTAGTTGAAATGTATCTATATTTGATATCAAAAATTAAATTACTCTTAGGCTTTGAGCTTAAATGTCAAAGTTTATGACACAACAAACTTTTGCTGAGAAGGTAAGGAGACCTCTGGCTAGCTGGGTTTATAGCAGTAAATGTACCAGAATATCAGTTGAGGAGATAAGGGAAGCTGCTTTAATAAATCACTGCCAGAACAGCAGCCAATCGCCCTGGATCTCTCCCTGGTATCCTGAAGCTCTCTCATCTCCCATAAATGTCATCTTGAGTTAAAGCCAGAACAGACCAAAAAAGCCAGGTTCCTGTTTGGCTGAAACTGCACACACACAAAAAAGAACAAAACCAAAGCAAGACAAAATAAAAAATAAATAAACCATTTCTATCAGCTAGAAAGATGTAGGAAGACATAACAGCAATATAGCACGTACGATCTAGCTCATAAATTACTCCCAAGATTCAGAGACTAACATAAGATGGAGATGGCCCCAAATGACTTCAATATATGGGGCGGGGAAGACAAACAAAAAAAAAACCCTCATTACAAAGAAATTCTTTCCCCCTTTCTGCACTAACAGATGATGGCAACACTTGAGTTGGAGAGCAGACTAGCAAGTGAGAGATGTAATAAAAATATAGCTGCAGACAGCAAAAATGTATGAAGCCTGTTGCAACTAATTAAGTTCCTGCCAATTTGGGAAAATTTGTCCCCCTCACACTCCAGCCTTCTTGGCTGTCGCATTTGTTACCACCCACTTTGCAAAGCTGAAGACATTTCTTTGAATGTTCCACATCAGCAGCATTTATCAGGACGTCAAAGGATTCTTTCCAATTCCAATACTGACAACAGCCTTTCGCTATTTTGTTCCGCTCCCGCTGACTATTCCTCTCTCCCAAAGTCCAGCCATTACACAACTGTATCAGAATGAACCTACATTTGCTGAGATGAGTAGAAGACATTGAAACATAAGCTGGAAGAAGACAGAGGTGCTGAAATTGGTACGCTGGAGAAACATATGAGACCATGAAAGGAAACCTGAAACGAATGGCAATCGTTTTCATAAATACAACTGGACATCAAAAAATGGGTTCTCGTATTTACTGAAGTTACAGAAAGGAAAGAAGGATAAAATAGTGACATTTCCAAATGGAATCATCCCTGAGCTATAATCTCACTATTAAAAATGCAGTGGGAATAAATTTAAATAAGGTGATCACTACAGTAAAGTCTTATAGATAATTACTGAGTAACTAATAGAATGAAATATCTATCAACAAGGAGAAACAGAGTTTATTTTGAATTACAGTCTATCCTAGAAAGGTAGAACCATAGGAAAGGATGTGGCATTCTCTTCTTTGGTAAAACAAACAAACAAAACCAACAGATGTTGCATATAAGAATGGAAGTTAGCTAGAAAATGTGAAAAAACCCAAACTACACAACTACTACAGTACAGGAAAGTTGGCCAAACCTAAAAGATATCCCAGGATATATAACGGAATTCAATACTGCTTCAAAAGAAAAAAATCAAGGAGAAAGAAATGACCAATGTGATTTCAAAGTTCAAAGGTCAAAAATGTCCTTTCTTGTAAAAGGAAACCGGGGAGGAAACCAATTAATAATATGGCTTCAGCCAAGTCTTGCAGGCGAGAGATAACGCCTGAGAAGAAGCATCGTGAAGTAATGCTATCCAAATGGGAATACAGAAGGCTTTTATAAAAATATCAGAGGAAAAAACTAGCATTAGGATCAGAAACCCATTAATGGGGGGGAGGGGGCTGACTTTAAATTAGTGGTGACTCAAATAACTGAGGGAGTGGCTTTTAAAAAAAAAACAAAACACAACAAGCCCCTATCTTAAATGAGAAGAAAATAAAACTCAGGCAAAAGTTTCCCTTTATAACCCTCTTTCTTTATGAGTGATGATTTTTTATTTTTTACAAAGATTTCTAAGATTTCTCTTGAAAGTTACAGAGAAATAGCAGATGGAACATCTTTGTAGAGAAACATCAACATAATACTAGCTCTCAGGAAATGCATGAATGATTCTATATATTTTTGCCCAACAAATTATTTTGTCTCTGCCAAAAATAAGTCATTTAATAATACAAAAATGAAAATATACTGGGAAACAAAACAAGCCTTACACTTGTTTAACTAGTGGAAAATTAAAGGAACCTGAGCATTGAACTGAAATGTTATATCAAGACTAGAATTTGCTACACACTACACACTTGATTATTTATTTTTTATTAAAAACAGTTGCTGCTATATGTTTTTGCAGAGTCTCTGATAATTAGCTTCATGAGATTTTACTTTGATTAGGACATGGTTGTAGTGAGGTGGGGGTCACTCTCTTCTCTCTGGTACCTAGTGACAGGACAAGAGGAAATGGTCTGAAGTTGCATCAGGGCAAGTTTAGGTTGGATATTAGGAAAAATTTCTTTACTGATGGGATTGTCAGATATTGGCACAGGCTGCCCAGGGAGGTGGTGGTGTCACCAACCCTGGATGTGCTTAAAAGAAGAGATGTTGTACTTGGTGACATAGTCTAGTGTTGGACCTAGTAGGGCTGGACAGATGGTTGGACTCGATGATCCTGAGATCTTTTCCAACCAAAACCATCCTATGATTCTATGAAGCCACCTGACTCCTAGGGTTTGCCCAAAGTCCTGATCGCACTGACACACAGACTTTGCTACAAACTGGCAGCTAAATACCTATCCAAGAACTTTGAAACTGCAGCACAAAGGAAAATCAACAGTACTTTTTTTTGCCACTGTAGCATATTACTCTAAAGTCCTATGCTGATATACATTTTTCCATTCCTGGCGTAATACAGCAATGATTTATCTTGATTTAATATAATTTTCCTCCTTTTTCTCATTTATCTGGCTAAAAATTTATACAATCTACTCCAGCAGGTTAAATTCCTTGGTCCATCCCAACTGTGCCCAGAACACATCAATGCCTCCAGGCCATGTCTGGATTTCCACAATCTAGGGATGCATGGAAATTAATAAAATGCTTTTTATAATTGAGAGCATCTCAAAGGGTTCTTGAGCGACCATTTGGCTACATGTAGCAGCTGGCAAGAGCTGAAGCATGAAGCTCAGGGAGCCACGCCACCTCTGCTGAGCTCTTAGGTCACTGTGAACTGCCAGCAGCCTTGCAGGGACACTTAGGGCTTGCACTGTACCTGGCCAACATCCTCTGCAACAGAGGACCGATCATATTCCTCTGAAACTCATAGCATCCATGCCAAAACCAGACACATCAGAAATACTTCCATTTTTTTCAGTGAACAGCCTATAAAATAATTTCAGAGCATCCCAGCTGAGCTGGATGAGGATGCTGCACAGTCTTATTTTGCTGGCATACTAACCAGAGCCAAAGGGCAACCATGCAGGTATGCACGCTGGACTCACCATGGGAACAGAGGTCTTAGCATTCTTTGATATCTTTTATGGAAAGTTTCAGCAGTCTCTTTAGAAAAACTTTAGGTGTTAGGAGACGTATGGTAATTCTCCTTTAAGATATAATTTTCTTCATGATGAAGTCCCTTCTCTGTTGTGTCTCTGGAAGCTTCCTGCTCCAGGTTCAGGCTGGCTAGCAGGCCACTTTCAGACTGCCCATTTAATGTACAATCCTTTTGAAGAACTGCTTAGGAAAGTACTAAATCATTTTCAGTACTCTCTGGCCGACTGGAAAGAAAAGTTAGATTGTGCTAATACAATCCTTTTTGGGAAGTTTTTAATGGCAAATAGCATATTGCAGTAGGATATGCACTGGAGACCCATAAGCAAGCAGGCACTGTGGGAGGCCCAGTGTAGGAGCTGTTCCATCTTTTTCATTGGGGCTAAGAATTAAAATGCATATAATAAATGTATGGAATATACTACACACCCACAATATACTCGTGAGACTGTTTCAGCAAAAATACATATACATCTTCTAAAATCACTGTGGTCCAACAAACCAGTGTTTATTCTCCTATGCAGAATAGAAAAAGGAGTAAGATTCACGCCTAACTGAGTTTTTTTAAAGAGTGAAAGCTTTCTGTGACATGTGCATTAATCTAGAAATTTCTCCTGAGGGAATTCTCCAGAGTCACATGAAAAGGGAAAGCAATTTGGTAAATCTACAGCTTAGGCATCCAGCTCTTGAATCTAATCACATCCCTTTCAGGAAGACCTGACAAGACGTTGAGCATAACCTCTACATTATGGCACACTTTTGCAAACAATATTTGGGAAAAACATTAAAAGATAAAATAGAAGACAATTAACTGTGGAAGATTCAGCTGTTTTAAGATCACTTAGGTGTAGCTCTGTTTGCCTAAAAGATTAATAGTAAACATGAAAATCTGATACTCTCCTCTGATAATCTAGGTTTATTTGCAGTTTTGTGACCTCTGTGGTGTGAGTCATCCCAAAATTATCAGATTGCTTACAGTCCTCACCTTTTAATCAAAAGTTCCATATATGTATTTTCCTAAGTTTTCCTACTACTTCTTTTTAAACCGTATTTATTTCCTGATAGCTGGCCACAGGTTTTCAAATACAAATCCTATAAATCCAGGTGTGAGATATTTAAGTTGGGCTCACTCTTCTTAGAATTTATGTTGGGTTTGTGTCCAAACTTCTTGCAAAATACAACTGAGATACCAGGAATAAAACATAAAACAGCTACTCAAACAAGACAAGATGGTTTTCCAGAGACTGGTAGCGCAAACAGCAGAATTTCCTAAAAAATTATGTTGGAGCCTTGATTAGTCTCCACTCAAATATATGAATTATTTTGCATAAAAATGACAACACTGCTATCTTCTTGATCTCTGAGAAGCTCAAAGGCTTTATTCCTTTGACAATTCAGTACCGACAGAAATGAACTCAGTATTTGGGTTTCACTGTTACTTCTATGGACAAAGGACAGCTAATGTTTTTAGAGTGGGGGATGGTGGAGAAGATGTTTGCAGCTTTAAGACAACAAATATCACAGCGTTCAGTTCCCCCTTGTCTCAGGGCCATGGCTAGTGAAAGAAATGGAGCTCCTGTCAAGGAAATTGTTATGGCTCCCCTAGTAAGCACTAGTCAAAGCCGCAACAGACGGAGGACCAATACTGCATTGCTGACCAGCTACCTTCAGTATTTATTGCCTTTGTGCTGAGCTGTACCAAATAGCTGCAGCAGGTCCAAGAATCTGACAAAATATCACCAAAGCAGCAATTCCAAATTAATAAACTATCTACCATAAATTTTCTGTGATATAGGCTGTTCTTACTGCCCACACTGGGAATCTCCAGAAATTGAGTCGGACTTCTTGGTGCTCACTTACCACTACTCAGCAGTTCAGTGGCACGCTGGAACAATGCTCATACACTCCAGCCCAGTCTTAAACTTTCCCACATTGCCAATCCAATAGAACCATTCCAAAAGAAAATATGACAGGTAATTTTAGGGAAAAGAGCTGTTTAGGGAGAGCTATTGAAAATCTAGTTAGGATATTAGCTTTCACAATTTATCTGGAAGGCTCTAAATTATCCTTGTCAACATACTTTCCTTTTTAATACACAAAAAATTATTTTTCCTACATGCTTTTCCATCGAATTTATCAAATTTATATTCATCTCTTTCTCAAGAGTACTGCTGTATCATTAATTTAAATGATTAAAGAGAGAGAAAGAAATACATACAAAAGAGGGGATCATAAATTTCTTTCTATCTCGAACAAAGGGAAAAATACTTGTAAAATTGAGCCAATTCAGTTATTTTTTACGCATCAAAAGATTTGGGTCATACGTGGCACACTGAGGCAATTCTTTTCATGGAGGGGAAGGATTTTAACTGAAAGAGGAAAAAAATATATTCTTTAACCTTAAAGAAACATGCTGATTTCTCTTTTAATAGCTTTGCTGTACAGAAATTGGTTTTCCTAAAATGAAGCCCTTTCTAAAATCCCTCAGAAGGCAATTCCTTCCACTAAGGGACCATCCCTGGATGACAGTATGTCGTGTCATGCCATGGAGGTGTAATTACATAGAGGCTTGTCACTTCACTGCGGTGCTCCACTAGAATTTCTTTTATTTAAAATTTTTAAAAAGCAGGCTTTTTGGTTTTGTTTATTTCTTTAAAAAAGTCATGGTCCATCCTAACATAAACTGAAAGCTAGCTGTCCAGTGATGTTCCTGGTATGGTCAATAGAAAGTGGTAAGAGCCTCCAGATGGTGGTTCCTGAGTCCTGGCGATTATACACCTTTCTTGATCACTTGCCTCTCATAAAGGCTTACATGTCCTCAAATCACTCCAGAAAGACACCACTCATTACATTTTGTCTACTTTGGTATTTGAACCTGGTAATAAATATCCTATAGAAAGACCCAAACTTTATCTAAAAAAAAATAAGCAAATCAAGGTAAGTCTGCCTTTATTCGTCGTGGTTTGTTCCTAAAGTTCACTGTCTTGCTGCTAAAACTGTGCATTCCTAGTTGGAAGCAACAACTTATCTAATTTTAGGCACTGGCTATCAATATTAATCTGTTTATTAATGAACAGTCATAAGATATGTAATACATAAATTAATGTTTTCTGTCTCTATGGTCTCTCTTCCAGAAACGGATCCAAATCCTATGCATTTGAAATATCGACATTTCAATTTTAAGTCAGTATACTGACGAAAAACTGTAGGGTATTATGAGAGACTAATTTATAGCAGTAAGATTTATTTCTAGATAACACAGTCTGAGGAATAACACCTGTTCTGTCAATTTTTGCACTTCCTAGGGCAATGCAATTATTTCCAAAACTACACATACTTTTAAAGCATTTTTTTCTGTTGTGGATTTACCTACAAAGCAGTTAATAGAGCTAGCAGCCATTTTATGTTCTATTCTGCTGTGTGAAACTGATCTAGAGCATAATGCATCCAAAAAGACAATATAAAAGAAAGTTTAGCATATTGGAAATTAAAGCTGATGTGCACAGGTAACAGATTAAAACCTTATTTCTTCAAGTAAGCTGTAATTAGGCAAAGCTATCTTTAAAATTTCATTCAAATAATGCATTTTAGATTATTCAAACCACTAAGCAGGTTTGAATTATAGCTATAATGTATCCTTTTGTAAAAAAACTTGGGTAAAATGCATTGAGGGTTCCACTCTTTCAGTTTACACATCTGATTCTGTTTAAATTGTTATGACAATCTTTTGTTTACAAAGGAAATCTTTGAAGACTTAATATTTTAACAATTAGATACAGATGAGATTAGTGCTGTAACTTCAAAAGAAAACAAACTCCAAGCACATTGCTGCACCAAACATTTCCCCGTGCAGAGCTGAGGTTGTCACAGGGGGCTCCAGAGGGGCAGGAAGCCTCCACAAACTGCGCTTGCAAAACAGATTGAAGAGGGAGGATGATCTTTTCCTCTCTCCATCAAAAGAAGACTCAGAGGTGACAGAGTTAAGATTGATAAGTAAAATGTTGATACAAGCAAACGGAGGGATTTTTTTTCAAAGAGAAAGGTTAACATATGTTGCGCCCCACAGAGAGCATCCCGCAGCGAGGGGTATTCTCTGCACTGGCTGGCAGTTTTTCTGCCATGCTGTATCCCTCCCAGATTTCCCTTCATGCTCCCTCCCTTTGAACAGCATCTTTAGCCAGCCTACAGGGTTGAAAGTCCCTATCTTTTCCCAGAAAATAAAAGGCTCCTGTATTTTTTAACCTGTACAGCCTTAGACACAGCTTTCTTTTAATTTTATCTAACCATAAATAACCCATGACCAGCTTT
Source organism: Zapornia atra (assembly GCA_013400835.1). Lineage (NCBI taxonomy): Eukaryota > Metazoa > Chordata > Aves > Gruiformes > Rallidae > Zapornia > Zapornia atra. Next base: position 112,694 of record VZTU01001742.1, read on the forward strand.
CAGCTGGAATCCAGCTATCTTTTTCAGTCACTAATGATGAAGTTACCTTGCAAGGCAATTGCCAAGCCAAAACGTATGGGACATGTATGCTTCCCTGCAGCCCCAGCACACTGAGCAGTACTGTTTTGCTCCAAGAGCAGCTCATTACAAGGGAGAGAGTCAAAACCTTGCCATTTCCCTCTGCCACACTGTGCGTAGCCCTAAGCTCAAGCCGTCGCACCCTTAAAATGTGAAGCTCAATTTAAACCTCTCTTTCCTTTCAGCTACCTGTTTTCTCCACCTGCCAGCTACGAGGAAGAACAGGTATACAAAACCATGGTAAGCAGCTGTCAGAGCGGATCACCTTGCCCCTTTCTCATTACCTCCTGTGGGTATGAGGAAATGCACAGTGATGTGACTCTCCATTTTCTTCCTGTTTCTCATCATCTTAGAGCTCTGCTGAAGCTGACACATCCAAATTTCCTTTAAAGTGAACTTCTACCTAATAAATCCAAGGCAGAGGATTTTTATAGTGTTAAAAATTAACTGCTTTCTATGAAAGTGTTAGTAGGAACATGCTTACAATTCACATTTTGTTTGCCAAGCATACGTGTATACACATACCACAAACTACCTCAATCTGGGAAGCAGCTATTATAAAACCACTTCTTTAATAATGTACTTAAGTAAGAAACAAGAATATTTTACTCCTCAAGGAAGTAAGCCTCTCAAAGGCAATTTATAACAAAAGACAACTTAGTGATCTCAAGCTGCTGCATCTCTAGTACTAAATTATCAAAATCACGATTTTTATATTGTTACATGAAGCAGCTGTCTAAAATATGCCATGATTGTTAAAGTTGGAGCTGTAATCTCAATTGCACCCATTTTATTGCAAATTTCAAGATTTTTCTTTTTCAATAGCCATGCAGGAGAATAAAATGACAACACCTTTTTCCTCCAGCCATCAAACAAATCAAGATGTTTTATAGAACTTCCTAAGTTTCTTGACTTCAGAACTCAAATGTGTGTCATGCCGGAGAGTCAAGTTCTTTAATTTTATATTCAAGCCTGGGGTATTTTGGGTAATGATTGAAGTCTCGCTATCCCTGTTATGTTCTTACAAAAGGAGGCAGTACAGTCTTTACAATGAAGTACAGTGGTGGACCAACACGATGCTGCTGCTGAAACTGTTATCTGTGTCTTAGGGAGTTGTTCTTAAATAAATACATCAGTACTCTCTTCAGAAGTAGATTACAATCAAAGTAAACTGTCTGCATTTTTCCTGAAGGGAAGTATTAGTAATCTGTTAACAAACGATAAGGTCCAGCCTGACTTCAAATAATATTAAAGTATCTAAACCAAACTTCAAGATAAGCAGCAATGAAGAATGCCAATAGGCTGCCTGACATTAATACCTAGCTCCACACCATCCCCTTTGAAAAAGTCAATTTGTGAGAATGTTAACTGTGTCAGCTGTAAACAGCCAGCCTTCAGTTTAATGACCCTACAGCAAGCTATATGCTCAGCTCATTTAGCATCGCACGAGAATGCAATTTGCCTCCATTCCCTGCAAAAAGTTTAAAAAACTTCTTTCCATTAATTTCTTTTTCATCCAGACTGAAATCAGTTGACATTGTCCCTCTTCCTGTCACTTGACAAAAAATGAAAAAGAGAAAACTTCATTTGTCAGTCATTTCACATAATCACTTGCAGCTCGGTCTTGTTTTAAAGTAAACATCTGCCACACACTGCTCTTGCCTCTGCTGGATGTCATTTCCTTATGTAAGCTGGGTGCAAAGAAATGTGTCTGCAGACATGATACTGCAGGATCATGACAGCCTAACATACTAATGATGGCATGCTACCAATGCCATTTGTTTATGTCACTGGTACTACTAAAGTATCTGAAGCTAAACCTCACACAGCTGTTAAATGTTTCCAGGTTTTGGTTTGTGGGTCAATGGACAATTTCTATAGATATTTAAAGTAACTAAGGAAAGAGACAACCTCAAAAAAATCAAAGTCCAGTTGCTCTCCTTACTTCATACTGCACAAATCCGCATCTCTGAAATTGTGAAAAAGTCATACTCCATTAAATGCATTTTTTTCTTACATCAGTAATGCTGTGGAAAATCACATAACTGAAAATTTTTTTCATTATGCATTTAAAAATAAGATATTTATCCTCAAAGGAGCCTGGATACTTAACAATGTAAGAAGCAAAAAAACCCCGGGAGTGCTCCTTTTGACACAATTATTTTGCTCTTCATGCAAGGATACACACATATTTATGCTTTAGGTACTTAAATATAGCATCCTTAGTTTGTAGAAAAAATAAAACACGAGATACATAATGAAACAGATACTCCTAACTGGTAACTTTCTCAATAGCCTAACAGATGCCAAAATGAGGAAAGATTTACACCAGAGATGATGAAAATGCAGGATCATTTGAGAATAATAAAAGGAAATGGTAGGAATGTTAACAGCAACAGCTGTGAAAAGAAATTGTGGAAGATTAAAAGTATAGAAGAGAGCAACAACAGTAAAAGCAGTTTAAAATTTAAATTGCTTCACAAGAGAGGCTCTTTAATTATGGTTTCTGAAGATAGTTGAGTAATAACTGCAAAAATACTGAGGTGTAGATACTTATACTTATTTCAATATCCTAAGAACCTGCTAATACTGCAAAATCAGAGACAGGAAAATTATACCAGATTACACGACTGGAAGAACCACGTTGCCTTTAAGGCCTGTAATGACTTTTTTAGGTTGTGCTCCATCACAGGCATAGTCAGTAGTAAAGGCAGAGGCAAAGGCGTGGGGCTTCTCCCTATACAGCAAAGTCAAGTTGTGCAAAACAGTTTTGCCCAAGAAAGTCTTAAGACGGCAAGAAGTAGGTATATCTATTTTGTGTTTCGTTATTTCATACCTGTGGGATGAACATTTGTAGCACTGCCACAGACACATATACCCAGAGTTGGACACAGCTGAAATGCTGGGAGACCAAGGAAAGGGTAGAGAGCTGAACATGCACACAGTGTCTATCCCTAACACTGTGGTACATACAACTCCTTTAACCATCCATAGCAAATCTCACGCTTCTGCCAGAAGTGGCAAAGGGAACAGGTAATATTTGTGCTATGGCTGAGCGGCGATCGCATCAACCCCAAACTGTGGGAACACGTGGCAGAGAGCACAGGATGAATGCAGTGCTGAAATACACGTTATGTGGAAGCACCTGGATAGCAAAGCAATACGTAAAGTACTCCCGCCCGCTGAACAACATCCCAGAGGGTTAAATTCCAAAGGACATCAAGCAATTTCAATGTGCTGCCAAAACTACGGCATGAGAATAGGCATTGCATTCTCTTAGGATTTTGAGTTACTGCTCATCATATCTCTCAGCCTTTTCTGATACTACCAATCCTATGAAACAGGGCTCCCAGTTCAATACTCCTTTGAACTCTGGAAAAGTTTCTTTTCCAAAAGTACAGTACTCCAATGCAAGGCTCATCTACTCAGACAAACACCAGAAGAAGACTTATAGCCATTCATGCAGGAAGTTAGTTAATAAACTACAGGCAAAATCTGGAATTATTTTATTATAATGATAATTAATAATGTATTATGGCGATTATGGTTTGGCTGAGAACAAACAGGCCCGCCTGAGCTAGTCTGAGATAACTGCCAAATCTTCTGCACATGTGACAGATGGTGGAAGTATTTTAAAGACTCCCTGTGCACACGAATTCTGTGTAACAGGGGCTCAGATTCAATGCAAGGGCAAAGTAGCTGAAGCAGGTCACGGTAAAGGCACACTAAGCAGCACAAGCTACCTTGAAAGCTTTGGGTTTCATCTGAAGAAAAGGTGGGGGAAAAAAATAGTGCTTTCAGGGATGTGAGTGGAACACGGTTGCACAATTTACATTGACTGTTAGCTGATGAAAGTGAAGAAAACTGTGGCTTTTGATACATTGCACTAAATTCAGCAGGTACAGGGGGTGGAAGGACCATGGTTGAACCCAGTGGAGCTATCTCCCCTTCTAAAAGTGCTTGTTTAAACTATCCTAACCATTTTTATGGACAACACAGGGTGGTTTGGAAACACTGCAACTTACTTTTCAATAAACCTTATTCTTCCCAAGAATATAATTCATTTTGTGTGCTTACGTCTAATCTCTTTTGGCTCCTTTTACTTTGAAAAGGGTTTTGAACTCCAAGAATATTCCTCAAATACTCCCTCTAAGAGTCCCAGAAGGCAAATGCTGGAGTGTAGAGGAGGAAGACGGAACAATAAATGGAAAGGAGTATCATACAACTGAGAACTCTCCCAGCAACATCCCAAGTTAAACCCGCTGCAGAGAATCCATCTTCCTCTCTAATTAATTTCTTATGGTATATGCAGCAAGGTAAGTTGCAAGGAATAGGCATTTATAGACCAAAAAAAGAATGATACAGCCGTTGACATCCGATGCTGCCAGCATCCCTTTGGCCTTTCCCTGAACCATTACAGCTCTTTCCCTAGAACAAGCAAATACGCTTCTTCCTACGCCACTGTGCTTTCCAGAGCAGTATGCAATCACCACTTAAACCTTGGCTTATGTTCCATTCATGAATTTAGCTTTTTATCGAGTTGTTCAAAGAGAAATTTAGTATTATTATTTGCTTGAGCTCTCTCAGGTTAAGTTTCCACATGGAGATCCTTCAACCCTTTGATTTTTAGCAAGAAGTGGAGATGCAGGTGCTATCTGAAACTAGTTTAGAGTGGAATCAAACTGGGGTCCTGACTGTCTTTTCTCACCAGTTCCCTGCCCTTAATTTCAATTATCTTTTTCCCGATTTTTCCATGAAATGAGAATCAGTCTGAAAGTATGCATTTCCCAGAAATGGCATTACCCCTTAGAGATGTCATCAGCCCACCTACCAGAAGAAGAATATACTGCCAGATTATAAAAAAGAAAAAGTTTTAAAATATAAGCAGAAGCTGTAATTCCGGTTGTCAGAGAAACCCAGAGCTCAGTTTTCAGGAAGAACATGGGGTTGCTGTCAGCAAAAGTTGCTGGCTCTAGGGAAGGACAGAATACTGAAATTTCTCTCCTGGCTGCTATTGTAAATCAGATTTTTGCAGCATATTATTTATTTCCTGCCTGCACAGAGATGCCAGCAGAGTCCTTTAGAACAGAAAGGCCAGGGCAAATCATGCCAACAATGAAAAAGGCTTCTACTAATGATACCATAGAGAAAATGCCCTTCACGTATCTGCAGGGATGATAGGAGAATAATCCTCTTTCATGGAAGTTCCTAATACCAGCAGCAAGGCATACCTTGAAGCCCTGACACGAATCATATTATTTTTTGTTTAGAGTTGGAAAAATAAGATCTAAAATGCTATGTGAGAGAAGATGAAATCTCAGGTACCCATGCTGTTTTGAAGGACCAAAACCTACCCTGCCAAACAAAGCAAGGGTCTCAGCGACCTCTGTATTGCTTTTTCCACCTAATTTCATATCATAAATGTGACATGCATTGTTGAAAATCAGCATAAACTTTGCGTGTGTACTGTTTGACCTAATACGGGGTGGGTGGGGGTGGTGGGTTGTGACCCATCTTGGCAAGCATGTGTTTTCTTACCATCAGAACATAGACAAATATTTTTTTCCACTTCCTAAACACCTTTTTGCTGCTTCAAGGAATGGCATACGCTTATACACAAAAAACACCTATGTCAACAAAGCACAATTAAGGTTGTAAAAAGGTTGCCAGAATTGTCTGAACATCTGTAATTTAAATCTCTCCTGCCTATGCACTACAAGTCTAAGTTTGTAATTTCATGATAGTATATAGTATGTTCCATGACACCCTATTTAGAGGGTCAGAAGAGCACAGGAATCCACCTTTCACTCTTTGTGCAAGGGAAAGCAGACACTATAGAGTAAATCCTACTTCACATTTTCAGACTTGAAACTCAGAATTGACTTTGGGGCTTGCTCATGCGGTTTGCTAATGGCGAGCAGTTCGCAAATGCTCAAGGAAGACGTAATATATTGAGCTTTCAGTTGTTGAGATCAAACAAATCTTTCCTAAATACGCATGAATTATTTTTTTTTTTTTTTCAGAAATCTTGTATCTTGCATAAAATTGGTCAATTTTTTCACTCAAGCCAATATAATCTGACAAATTTGAAGTCCCTGCTCCACAAACTGGCAAGCGATAGACTTGGAGATGAAAGACTCGGAAACAGCAGAGTAGTTTTTAGCACAACATTTTTAGCCAGTCTGACAGTTGTATAAACAAACCAAAACAGATTTGCGTACTGGGAAATGCTGGACAATCTCACTAACTGAGAACTGATGATAGCTTCCCTGGGGTTTCACATGCAAAACATGTATGTACCTGCGTGCTATGCAAAACAAATTAATACATACATTACTAAGTAACACTTCAAAGCAAAACAAACACCAAGTGAGCGGTGTTTAGAGCTTTAGAAATACTATGACACATTTGAAAAATCTCTTGGTTTGAACCTCTTTTTTTTTCCCCTCAGGGAAAACGTTCATGGTTTGAAACTTGGGTGTGAATACTGCATGGTGGGAAGAGCCCTAATAACATCATTTCCAGGTGAAAAAAAAAAGATACAGAACATACAAAAACATGGGTGCTAGCAACATTTCTCTGTCTTTAATTACATGACTCCCAGTCTCGAAAATTTCCACCCTCTCTCCCACTTTGAGCGTAAGGTTCTTGTTCTCACATAGAGAGCTCCACAAAAGTCCCTCCTGCCCACATCTTATTTCTCATTTTCTCCTTCTGTTACTGCCTGAGTTCTATCCAAATTATTTCCTTAAACGCCTACTGTACACTTTCTCTGGTCTTTCCATCACGTCAAAGATTGCGTTCCAAAGAACCGAGCTCTGCTCATTTGAGTTACCATCTAAAATAAGCTTTTTCTGCAAAGTCAAGAAATGCTAATATGGCAGCTAAAACAACCTTCTTTTTTAAGTAACTGGTTCTCTAGATGAAAATTCCTTTCTTTATCCTTAAGTATTGCATGCACTGTTTTGACTAATGCAGACTATCCCCAACTTGTGTTATAGGCATATTTTCACCAGAAAACTGGGAAAAGTAAAAATTATGTAATATCTAGTTGAATATCCTAGAACTTCTTTAATTTGCTTGGTTTGTTAAACAAGAACCACTCCATGAACCGTTTCTCCCTTCCTGATTAAATAACCTTTTTTTTTTTCTTAAAGAAAACTTTATTTGAAATAGATATGAGTGAAATCATCCCTCTAAAACTGAAGACTGACAAATTTCCCAGCTGCTCCGTATCTATATGATGGTCTGACCAAAACCCCAGAGCTGAAAGCACCCTCTAAACAGAGCTGAAAGTTCCACATAAGTTGGGTTATGAATTTTTATTTCTGAGATATGGATACAAGCTGCCAACAGGAATCTACTTTAAACTCAAGGAAAAGAAACAGAAAATGCTTGCCTAATCTGCAGAAGTACTAATGAGAGCATATTTTTAGGCTCACACCCATACTTATGTATGTAAGGGAAAGTTGGTGGTGTTTCTTTTTTCACACTGCACAGACAATGGGATATTACCCACTTGCCGCTTCCACTGCTCACGGGTTCTGCTGCCTTCTGACACCCACAGAGCGCAAAATGGATGGAGAAGATCAGGGTTCTGGTTCCAGCCATCTCCAAATGCATGTTCTGACCCACTTTGTTAAGCTCAAGCTCTTTGCCCAAGCTCTCTGCTGCCCAGAGACCATACGTATTCTCCCTACACCCATCAGTTGACAAGGCAAACTGTAAAAATCATGTCCTGTTTCAGAGATTCAAGATTGCAAGTAAGGTCTAGGCTTCTTAATCTTTTCTTTTCCATCTTCAACAATCAATTCTTCCTAAGGCCCCTTCCCATGTGAGAAATTTGGGGGTTTTCCCCACTCACAGTGTTTGGCACATTGTGTGCTCAGAAACCTAGCAGCCACGGAAGCTTGCTGTCTCTTGCTATTCCGTAGCAACAAAATGGTGATATGTTAGCAGGTATGAAGGATGAAAAATATCTATAAAGCTCAGATAGCCTTTTTACTTAGCAAAGCACTGTTACCTGTCTGCATCCACAGTCACATCATGAACCCCTCTCTGAATGACGTCTCGGGAGGCAGCTAGGTCTGGTATTCGGTTCAGACTTCTTGTATATAGGTTGAGTCCTCCATCTGTCATGTACCTGAAAATAAATGTGTGGTCAATCAGTGGGAAATGCAGCCATCTGGCAACCATGCTTCACTCTAAAGTTAATGGGCTGTGGAATTCAAGTGTTTAAGGTACGGGCTGTCCTATTAGCTGGTAGCCTTACACTGAATATTCTCACTTTGTGTGCCCAGCGCAGAGAGATCAGATATATGCCCGTTTTCTAGGATCATATGCCTTTTTCTGTGATGCCTTACAGGCCAACCCGTTTTACTAAAATATATTTGGACTGAAGCCTTCAAGTATTTTCAGAAATGTTAAGTGCATTTTAAGTACTGCAGTTTTGTCAAAGAGCAGCAGAAGAAGCATAACTGCAGTTAAAAAAAGGGAAAAAATCGAAAAAAAAAATCAGTAGCATTCATCTACATGGGAACAGAAATTGAGAACCCAATAGTCCCTGCTGGGATGCAATTATTCAGATATGAAAGAGAGATCCACTGAAGCCCTTACAATGACATTTAAGAATATGTCTCTATCTGTGCTCCTTTTGCTTGATTTCCACCACTTACCATTATAATGAATGACTAATGAATCGAAAAGTGAGTATATTGCTTCTTACTCACTAGGTAATCATTAAAAGTTCCTGAATTTCAAGCAGAAGCAATGATTTCTGGAATGCTTACCTACTGTTTAGTTATCTGTATGAGAGGTCTTGGTCCTTATAACTAAGCTGATAAGCCTGTCCTACTCTCAAAGGACCTTTCATTAGGCTGTTTTCCCTCTTAGGCTCTTGGTTTTTTACATTTCCCTCTGGCAGGTTTGGGTAACTTTAACGCAGCAACCTGGCACAGAGCTTGCACAAGTTTATTTGTGAAGGACCACACAGATGTATGGCACATAACATCGTAGTATACATACACAGAAAAAAAAAAGATAAATGGTATCACATAATCACAGAATTGTAGGGGTTGGAAGAGACCTCAAGAGATCATTGGGTCCAGCCCCCCTGCCAAAGCAGGTTCCCTAGAACATGTTGCACAGATAGGGGTCCAGACAGGTCTTCAATATCTGCAGAGGAAACTCCACAATCCCCCTGGGCAGCCTGTACCAGAGCTCTGTCACCCTCACTGTGAGAAAGTTCTGCATATTGCTGCGGCACTTCCTGTGCTCCAACTTGTGGCCATTGTCCCTTGTCCTGTCTCCACAGACCACTGAAAAGGGGCTGGCCATTTCCCCGTGTCCCACACTTGAGATATTTATAAACATTGATCAGATCCCCTCTCAGTCTTCTTTTCTCAAGGCTGAACAGCCCCAGTTCACTCAGCCTTTCCTCGCAGGGGAGATGCTCCAGTCCTTTAATCATCCTCGTAGCCCTCCACTGGACTTTCTCCAGGAGATCCCTGTCTTTTTGTACCAGGAAACCCAGAACTGAACACAATACTCCAGGTGGGGCCTGACCAGGGCAGAGTAGAGAAGGAGGGTCCTTTGACCTGCTGGCAACACTCCTTTTGATGCATGCCAGGACCCCATTGGCCCTCTTAGCCATGAGAGCACACTGTTGTTATGCCTCCGTGAACCTACTCAAGGTAAAACTCACAGGCTTACAGAGGTAAGCGTACTCCCAATGCCAGGATGATGGCTACAACGATCTACTGGAGTTCACTCCCGACTCAATCTTTAACACAAGTTCTCCTTGAGCTGTGAAACGGTGCCACTCAAACCCATCTCTCAGTTGAAGTTTGCGTCAGAGTACACAAACATTTAACTTTAATAGCCCTACACGAGTGCCAGGCACAAGCCAAAGCATGTGCACACACACACACACACCCCCTTGCTGCTGCTCCAGATGTGTTGTGGGCCCTCTCCTGCCAGTTCCTTCTGGGAACTGATTTAATTAAAATCAACTCTCCTAGAGACCATGGCGGGGCCAATACAGCAGTTTGGGAGCACCAGCCTCCACCCCTCAAGGTCTGGGGAGGGTCAACTGATGCAGATTTTGATAGCAAAGCTGCAACAGCGTAGCTCTGTGTGACAGCTACAATTTGAGAGAGCATCATGTCCGCTGGGCGCTAATATGGAGGGAGGAAACCTCAAGTGCATTAACACACAAAGGGCTGTTTTCTGTTTAACTAAACTCTGGGCATTTTATGCACTGGTAAGATTTGGCAAGCAGTTCAGCAAGGGATTTCTGACACCTTGTGACCTGGGGTCTCCAGAAGGTGACTCCACATTTGTTTTCAAAGGTAAATTAACATTCACACACCAGATTTATCCTTTCATTAAAGACAAATTTTAGACTTTTTGACAGATTATTTAGCTAGGGGTGAATTATGCAGTGGGTTCTAGGGCTCTGGAATTGCATATTAAATTTAGCTGTGGTTTGAATGCAATCCAGTCTGTGTGGGTATTTTTTTCCCTGTGTAAGTAAGTAAGGACCAAATAGAGAGACTTAACAAGTGCAACAGGCCTTCCACGCCCTGATTTATAATTACTGTTGCATTCCTGTCCCCAAGTGTTTAAAGTAATTAAACTGATAATGGAAGAAGCATAAAGGAAATAAGACTTTACATGCCTCAGTGAATCCTGAAATTTCAGAGCTTATTAACTTGTTTTTAACATTTACCACACGTAAAAATGTTAACTGAACACACTGGAACTTACTGTCTATTGAGTCACCCTTATTACGGATGCAAAGAAAAGTCACACAAGATGACTATATTCATTCTCTAATGTGATAAGCTAATTAATACACCTCATCAGGCACTGCAAAGGATTCCCCTACCTTTTTTTTTCTTTTTTAAAATAAACCCATCCATCAAAGGCAGCACTTATGTTTCCTTTATGATAAAAGGTCTTCAGACATTAAAGTATTACGTTTTCCATATATCTTTTCTCAGTTCTAGCACACATGAATATGACATCCTACTTGACAGCCACTAATGTTATGCCGTGGACAACCTTGTCAGCAGTGCTCCGTTCACAGATCACTGAGACAGTGCTCCATGGAGATAGAAGAATATGCTATCTTTATAGCTATGCTTTTTCTAGAGATCTATCTTTGGATGGAGCTTGAGGTGACACTCTACTCTAAAGAGAGCTTTGATCATAGACTTTCATTTGCCCTTAGGAACGTATCATATCCAATTTCATCAGCCACCATTCACTAATCATAGCTATACTTCAAACTAAAAGATTAGATTGACAGCAAGAGTCCTAAATTTATACAGAGTGGAGCAGTGTGGTGTGGCATGGCCATGCACTCTATGGGACTTCTGTCCAATGCAACATGACCTCAGCCACCAAGCAGCCTTGAGATGCCAACAACAGCACTGAACAGTAATTTGAGTAAAACAGTAACAAGGCTTGGTTTTGCTTGTTTTTTGTTTGGTTGTTTTTTGCTGTTAAATTATGCTTTAGTTGTTCTACCATACCACAGGAGTAGTGTGCCTTATATTCCAAGGTTGATAGAAGAATTGTTAAACAGTAATTTGAAGGACAGGGAATGCAACCCCAAAATAATTGTCATTCTTCCTCCTGGGTATGCTAGGAGGGCGATCTATTCTTTTATGAAAAGATATTCCTACAGCTCAGACCCTATGCACAGTTGAAAATTGCAAAAAAAGGCCTGTCACCCAGACTATACTAGACAGTATCTGAAGTGGAAACAGAGAAAGTCAGGGCTGTCAGCAACTTCTTTTTATCAGGTGCATCCAATACCATATCTACCATCTCAAATAAAACACAAAAATACCAAAAGAAGATCCATCCCAGGACAAGCAGTGCAAAATGATGGTTTACCCGATAACTAAGAAATTCCAGTAAGTAATAAGTACTACCTGAGCTCTTATAAAAGCTCACAGCAAAATCATCTTGATGTTCAGGAAGAGGAACTGAATTTGAAGGCAACTGAAAACATCACTGGCAGCTTAGGGCTCTTTTTTGTTTTGTTTTTTTAACATTTATATTTGTATGTTTCAACCATAAGTCAAGTTCCACCTGTGTGCCAGAGTTTATTCGAAAAATTCTACTAAACCTGAAAGTTCAAATGGGGAAGAAGTGCTACTTACCCACTGTTGATGTCATCAGCTCTGAGGCTTTTCCCAAGAATGTCCCCATCACTCATGTAGCCACCAACATCAACTTCAGAGGACATGTCCAAATCACCAGTCCCCTTCTCACTCATGTCAATCTGTGAGATATTTCCAAGGCGAGAAACAGCTGCCCGGCGGAGCGGGGTGGTGTACATGAACCGAGAAGGGTCTGTGTGGATGAAGCGACTCGCGCTGCTGCGAGGATAGCCGGCGCCCAAGGACGGGGCATCTCCTGCCTGCAGTCGGGGACTGGCCTGCCCTAGCCTCCACGTCACTGGGGTGGACCGGCTTGTCAAGCTTGGTATGCTTCTCCCATTGACCTCAGTTGTCACAGTGCTGTCAAAAGTTGTCTCCAATGTGCTGCCAAACAAAATGGAGAAGTCAGTGAACTGTGCTTTCTCTGTTCCTAAGACACAAGGAAAGGCAAAGGCTGGAGGAAAGTGTATTTTTTTCATAAAGTTCTCTGTGTGGGTTTCTTCATGTGCACAGATGTGTTTGTGTATACAACAACCCCTACTTATAAGATATCCTACAATCATTTTTATAGGTTTCTAAGTAGATGGATACGAAACGATAACCATCTTTGCGGATGTTTTTATAAGCTACTTTGACAGTAAAATATATCAGTGTCACATTTAAGTCGTTGAGGCAGTCTGGCAAACAGTATGGTTGTCCCTTGCAAGCCTCTAATTCATAGAATCATAGAATTGTAGAATGGTCTGGGTTGGAAGGGACCCCAAGGATCATAGAGTTCCAACCCCCCTGCCACAGGCAGGGCCAGCAACCTCCAGGCATGATCTAGACAACGTTGCCCAGGGCCCCATCCAACCTGGCCTTATTCATCCATCCTAATTAATCCAGCAACTAGCAATACCCAGTAATACCAGTATACCTGTGGCTTATCTGGGTTCCTCTAAGGCTGGACATAGTTTCTTCCAAATTCTGTCTCAGGTCTGCTATATTCTTTACAGTTCTCATTCTTCTCGTTTCAGGGTCTTCCCCTGGAAGAAAACAGCAAAACCAGCATAAATTTTAGCAGGCACGAGCGTATGAGGTTGAATAAAGTGCACACATGTATACACAGCTGAGAATACATGCATAGGATTTTAAATAGGTCCGTCCCTTTAATCTTTTAAAAAATAAAACCTCATCCTTTCAGTAATAAAACACACACAGACTTATAAATAACATGTGGTATGTAAAAAAATACACCAAAAAGAGTCCTGGTGAAGTATCCCTGTTAGGGCCCAAATCTATTAATGAAAGTCAGATTTACAGCATTGGGATTTTTATCCTCTGTAATCAAGGCACGATGCGGCCCCAGACCACTTGATACGTTACACAGCCCCTTTTTCCTCCTTGGCATTTTACATGACTTGGTAGGAAATAAACCCACAGTAAATCTGTGTCTGGAAAGAATTGGGATGACTGTTACAACAACTCTTCAGTATGCACTTAACATCCAGGCTATTTCAAAGTACTCTTAAGTCAGGCACTTAATAAAGCATCTTTCCTGAACTGTAATGGTTTCCCAAAGGGGGAAATCATTCTTCACCTGGGATAAAAAAAAAATGCATCATGGGATAAAAATCTGAACACTCAAAGCACATGTGTCATCTATACAGCTATGAATTTTAACAGCCTTCAGGGATCACTTGTGAAAAGCTAGTCTGGTATCTTGAATAGAGAAGCCCACAGAACTTCACCTGGAACATCCTGGATACTGTTTACTTGAAAAAAAAAAAAAGAAAAAAGTTATAGATTATGTGTTACAAAAGGGAAACATAATAAGCTTCAAAGCAACCTCCAAAAGTCATATATGAAGAAACAAAAATTTATGTTTTCTAGCATATTCAATATCAAGGAATTTTAGCTCATTTTTCTTTTGGAGCATAAGAGCATTTCTAACGATAACCTGTAACAAAAGTCACAGGAAACTATTCTGGTAAGGTAAAAAGATCTCAACACAACATCTGTTTAAAGACTAGGGAAAAAGGTTGACTTGCCCCAGAACTACAAATATAGGTTTAGCATTCATTTACAAAAAGCACTGGGTTACACATACAGTGACATTTATTTCACATATAAGGGAGAATCAGCAGAAGCAAACTATATTTGAAGAACGGTTCACTTAGGCTCTTTAATTTTGAGTTTTGAGTAAAGGATGAAGCCTTTGAGCTCATCTACAAATTGAATTGCTACTGTACCTTCTCCTGCAGTCCAGGTCCTATCACTCAAACCCTCTGAAGGCAGTTAAGAAAAATCCCAACTCCTGACATTAAATGGGATTAAATTATACCGTATATATTCCATATAACCTTTAGTTTTATCCTGAATAGAATGCACGGTATGAGCCAATATACCCTGCAGTTGTGGCTCATTGTCAAGCTATCTTTAACAGCAATGCCAGTTTGAGGTTTTCCCATCTGCTCTGCCATGGCTATGTCTTCCATCATCCTCTTATTCTAGCCAAATAGTCCTTCAGGAACTGCTGTTGCTTGTTTGTTTGATCACACCAAACAAATTCTTCTGTGACTGAATGATCCTACAGTCCACAGATCTTTGGGCTGGCACAATGAACTGACAGTGGGATCAACACCCAGACAGGATAGAGGGAAGAAGCGGGGATACAGGCCCAGCATTGCTCCCAAAGTCTTCATCTTCTCAGCCCACACCCCAAAGACAGATCCGATTCTCAAAATTTTGCTCTATAAAACAAATTACCTGCGTGTATTCTCACACGTAACACCTTGCAGGAGGCAAGTGTTCACACTCTGAAATTACCACAACTACTCCTGTGTTTCAAGCTAGATGTGTTCAGTCAAGCCCCTTGCTGATCAGGGTACCCACGGATCCCATGTATGTTTTGCAGAGTACATCCTGCACCACCCTGGAGATTTCCATGAGGCAAAGGGGCTCTGGCCAAGAATAAGCTGGAGACCATTAAATCCCATTGGATTGAACCTGCTGTTGAAAGCCCAGGCTGCCCATGTTGCATATGGCGCACTCAGTTCCTTACTGTTGTTTGCCCCCTTCTCCACCAAATGCGCTCATATTCACTTCCAGGAGCACATTATATTCCTGCTGTAACACCTGCATGGGGGAGACCCAGGCCCTGTTTGTTACCTGCCCTGCCTCAAATCAGAGGTACACCAGCAGCTTGCCGGTATAACACAAGTTCCTGCTACACATGAAACCAAAAATTCCAGAGTGTAAGCAGGCAGAATTACAAACAAAGCAATCCTTTACCTTTATATTTGTTTGAGGAACTGAATATAACTCATATTTGCACTGACTTTGCCCTTTCTGTCTTTGTTTATCCTTGTCAGATGTCCTTTGCTGTATGTTAACACTGCAAACTCTTGCAGTAAAAATGACAGCCTCTGTCTTTTTTAATATATATTGTACAGTAAATAGCATAACAAAGCCTTAAGGTATAATTGCAATACAAAAAAATAGGTATAGATATATGGCAAACTGCCAAAATATGTTTTCACAGAGAATAATATTTCACTTGCAGACAAATTGTACTATAAAAGGGGTTTTATTCTGTGGTGGAAAGGTGAAAAGTTTGGGGTCTAATCTCTTCTGATCCCTCAGTGACACAAATGGTAATTTCAAAATGTTTCCACTATTTTTTTCTAAGAAAGATACAACTGGATTTTTATGATCTTGAATTACTACATGGTACTACACACAAAATCCTCATAACTAACTATTAAATGTTTTTAAAATAATTATTTTTTCTTTCCATCCTTCTCTTGAGGCTGTACCAATGGACTCATGCTGTACCAGGGATGAACAAGTCAGAAACTATAAACAGTTGAGCGCGATGACTGAGAAATCTTCTGCACAGAGTGCAAGATCCACAGACCTCACTTACATCTGACATTACCTACATTTTCAGGACAGTGCTACATCGAGTCTCCTTCTGTGCAGAGGACCATAGGGATGGTGGATTTCTGCTAAAAGCTAGCTCCACCATACCTGCTAGAAGGGACACTACGGGCAGGACTGGGACACACGGTGTGGGTTCAAATGTAGCCCAAAGGGAGACTCCCCCAGGCACCTTGCTTATGAATACGGCCCACCATCATCATAGAATCAATCCATATTTGCATGACCTAACATACCAGCAGTGCTCCCTGGCTTGTTATCCCATGTGCTTCTGGTCTGTATGCTGAAGAAAAGCCATTCTATATCTTACCTGGAGAGACTGGGATCAGAAAAACTAAAATCAGGGTATCCTGGAGCTTTCTGTCAAAATTCTGTTCCACTCACAAGACAGTCTGATACAAATATTTAGTGACCCCATGAAATGAGGTCACTCACTGACTGCTAAAACCAGTTGCAGCTTCATCATTTATATTGAATATTCTGCAAGATTGTCCCCAATTCCTTGCCTATGAATAGTGAAACGTTACAGATTCCCTCAATAAATTTCTAAAGCACACTTTAATTTATTCTATTCTGTGAGATACATCCACAGGAAATCAAAATAAACATTTTACAGAAATTGCTAGGTTCAACTTTTACAGTCACATTTCTAAAGCTTACCCATAACTGCACATTTAATAATACTGTTCACGACCATTTCAGTACTTCTGCAGATGTAATTAGAGCCCAAATCAGATAAATGGGAGAAAAATAATTCCATTAATTGCCTGATTTTCAAAAAAGTATTTACAAATAATAAGCAGGTGCCCAGACAATTGTTCACTCCTGGATATTTACTCCATTCACAAAGGAAAGTAACAGTTTTACTCTGCAGGTGGGGAAGCTGAGGCTCATGAGAGAATAGGGATTTGCTCAGGGAAAGGCAGCTGAAGAGGAGCAGGGGCAAGGGGAGGGCTCAGCTTCCTTTGCTAATAAGCCTCTAATCTCTGGAAGTCCCTTTCAGCATGCTGGTGTAGTCTAATAATAAAAGGTATGCATAAAAAGAGAATTCTTGTTTCTTTGTTGTTTCGAGATGATAGCTTTTTGCATGACACACGCAGCAAACATTTTATCCTGAATGCTTCAACACAATCAGGGCTAACATAACCACCAGTAAAGAAGCTCCAGGCTAGGCACATGCTACATAACCTTGGAAAAGCAAGCAGCCACTTCAACCATTTGACTGGCTGAGGAACAAAGCTTTGTGAATGAACACTTTGAACGTTCTTCTAAAGGGCTGAGAGATGAAAAGTAAAGCCAGTAACACAGAAGCTTTTTGAAGCACCTATGACTGTGGACTTCAAATGCTCACTGAGATAACAAAACTGGGTATTTTAACTAACTTTAAACCCTGGCGCTCACAATTCCACGTATAAGGGAGAAATTATCGGCCGGGAGCAGGGGGAAGGGAGAAGCAATACTGGAGGGACAGTTTGTAGGTGGGCCAAGCCATTTTTCAGTCTAAACCAAACCTTGGATTCAAGATTTCCATTTTAATTTCACAAGAACAACTGTCATTAAAATGAAATCATTCAGGAGTGAACTAATAGCGTGTCAATGTTTCACTTTATTTTTCCAAACAGCTAAGCAAACTGTGCTCATGAGCTGGTGCTGCCCATGCACCCATCAAAAGCAATTCAGACATTTCATACAATCTTTGGAGGTAAGGGTAGGCAAACAAGGAAGGAATGGCTAGACCCTATTTTTGCATACTATTGCAAATAAACCCAGTTCTGTCTCGTGAAATCACTGTCAAGATCAAAAATCTGCTCCATGCAGATATGTGCTAACATTTGGGTCTCCTGCCCTTCCTGATGTCAAACCAAAGTTAACTTACCTAAAATATCAGTATAGAGGACCTGTTCTAGGTCCCCTAGCATTGTTATTATGACATCTTCATCCAGATGTGCAGTCCCTTCACGCAAGCAGCCCTCCTCCTCTTCCTCTGCCCAGTTCCTGCTGGGGAAATGGGATGTGCAGGATGCAGTTTCATCATCTGATTTTCCCCTCTCCTCATTGTCAACCTCAAAGCCTTCACCTGGATGCTGGTCTCCAGACCTCCGGGACGTCCTGCTTCCAGCAGGTGGTAGCACCTGAAACACTTGGGGTGCGGTGAGGCTGGAGTGGCAGAGAGAGTGCACCGACTGTGAGAGTGCCTTGGAAAGGGAGCCTCTGCTCCCAGCTTCTGCCTCCCGCTGACGGTAACTCTGGCTGGACTTGGAGGCGTTTCCAAACCAGTTCTCCCTGTATGAGTATCGCCTCTTCTCCCCTTCGCTGATGAGCGTGAGATTGGTTAAAGACTTCTGCTTCTGAAGGCGAACACACCCTCTTCTAACCTCCTTGCCTTTAAACACCGACAGTTCTGCGGAGCGCTGCATCGTTCCGGCTGGGGCTTCACCTCAGTTAGATCTCATATTCCTGAGATGGACAGCAGCTCAATTCTCCCGAAAGGTCTGGGAGGTGATCCCTCCAGCACAGCAGGCTGCACATCCCAGGTAGCACACACTTGCACTCGCAAGGAAAAGCACAGCTCAAACATGCAGTGTACGTACTGTAAACGACTAGACAGGCACAGTCATTTTCTTTAAAATTACGCTGCTGTCTCTGCTAAGCCACTTCTCTCCCGTCACATTAATCTGCAGTACTTACAGTCATTTTCACTTGGATTTCTCTCAAGCAGAAGAGAGTTGATCAAACACTCTGCTCCAGCACAGAAGTAATCCCAAAAGCCAACCGTGTTTTCCCCTCTCCATCCAATCACCAGTCTCATCAGAGCGGTGGGCCTGCATCGCTGTCTACAGCTGCTGCCTTCTGAAATCCAAAGTAGGCACAAGTGCTGTCTCGGGCTTCCTCCCCCCCTCTCACCAGATCATGACTGATCCCAGCGCACGGCTCTTCACTTTAGATGGGCTGACACAGAACTGCAAGTACAGCCTCCACGTCAGAGCTCAATAAAGAGCCAAAATTAACCACTGAAGCAAAGCTCTGCACAAGCCTCCTTACATTTTAGTATTCAACCTGCATTCCCAGATATATGACTCTTCTCTGCTACTGCAGTGAATGCTGCTGGCTGCCATGGCAGCAAACATCCTGGTGAATTAAACCGGAGACACAGAAGCCTCTGCCCAGTTTACAGTGCCACAGGTTTCAAGACACAGCTTCACCTGAGCGGGATGCTACAGTAACAGACCTAGCTCACAGTCAAATCCTATTTTTCTCCCCGAAAGGTAAGGATGACAAACTATTTCTTCCATATCACTGCTACTCCCTGTGCAGGAAGCTAAAAGCAGATTTGCAAAGGGACCTTCAGTCTTGCAATTTCTGCTCTAAATAAATAAATAAATAAAAATTAAGATGATAAAGAAGCTAAAAAAAATGGACCACAGCAGTTCTTACCCTGTAAGGATTATAAAAAGGAATATTTAATTTCTTTCTCCTTAAAATATGCCTTGTTTGCATCTCTGTGAAATTCAGAGGCTAGTATGGAATTAAAAAGCTTTAATAAAATCATTGCTTCACTATCTTCTAAAGGAAACCTATTAATGGGATAGTATTTTTTAATAAAGCAACTCAGTATTGTGTCTGAGATGTGTTTACCAGTTTAAAATGTTTTTAAATACATTATAAAGAGAGAAAGAAGACTTGTACTAAAATATATACCTTTTCTCACAGGGAAAAATACATTGGTCCCAGAAGTAACAGATATGAACAAAGAGCTAGCTGAATTGCATTCTAATTTTTTAGATACGAACTTTTTATCTAGGGGCAATTAATTTCATAAATATTAAGTAGAAATCTACAGATATGAAAATTGCTGTATAACAAATGGTGCTTTTGTCAGTGAGAAAATATGGTCGTCTCAAATCCCTATGAGAAACCTTAGCAGGGAAGTAACCTTTAAAAATGCCACCCTAAGAATTTCAGACTGTTTGCAGATTGCCAGTATGAATAAACAGGTGTTATCAAAATCCTCTGTGTACTTCTTGCTTTTTGCTGGTTCAGAATACAGATTTTAAAGACATATAAGGATGTATAAAAGAAATACAGAGGAGAAAATTCTTAGAAATTTTAAAGGAAAGGTACTTTTTTTCCTAGGTAACCCTCATAAACACAGAACTAATCAAGGAAAAAAAAAAAAGTAGTCTCAAGCAGTGATGGTTTTTCATATTAAATCACTGACCCAATCCTAGAAAGACAGGGTCTACAACCAGAAGAGGTACTCCTCCCCTCCCCACCTAGCCCACAAAGTCAGAGGAAGTGGAGACAGGAAGAACACTCTGTCAGCCTGAACACCAAATCGTCCCAAATATTAAGTGCGTGCCGCTTCCTCAGCGTGGAACCAAAAGGTAAGACTGTTCACTCCCAGGGTCTGCCAGTCACAGTGCCATATAGGCCCTTAAGAGGTTTTTATGAATGAGCTGGGACCTGCCTGCAGCGGAGCCCGGCGTGTGCCGATGAGGATGCTGGTGTGGCCCTGGATGTGGACGCGGAGCTCCAGCACTGCCCACCTGCTCCCATGCCACTACGCGCGGCCTGCACCATGCGACTCTAACCGCCAGTTCAGTGCAGCTGCCGAGGCTGTCAGAAAGGGTTCACAGGCTGTATTTACAACAGGGAATTGCAAAATGAAGGGCAATCACACTCTTTCCCCATCCAATGGTTTTAAAACCTCAACTTATACTCAGGCTGGTACAGTATTCTCACTTGCTGTTTGGAATGAATAGGAAGGACAGTGATTTGGCCCCGTGCAGCACTGTGATGCAACGGGATCAAGGGAACAGGTTCTTTTCCTTCCATAAACAGCAAGGCAAAACCTCTCCCTGATATTCCAAATAAATGAATGGTAACTTCCTCACCCACCCTTTCACACTCAGCTACAGCCAGTGGCCTGTCTCCATGGCTAGCTGTAGGCAGGTATGGACCCGCTCTGCCTCCATGCCAAGCTCACGGCCTGTGTGCCTGGTCATATGTAGCTGCCATCACTGTATCTGGCCTCAGTAAGCCCTGTGGACTGGGTGTACGCCCTCGTGCTGAGCACTGCTTTGCTGGGGCAGCAATGCACGGTGCAGCCACTCAGCTCTGAGTGTCAACAAACCAGGTACAAGACTCTGCGGACTGGCCAAGTGTGTCTAGTTCTTCCAACTGGGAGCTGAAAAATTTATGGCAGGGGATGAAAGGTCTTCACTCCATGAGCCACACCAAACCTCAGCTATGGTGTTGGCAATAGTTGCCACACCACTCCAGGCTGGAAGGGTCTCTGGTACAGAGGGGTACAGCCGGGTCCTGAGCAGCCCAGTGGATCTCAGCATTTGCTTCTTTTCCCACCTAAGCTACCCACTGCAGCCCAGCTCCAGCAGGACACCAGTCACAGACCATCATCCAGGCACACGAATGATACTTGAATTGCTTGGGAGCCACAGAACCACAGAATCACCCCACATGAGGGCAGCTGGCAGCTCCAACATCCACCTATCTCATTTCCTTTTCTACATACATTAAAAACACAGTAAGTCAAATGCTGGGACATGGAGATATTGAGGCTAATCACACAACCTTCCTTCAGCCTTTGTGTGTACAAACACTATAGTACAGCCCTAATTACAAGGTTATATGAACTTTTCTCCCAGTAATCCCATTGCTTCTCTTGGTAGACAAGCCAAGAGAATCATGATCATTTTGAGATACAGCACATACATATGTACATCTCAGAACAACTGCTCAGCAGATAGAACACTGAATTTATCCTTCTGCTTTACCAAAGCCTCTCTGCAGGGTCTCATTTGACAAACCATAAAACAGAAATGTGGAAAATTCTCAGGTCTATTAATTGAAAAACACTTTTGTAAAACTCATCCCTCCATTTTAAAATGGTGAAATATATATAGCAACAAGCAAACACATCATTCTAAACCAAGATGACAGTATAGGAGGCCAGAGGAGAACAAATTATTCCCCAACTACGCTGCAGTTCAATGTATTCCCCACCCACCAGGCAGGAATATGTTTAAATCAAGAACAGTACAGGGAACTTCCCCAACCCATCACAGTCAGTGTAACGTATTACCTTATTTTTCCTGTCTCTTTCATAAAAGGAACTATAGAACTGATTTTAATAACTAATAATCTAGGGACAAATTTTTGATGCCAGATAAAACTTTCTTGTAAGTTTCAGTGCATCATTTGGTGCCTTACAAATGAATCCTGTAATAAATCTGCAAATGCATAAGATCATGAATCTCTGCGGCCCAGCTTACTTAGAAAAAAATTGTAAACTACTTCTATATCTATTAATTATTACTTTCAGAGTCCAAAAAAGCACAGTAAATGAAAAAGCTTGAAAACTGGAAATTTTTATGCTAGTCCTGCCATTAATATTGGCCTTTAACTCCTGAAATTACTCTTTGATTTCTGCTTCGTTCCTCAGATTTTTTTATAATTAGACAATATTTGTAAATTCATGAATAATCATTTAATCAAACACTTTGCATTAAGCTCTTTGAACATGTAAACACTTGCTAAAACCAAACACCATCACTGATTTCATAAAATAATACTTTGTAGCTACTGACACGAACAGTTTACAACGAATTAGTAAATAATTACTTTACTGACAACCTTCTCCAATAAAATTGCAGCAGAGACTGCTAAATGCTCCAGCTAACACAAGTAGGAATACTTGGTTAGAAACTCTGAACAACTTGTTCATAGCCATACTATGAAAAACACAGGTCAAAGTGGACTCCTTGATCAGCCTTCCTTTACATTCTCCTTTTAAAGTCATCTCCATAAAGTCATGTTTTGCAGAAATATAGATAACTGACTAGCCTCGTTGAAGCAACCGGTACATAAAGCACATGGAAGAAAGAGTGTTCATACATGACTCCAGAACGGGTCCTTATTTAGGACTCACAAATTTGTGCCTGGGATTTCCTGGCCAGAAAGCTACACATCTGTGTGCCACATGTGCAACGGGGTCTACCATAGGCAGAGCGCACCGAAACTACTGAAGGGCTGACTCCTGCCTACAAATGGGGTTCATCCGGCGTGAATCTCCGGCCTGCCTCTGGCCCCGCGCACACAGAGGGGATCCGAGGCGTGCAGGGAGCCGTACGTTACACCTCCTGCGCACGTGCTGCTCCGCTGATCTGCACATGTGCTCTGGAAACATCTAGGACAGCTCTGGCTGAGCTGGGGAATATTGAGATGGAACAAAAAAACTGTAGGGAAAAAAAAGTCTGAAGCACTTCAGATCACATCTGGAACAAATTCCCAGCAGAGATGGAGAACAGCGAAAGAACCCAGATTTACAGTAGCTCTACCAAGAGGCAAAACTGGCTTTAGGCATCAGTCATGTGGGAAATTACCAAAGGTAGCAGATTTATGGGGACAAATGGAAAATAAAGACATCATTCAGTTTATTTGGGCCACACTTCTGGGTCCATCCCTACACCAGCCTCACCAACTCCCTCACCTTCCAACACAAACTTCTTCCCATGGCTGTGCAAGCAAAACCAAGTGATCACTTGCAGAGTGGTGGGCAGGAAACAAGCAGCTTGAGCTCTGACTTTGCCCCATCCTTTCAGCAGCTCTGAGCTGGAAGCCAGGAGAGGTTTTAAAGGTACCTGTCTCCCTTAGAAACAGGGTGGAAGATGAGAGCTGGAAACTACTCCTACAGCTTCTTGTTTGCCCTCTCTACTTCCTCACTGCTGGTGATGAGCCAGTAGCAAAAGAGGCATGAACTGCCTTGCTGGGCACAGAAAGCAGAGCCATGACCACCCACCACTAGAGCAAGGGAGTAATTTTCGTTTTGGCATCCAGAATCACTCATGGTGCCTGAACAACTACTAATTCTTTTTTAAAATTATTTTGTTCTCATCCAAGCTTTGCCTATATCATGGAGAAGTCCTGAACCAGCTGTGTGTACAGCATTAAAACTTTATTGGCTGATTTTTCCCTGAAGTGGATTAGGAGCTCTGATATGATCTGCTTGGTTACTTATGGGAACTGTAATCTTCAGGCAAGACACAACAACAAACACAAGTGTGTAAATACCCTGAAAGTGGAGAAACAGTTTATACAATGATATGGACCAAGATATCTTAGTCCCGAGCATGTTACCCTTAGCTGCAATTATTTGGCATTGTAAAAACAGCAAAGATGAATGAAGCAGAAACTTCCTACAGGTGGGACAGCACTTTATGAACCCACTCCTACAAACCATTTAGTGGTTTCTATGGATGCTCACCCCTTGCATTATGCTCATCCCTTGCATTATCTTCCGCTGTTTACCAATATATTGTGTTAGTGTGTTTGGCTATCAAGTTGCAAAAGAAGCTTGAGGTAAAATAAAGATGATGTCCAACCATAGCAGCTGTGGATGATTTTGGGAAAAAGGCATATCAAAGTGAAAGAAACTCTGCATTTACCTTTTAAGACCCCGAATGTAACTGACCAGATCAAAGAAACAAGCCATGCTTATCTCCTTGCTCCTACTGTCATAATCCCTTGATCATACCAGATTAAAGATAGTCCTAATTCATAGAAAGGAATTGTCCTTTCTCCTGGCTAATCCATCATAACATACTCTCCTGAACAGCCACCACACAAGTTTTTTTCCATGCAGGTTCACCAGTGACTTGATGATAGTTCACCAACACAGACAATTACTTATTCAGCAAACGTTGTCCTTGATCCACTCGTACTTTTTGCTGCTAACAGCCTATTACGGGTGACACACACCTGTTTTCCTCCGTACACAACAAACTATTGGCCACATTTTCCCAGTGGTTCTGCTTTGCTGCCTGTTGTGTCAGTTAGTTGCTACTGCCAGAGTCTGAATAATCAGATTAGAAACATCTCTGATGTCTAGTGCCCTTTACGCCATTTTCTTCTTTCTGATGCTGTTCCATTTCTGTTCAAAACAGTAAAAGGCCAGGAGATACAATATCCTGTTTGATCACTTCAGCAGGTACTGAATTGGTGTTATCTGATTTTTTTTAGAATCTTTGTGGATAATTCCTTGAAGAAGCATCTTCCGATTTGTGTAAATGTTTCAATTATTCTCTTCATACATGCAAGACCAATGAGTTTTATTTCTGGCTTAATTAAAAATACTTTTTTACTTTAACAGGCAAACATTACCTCCAGGGAACATTCCACTATGTTTCAGGGTGACATATTTATCATAAAATCTGGCTGTGCAAAAAAGGGGTGTTAGACTCAGAAAACTTCCAGAGGGACTGAGACAAACCAGGACAGAACCTCAATTTCAGTATGAGTCAGCTAAATGCCAAGGCAGTCCCACGAAGCTTGGGCATCTGATTTCCCTTCTGGTGGGGAGATAATTTTAGACTGATGTGTCAAATTAGTGCTTTAAGTGAGTTATATCCTGGGTAAGAAGAACCACATGACTTGTTATAAATCCAATCCAATGTTAAAAAGTTTGGAGTAAAAGGGCAAAACTACAGGTGAATCCAGCGGGACAGGATTTCACTTTTTATTCTTGTCTAAAATTATAAGAATAAAGATGCTAATGGAAAAAAACCCCAACCAAATAAATAAACCACAGACAAAACCAAAAAAACCCCTCTTAATGAAAGAGCTCTGGTGAAGAATCCTTTTGAAAGGACTCCCACACAACCCTGCAATGCAATTCATTTCTGATGGGAAAGTCAGCTGTGACACACTTTGCTTTTTGCTCCCACAGGCAAAGTTACGGGCAGATCTTGGGCTGAGGGAAATCAGTGTGGCTCTCTTATTTCAGAGGAGTTATTCCAATGTAGTTTAAAAAAAAAAATCCACCCACACTTGTAACCTAATAAGGATTTTACTCAGGATTTACAGGGAATTCCAGAACACAATCTTTAGCAGCTTAGTTCTAACAGCAGCTTAAAAGCAAGGTACAATAGTAAGAACTTGTTTGTTTTCCCATTTTCTGAATATAGATTAATTTATAAAAACAAAATATATCTTAGGGAACTTGTGTCTCAGTTTTGATGTCATGATTTAATTTGATGATCCTAAATGCAACAGTGCCAAACATTCTGAAGTTGACTTCCCATCGGTTAACTAAAATTTGATAATGACCTGTAACCCTAAGTTGTGAAAGCCCAGTTTCTGCGAAACGATGAAGAGGATATTGGAACAGAAGGAGCCAGTTCAGATAACAGCACCGTGCATTTGAAGCACTAACAGTGCATGACCCAATTTTTTTGCATATTTAATACCACTCATGAATAGAGGTCAGAAGTATTAGTTCAACCCATTGCAAAGCTCCTGGTAAGAAACAGATGTAAACAAAGATGTTCACAGGCTTCTCCTGACTTACTGTTACTCACCAGATATCTCCTCTAGGCACTGTTTGGCAGTCTTACTGAACGACAGATCCATTTTAGTAGGACTGGTGCAGGAGTCAGCAGGTGGTAAAGAGGTACTGTCATTTTCCGAGAGAGTTCTGAAATCAAGCAAGAAGATTGATTATTGTTAGCTGTCATTCATAACTGTTGCTTGCAGCTCCACCTAGATTGTACCACTATATGGTGAAAATACTACCAATGCCACATTCTTACTGTGTTAGTTTGACTCCAGCTACAGAGGTTTGCAAGCAACTGGGAACTTCCCATGTCTCTCTTCAAGAAAAAGAGGGAAATTTGGAGCCATTTCATTTCCTTATTTTCTTCTCTGCAAGAGGCGTCAACCAGATATGGGCAGAATCCACTTAAATTGGTTGTCACATTCCTGCCCATCTTTAAGGGAAATGAAAACTTGTAATTGCTGAAATATTAAGCGAGAAAGGCCATGTGGGAAGAAGCTTATGCAAGGCTGGAATGGAAATCTGGCCCAGATATTTAAGTCTATGTGCAGCTTCTTTTGATAATATCCCTTATATAAGTCTGGGGAAAGGGGATAATAAAAGTTTTTCCATTAATTTCCTAAGAAATAGCCTGTATTTTCTGTGATGCTATATTTCTGTGGATATTGCTGATAAATTATAATGGGTACCCTTTGTTGAATACAGTTCTTTGCTGTTGCATAATGGTAAGTAGCAAGAAATACACAAGCACGGGGATTATAACACAAAATAGATCACACAATTATCGTCTCCTCTTAAGGAACAGCCATAGCACCTAGCTGACACAGGAACCGGTGAACCACAATGCTGGTAAATAGCAACCTGCACCACATTCATACACAGTAAAAGAATGTATCTCAAGATACACTAGCCACCTTTGGAAATAAAATGGAAAAAAAGACTTCATTTAGAGATTAAATTCTAAGCTTAAATTAAATTGCAGCTTTCCTGACATGAATAGCACATTCTAATTTTAAAATGGTACATTCATAGCTCAATTCTCAATTTTCACCATAAAGTATTTCCAGTGACCAACTAAACTGTAAAAACAAACACTTAATTGTGATGAATATATATTTCATAGCTGATAAGAACAATGACTTATCTCTCAAAATAATTTTATAGCTACTTATTTTATGAAATAAATTCCCAACTAACATTTTCTTTGGAGTTACTGAATAGATTTGTCCAGTAATTCATGACAGTAACTGAGGAAACAGATCTATGCACATACAATGGCAGATGTATTGTCGTGGTGAAATACATTCCTTCGCATCGTTTAATTAAGTCCACCTCTAAGCAGAAACAAAAAAAGATCCTTTTCACCCATTTTCCTTCTGATCCTATAGCAGCATTACATTCCTACTGTGCAATCACTGTATCAGCCCCAAAGGATGATGCAAACCCTTCCCTGAGTGACCGAGAGCCTTATATGTAAGCTGTCTCCTAAGACAGGGCAGCAGGATCCATGCCTATTTTATCTGGACATCTACCATCAAAGAAGGAGTAATTGGTCTGGGACCCTACTGAACACCAATACCCAAGTGAAGGGGGAAAGGTAAACACAGAACATTAATCATAGAATCACAGACTCATAGAATCACCTGGGTCGAGAAAGTCCCTTTAGATCATCAAATCCAACCATAGCCTAGGACTAGTCCACCTGTAGATCATGCCCTTAAGCACTTCATCCACATGCCTTTAAAGTACCTCCAGGGATGGTGACTCCACCACCTCCCTGGGCAGCCTGTTCCAAAGCCTGACAACCCTTTCAGTAAAGAAATTCTTCCCGAGATCTAACCTAAATATCCCCTGGTGCAATTTCAAGTCTTTTCCTCTCGTCCTATCGCTTGTCACCTGAGAGAAGAGACCAACCCCGACCTCGACTGCCCTCCGGCAGTGAGTGCCGCCCGTACAGCCAGGAGAGGCGAACACGTAACTCGTGATGCCTGTGTGGGAACACTGACACTTACATTAAAAGGACCAGGTCTCCCTATAAGAGTACAAAAACTGAACAAATGATTTCCAGCAGCTAAGTAAGCTTTGCTATGATGAGTGTATCTCTTTAATTAAAGTAAACACAACTACAAGTTTTCACTTGCTCACGACTTCGCTTGCCAAGGTCACATCACACCTTTTAGAGCTACACCAAACACCAATTAAAACATTCAGTGCTTTGTCGTTTTGGGTGGGTTTGTTTTTGTGGGGTTTTTCTCATTTTCAAAATCCTGATGCAGCTACAACCAGTAAGAGAAGATGAAAGACTGTGAGAAGAGACACTTCCAAAGATTTCCATTCCAAATTTTAGAATGTGATCGGTGGGATGAATTGCAGAAAGAAATCCAGTTTCAGGGACATAAGACAGCATTAGAATCTAAGCCTGAAAGTAAACCCACTGAATACCAAATATCATATAACACTAATAATTTAAAAATGTTTGATTTGATTTGTAGAAAGAAAACCATGGAAACACAAACCAAATGTAAATATAATGTGGGTTTCTTAAATTTATAGGCAGCCTGAAATAACAGATCTAAGAAGCATGAAATGTCCCTTTTATCTTCCTTGAAACTTGAAATTTTAAATATAATGCAAAATAAACGTGATTTGCTATCAAAACAACTAACAAAGAAACTGCTGTACTGACTTCATTCAGCATTTTTATGTTTAATTTGGTAAAAACATCAATGATTCTAATTATCTGAGGAAACAGAAACCCCACAGAGGACTACGTGTCTTGCAGCAATTAAAGTTCTGCTTACTTGGGAAAACTGATTATTTATTGTGGAAGTGATGGGCCAAAAGGCACCTGCTCAGCTCTTGGGCATCCATGATATAAGTACCCCAAGGAGGAACCTGGGGATGGGGCTCTTGTCAATAGCAATAGCTCTTCTCCTACCAGGTCTCCACTGGGTTGTCAGCCATCAGCACTTTCACAGCAGCCCTGCCTTTTGGTGCATGATGGCCAAGACCCTGGTTTTTTCTGGAGTCAAGCTTAGCCTGATGGGCTGAGAATGGTTTAGTGGTGAAAGATTTCTAGGCAAAAACATGTAGGACCCCCAGCTCGTGGGGAGTAAGGAGGTCTAGGTATAGACTGGGTGCCTTAAACTTCAAGTTGTTTTGCTCTAAGGCCAGTCACAAGATGTGAGACATTGGAAACATTATGTAGATGCCTCTTTGCTTAGTTCAGCTGTTCTAGTTTAATTTAAAAAAAGTGAAATAGTGAGACTTGCCTTCCCCTATACTTCTGGCTTTTACAGCTTTCTCTGGGCCATATTAATCCTATGAATGACTCACGTGATCTCCGAAGGACTGCAGCACAGATTAAGCTCCAGGCAAGCAAACTGCAAATTAAAGGATCTTCTCATTAACCTTACACATCAGCCTTAATGAATAACCCTCTATCCTCTACCTAGTCACAGCCCACTGCCTTAAAAAAAATAAGAATTAAACCCTTGCATCTCTCTTGACATTAAGGAAAGTGAAAATAATTTCAGTTTAGTCAAAGCAACCCCACTGACATTTCTTCCTGTGTTGTGCATCTGCAGCACAGGTTAATTTAGGCAACTGTCATGAAAACAGGACAATCTGTTTTCTATTTTAATCATGGCAATCAGGGAATATATTTATCCCCAGCCCATTGAGTTATACGCTACCTATTTGTAAGAGCATCAAACTTGCTTAATGGGACAAAACCTGCTCTCAGTCACACCTGCACAAGCTCATTCAGTTTGATTAAAATGAGCCTACGCAGGAGTAATTAAGAACAGAATTCGGAACACTGCTTAATAAGCTCTCTTTAACACAGTCAGTCATTTCCCATCTCTAGTGCAACAGCCAACCTTTGATAAACACAGATAACATCAAAGATTTGTTTGGTTTTTACTCAACATTCCAAAAGATATCAGATGAATATGCTGGGATGGTTTTTTATCCAAGAACTCTCTGAGGTGCAGCTGTCTTGAATGTGTATCACTGTCAGCATAACAGACTGGCAGGACCACATCTGGAATATGAGCAGTCTGATCACCCATGTTCAAGACATGTGAGTTAAATTTGGAACAGCTGCAGGGACGCTCATGGGGAAGAAGAAACCCTTCAGAAAGGAAAGAGACACTTTGCTTTAGCTTTGAAAAAGAGATGGAAGGAGGTGGGATTATTCCCTCATATATTTAACAAAGAGCAATCAAAAAGAGGGAAAACAACTTTTTAAGTTGAAGGACAATATTAACAAAATAATAACGGATACAATCTCATCATGTGGGTCGTAAATGATTTCTAACAAAGAGATGAGTGGGTTTCTGGAGGAACCTTTCCACTGGAGCAATGGCGGTTAACTAGCTTAAAATAAAGCTTACTTAGTTAAGATAGTTGCCAGTGACAGAGTACAGGACAGAATACCCTTTTTTGGTCTTTTTATCCTACATTTCACTGATTATTTAGTAAAAGGAATAAAGCCACACTTTGGCAATTTAAAGCTTCAGACTGTAAACAAACTGAATTATCAACCTACTGTTTTAGTATCAAGTATGCGCTTACAATGATAGCTTCACTTCATGTTCTCCTTCCCATCTCTTGAGCTGCCATCTCTACGCTAGAAACTTTCCTTGCTCAATTACTTGAAAACCAAGCTTGAGAAAATATTTTTCTAACCACTCTGGTTTCATGACAGGTAAAACTTAGGGGTGGCAATGTTTAGCACTGCCTACGATTGCAAAATTTTGACAGAGACCTGTTCTATTTTCACAGTGGTAATATAAATGCCAGAAATTGATAAAGCACAGTAGTGTAACTTTGAATCATCACAGCTTTAAAGAGAGTTGCTGTATATTTAGAAGCACAATCGATTATCAACAATCACAATCAACTGACAGAATGTCTTCTGCTGAAAATTTAATTTTAACTCCACAACTGGTGACCAAAAGTGGCTCCTAGTCATTAAAACTGGACACAAGTAGGGCTTTAACAAGCCCTGCAGGTGCTGTGTTTGCAGGATCCTTGAAGAGCAGTTTAATTTTTTCTCTAAGCCAGTGTAAAAACATCCTGACCAGGCAGCTGGAATTGAATTTCACTGTGCCTCCAGAGGTGCACCCAGATTATACCCTCCTTCCCATCTGTCACAGCTCTGCACTTCCCACGCGCCCTTGAAGCCATGCTCTCGTACAGAATGTTTTCAACTGCCACATAGGAAAGGAGATAGGAAAAAGATTTCAGTGCCCAGTAACATGTTTATTATACATATATTTCCTTTCTCTGCCTCTATCTAGTGAATACTTTAGTCCTCACAGAACTATAATGTAATTTAGATCAGAAAGATGCTCTAGATGCCATCAGGTCTGATGACCTGCTCAAAGCAGGTCTGGTTACATTAAGTTGCTCTAAGCCTTGTTCAGTTCAGTTTTGGATATTCCAGAGGAGAGTTTCCACAACCTCTCTGGGCAGCTTGGTCTAGTGTTTCACCACCCTCAAGGTAAAAGTATTTCTTTTCCTAGCTTGTAATCAGCATCTCCCCTGCTGTAACTCACATCTGTTACCTCTCATCTTATCACCCTGCACTTCAGAGAAGACTCTGGCTCCATCTTCTCCAGACCGAACTATTAGGTAGCTAACAGTTACCAGTTCCTTATTCTTTAGGAACAAAAGGGGTGCCAAATCAGTTCTTGCAGTCCAGCACTGACACTGAAAGAGTATCTCTGTGAGGTTTCAATTCAAACAGTGCTGAAACTTCTCCCAGATGTCACTATCCTTAGCCTACAAAAAAAAAGCCAAAAAACTTGAAATCAAAGCAATGCACGACTGATGGGTGATCAGCTAATTCCCTGCAGCAGTTTCTACACTTTCACCATTTCAGGGAGTAAGCAATTCCTGAGTACCACAGCCCCTGGGATTTGGGCATTTCAGATTCTGTATTCCAGCCATGGAAGGAGACCCACTGAGCTCCCACAGTGCTTACTGGAAGAGTCAAAAAAACTCCCCTGAACTGTAGTACCTGTGTCCAATTACAACTCAACATTCTCTTACTGAAATATTCCTTATGTGTGAGGAAATGTTAATTGCCAACCTATCACACGCTTCATGTAGAGCTATGATGACTTACATCAAGTAAGGATTTGTCCCATGGAGTGAGGTGACATTTGTGCTACTCCTGGGACTATTAGTTATGTTTCCCATTTTATGGAAATAAAACAAACTTGCACAACTTGGCTCACAAAAAATAAAACCATGATCTCATACCACAGGCTCTTCTCTATATGAGAAAACGTTTGGAATTACAGGTTGTATTACACTTTTGAGCAACGTGTGGGAAAGATAAGAACTCAAAATACTGAACAATTAAACTGTTGTTCTCTTGCTAAGGTTTTTAGGAGGAAGATTCAGACTTCTTGTTTTAATGCCTCTTCTTCCTGTTTTGGCTGTAACCTAGTGAGAACTAAACTTCTCCATCTGAAATTTAACCACTACTAGGAAAATAACTAAATTCTATGGTGGATTTCAATACGTGTCTAAGGGACTCTGGTTAACTGCACAATCTCCATCTTCTTCCAATTCTGTCTGTGTGGAAGAATGTGTAATTTAAAGTAGTGGCTGGTACACTTTAAACAATTATGCAGTCTCTCACATCTTCCTTTTTGTTGTTTTTCCTGCCATATCTCTCTTACCAAGCTTTCCAGCAACTAAATTACATCTACTTCAGCCTTTCCTATACCAGTTGGATGCTGAGGTCAGCTTCAGAGGTGACACATAAAGGGCTGTAAATAACACATTCACAACAGCATTTGAAAATAAATAATCACTTGCTGAGGAGGATGGAAGAATTTAAATTATACCCATTTAGATTATCTCAAATGCAACTCTGGCTGTTGCTGCTAATCTCTGAAGAGAAGTAATAATCCCACATGAATTTCCATGCCACGGGGTTTAAGAGACATAAAAATACAAAGCAATATCAGATAGGACCAAGCACCAGGAGTGCAAAGCTGAGTAGTGCGGTATATCATTTCGGAACCTCCTGGTGAAACAGTATTTTCTATCCACTGTCCATTAATAAAAACACACAGCTCCCTGAAAAGATGAGTGTCGATAACTGCTATAGCATTGCATTCTCTGTTTAAGCAAAATGCTTGCCGGCCTCAAAGCAACTCCTTGGAATACTTTTACTCACAAATGTCCTGTGGGGACAGGACAAGGGGCAATGGCTGCAAATTGGAGCACAGGAAGTTCCGCACCAACACGCGGAAGAACTTTTTCACAGTGAGGGTGAGGGAGCCCTGGCACAGGCTGCCCAGGGAGGTGGTGGAGTCTCCTTCTCTGGCGATATTCAAGACTCATCTGGACGCCTGTCTGTGCAATAGGGGGGTTGGACCCGATGATCTCTCGAGGTCCCTTCCAACCCCTGTGATTCTGTGATTCTGTGTAATACCCTCTAACAATCAAACACTGCAAAACATGTGATCATCTGCAGGCATTGGCCACAAACCAGAGAAAGTACCAGCTAACTAATCCTTCTGCTAAGAGCCTAACCCATCGCAGCAGTGTATTGCAGGATAAAATGCCCTGTAGTGTTACTAAATTATATTGCAGCTTTCTACAAGGACTGCAGTACAAACGTACAGAGCCCAGATATTCCTTCTATCTGGAAAAATCTTAGCCTGAACAGCAACTCTTGTTTACTAACTCCTTGATCTATACAGCTGTCCTCACGGCTGGCAAGCGCACCTGAAAATTCGCTGTATAAATTGTGGTGACTGCTCAGAAAACAGTTATGTTTAAGAGCAAGAAAGTGTAAACACAGTACCCCAGCTTCATGCAAACTTCTACACGCCATATGTCCACAAAAATAAATATGCTGACTTTGAAAATGTGGATATTTTATCCTTGGTTATATTTACATTACTCTATGAAATGATTGTGTACTATTACAAAGCCCTTGAGAATTTCAAGAAATGCAGTTACTGAGTATTTTTGGGACAGATTCTGCTCTCTGTAACTGAGATACACATTGAAGTAACCTCATCAAAGGCAGTCTATTACTCTGGGTTTATGGCATTCGGAGATCAGACCTCAGCTCTGAGAATTTTATTTTCACACGAGATTTAACTTCAAATACAGTCTCCTTTGCTGTTTGTTTGAAGCAAACAGTTGATTATTAATACCAAATTTTACTGAAGACGCACGCTTCTATCGCCCTTTAAAATTCAAAATACATTTTGCTTCATGATGAGACTTAAAAGAACAGTATGTCCATCAGGCAATGAAATGGCATCAATGTGTGGTAAAATTGCCATTAAATAGTACACACGTCTGAAGGCAAGGCACAATTTCTTTTTCTCTCTCTCTTTATATATGCACCCTAAAACATATGTAGGGCACCCTATGTACCACGCTGCAAACTGTGTCTATCGCTGAGGTTATTTCAGACAGTTATAAAGAAACATGCATATTAAGCACATTCAGCGATACATTTAAATGAAACTCAGGAGACTACCCACTGCATATTAGAATAAATATAACCTATATTATGCCTTTTTCCCCTCCCATACGGTTTTCTGGACTGCTTTTGTTCAGAATTAACTTAAACAGTTTATCATTCATCCAGATTGGTTATGAAGCTCTGTTTAGTTGTGTGTAATGATATATATACTCCCTTAGGGACTACTTCAGCACCTCTTTAATCTTTAGCCAAGATTATCTACAGTACTACTCGCTAACAAAAACTGCCAGTATATTTTGCTTAGTAACGTATTTGTCATTTTATCAGATGTTAAATTTACCCACAACTGAAGTTAAAGCCCTCCAACAGCTGACATTTGAAATCATTACTCAAACCAGCCTGCCAGTCTTTCTACACTTACTCTGTCTTCTGAGCTGTACAACAATCAAATCTCTCAGCTTCTCTTCAGTTGCTCCATCATAGAGCAAAATAAATTCAGACAAAGGTTGATATATGTAACTTTTCATTCCTCTATTCCAGAGCCTGGGCCATCAAAAGAGTTTGTGTTGCCTGTAAAATTAACTGCCTCCTTGGAGTTAATCTATACCTAGGTTCACATAAGGAACCAAATAGGAAAAGGACCCGCAAACAGCAACCTTTTCTTTCTGCCCAAAATGTTGTGTAGGGCTTTTCCTCTAATATCCTACTGGTACTGTTACGGACTCTGAAAACGTCAGCAGTTTATTTTAGGATTTTTTAATAGAACAGTGTATTTTAAGCAAATATTATTGAATATCAGCAAATAAATGTTGAGGTTCTTAAATTGCAAACAAGAATATTCTCACTAGAAACCTGACTCAGCTGTGACCTTTCAAAAGCAGCGCAGGGAATGGATCATGTGATGTGTATTTCTAATCAAAACATCCTGAATTTTAAATGGCAAATATTTGTAGTAGATTGCTTTTGTAGAAGGTAGAGACTTGGAGTTATTGCAAGAAATTGTTCAGACAGTAACATTAATTAAAAAATAATATTCAGAAAACATGTGCATGATGCTGTGACAGAAACCAGAAGATAAGAAACCTAACAGCGAGATCCAGCATTGCTCTACTCATTTCAGCTCTCTTTCCTAAATAGTAACACAAAACCAATCTCCCACCCATGACCTTACCTATAAATGAAAGGAGCTACTGTGGCAGTGTTGGGGTGGCTGTATTGCTGCTGCTGAGGAAGCTGGACGACACCATTTCCCGTGCCTTGTCCGCTGCCCGCAGCTATTGAGGCCGACAGAGCCACAGAGGACCCTGGGGTGAGAGCTGAGCTTGGTTCTTTCCCTTCAGATGAAGCAAGACCAGAGGAAGGAGAAGCCTTCTCGCTAAGTTGAGATTTTGGTGTTGATTGGGGCTGGTTTCCTTTTGTAGTCCTCAGTTTTTCAACCTCTTTACTTCCCGTGCACGCGGGGGAAGCGCTCTGCTTTGCTGTTGGCACCTTTGATCCAGGTTTTGGGATCCCACTAGAAGACGGTATTAAACTTTCCTTCTTGGCTGCTGTTGTCTTGCTTCCCTTTGGGATTAAGCTTGCAATTTTTGAGCTCTTCTTTGTAGATGGTTCGGTGACCTGGTCCTTCTCTTCCTTGACTGTTTTCTCAGTGCAAACTTTGTTTTTGTCCCTGTTCTTTTCCTCTTTGTCCTTTGGCTGTAGCAAAGACTTTTTATTGCTGAGATTTTTGCTTCCAGCTTTCGGAGGGGTTAACTTCGGTGATACTTTAGGACTGCTACTTGTAGAGCCGCCGCTGTTCACCCCACCGCTTAAGACATCCATTTCACCACACTCTGAAAAGGTATCTTCGTCTCTCCCACTGTCACTGGGTCCTGAGCTCAGCGACAAAGGAGGTCTCAGAGCAGTCCTAGCATTAACCAGCTTGAATTTTTCCAGCATAGATTTTTGTCCAGATGAAGGGGGCTTCACACCTTCAGAAGGGGGTGGCTTGAGCCTGTCTGAAGATGGAGTAGGGGAGGTTGCGGGACTAGGCTGCTTCACGGACAGCATGGTAGAGGTTGCGCTGTGTTTGACATTCATGGATTTGCTGCGCCAAGGCTTGCTGGCACTTGGAGAGGGTATGGCAGAGACCTGCTGCTGCCCAGTGCTGGTGGGATGCTGCACATTTCCATTCATGCCTGCAGATGGGTGAGGGCCTTTTGGTGAATCTGCTTAAAAAACAGAAAAGAACCATAATTGTACAGTTATTCTCCCATCTCCTGTTTAAAGGTGATACTGTACTACTTTGGCATTTAAAACACAGAGTTACTTGTTATATATAATAAACAAAATTTACACATGTGTGGAACCTTAAGGATGTTGATAGAAAATGCCTTCCCCGCCCCCACCATTACAGTGTTGTGCAATACCTGTAGGAGCTCAAGACAGCCTTGGAAACAACTTTCTTGTAACCACTTCATTAAGCAAATTAAACCTTCTAATTGAAAGATTTTATCTTTAATAAGTCTTAAAGAAGTTCTTCCAATCATTTGTTACTAACAATAAGCTGAGGTATGGAAGAAAAAAGAATGCTACAACATCGGAAGAAAAAAAAAAAACCTGGAGAGAGATGATTTTGATGGTCAGTGAAAGCAAAATACGTGCTAGAAAGCTGAGGTTTTGGGTGGGAGGATGCTGAAATTACATGGATACGATCAATATTTATAGAAGAAAAAAACCTGGCAGGTCACTATACATTTTTGGTTTTAAGTACAGTTAATGACCTTCAGTAGCTGACTTCAGGAACTTATCCCAGGGCACTTCCGTAAGTGGGGAAAAAACATACCAACAAGTTCACTAGTGTCAGAACTTGAAAAGTTACAGGGATATCTCATCTGCAGGGGTACAGCAACAGTAGTTTTGTGTCTGAAGCTCAGGTAGCTACAGAAGGCTCATTTATGTGGCTCTGGTACCTTCACTACATTTATATAGCTCAGGAACTTCAGCAAATCTTCAGAATGAATGAGAACAAGACTCCTGCGGCAATAATCAAACTGTGGTAATGGACACCCATGACTTGTAAGTCATTTAGCCTTATTAAGTAAAATAGACCAATGCATGAAAGGGTTAAGCTCTTCTATTTGAAGCTCAGATTTCCAAGGCAGATCTGAAAACCTAAACACTATTATTCTGGAGCACCACAGAAATTAAATTATAATGGCAATCCAATATGTGGTACATAGCTATTTCAGCAGATGACATTTTCTCTCAGTGTATCTATCTTGTCTTGCCATTCAGTCTCGGAACTGCAGTGAAGGAGACACAAGCTTAATTGTAGTATATAGAATTCAGTAGTACAAGAAAGCCTATGAAACATGCCATGCAAATACAGTTCATGGAATGGCAAGGAAAAAAAGAGTGCTTGATGTGTTATCTATACGCATGAAGCCAAAAAGTCATGCCTTGGGGGCGACTCTGTCTGAATAGTACAGTGGATGAGGACACTGAAGATATTTATTCTTTCAGCAGAGAGTTTGAAGTTATGCATCTTTTTCATTTTTGTAGTCTCAGCCCAAAGGTTCTAGTATGTATTAGACTGCCCACCTGGATGGCTGAAGGCCACAGATACACAAGGAAGGGGAAGATTTTGAGCACCCTGAAAGTGGAGCTATCTTTTCTTTAACAAAGAGGATGCATACATAGCAAAATCTAAGTTTCTAAATAGTATGTAAGAAGTTCTAGCGTAAAAAAAAAAAATCTGAACAAAAGGAAGATGACAGAAATGGAACAGCCTTCACTTGCTTAACAGTACTAACAGCAGTACCCCAGCAGGCCAGTTACCTCCACCTTCTACAGATGCTGTATAGTTCCAACTGCTCAGAGTTTTTCATGTGCTCCTCAGCCTGATAAGCAAACCCCAGAGCGCTAAATGAGCTCAGTCCACCTCCACAGTAGGTTTCAAGCAACTCTGCTGTGTCCAGTTACTAGGCAAAACCACATTAAGTTTTTACCTTAAGTTAAGGGTTGCCTCAGAGCATTTTTTTGGGACAGGTGAGTTTATGGCTTATTTCCTAGCTCCAGACAGCACCATGCACATGGAGCAGTTGTGCTGGGTGGCTGCAGAGCTGATCCCTCCCTTGCAACCATGGCAGGAATTGTGGCTGGGCCCCTGCTATTTTCTGGTGAGCCTCAGCTCCTGGAAGAGAGCCTGGGGCCAGCAACAGCTGCTGAAAATTCCTTCAGCCCTCAGGCTGTCTTAATTTATACTGGGGATCAGCCCTGTGGCTGATAGCCCAGGAGTGGGTGTGCACAAGGACCTTCTTGCACACGTCTTGCCTTGTGCTAAGCTTGCCTTAATTACACAGGAGGATTGGGGTCTTTAGCTATCCCAATGGTTTTACAGAAGAACGATTCACCATAAGAATATGCAAAGCTTATGCAGAATACATGTAGCAATCTATGAACAGCGGGATGCCACTACACTCTGTTGTACTAATTCTGTTACATTTGTATGGCTTCAGGCAATTAGTTATACTTCCAAAAAAACAGGGGAAAAAAAAAGCACAAAAAAAAAGCGCATACTGATTAAAAAGAAGAATGTGTGCCTTGCCATATTTCCTGCTACATAATACTAAACTCATTGAGGGAGGGATTGTAAAAAGGAAGATTATTTATTGTTTCATCAACAGCTTGTTCTGCTACACATACAGCAGAAAAACACAGGTTCCTGGAACTGCTGGTACTTACGTGATCCCTATGTCACAAACCATAAACAGCATCAAAAGAATTAACAGAGAACTAACTCGCCTTTAATCTGCAATTTCAAGTGTATCCTTAATGTTCCCACAAAGAACGTGGAGTATATGCTCTCAAGAAATATTGTCTGTCTGTCTGCTTAAAGACATGGAATAAAAAGATTTATTCTCCCCCCCCAGCCCAAATAGATTACTTGAAGCGAAGCATTCTCTTAGCTTTAGGTGTTCATTATATGAAATCTGTCCCCACCTTGTGGTGATTTTCATACAGAGTGATTCCAACTGATCACAAGGATTTCATAGTTTTATAAACTAAATCTAATAAGAAGACAGTCTTCTGTCCCCTTCTTGCTGAAATGTATAATCAGCTTGTGGTGGAAACAATTCTGCATTTTGCTTCAGGGCTCAGCCCAACCTGTGCTGGGGAAGGACAACAGTCCCACCCCGATGTGTTCAGTGCAAAAAGAGAAATTTCTAGCAGAACTGAGCAAGACCGTGACAACTAAATGGACATTTTCAATTCCTCTTTTCAAAGGTTGTTGTACAAAAAAAGAGACATGTGTGAGATTAAACATGGCTCCAGTATATAATCAGCCTCCTCTGTTTTCTCACCTGTGACCTTTGCTGTGTTCAGTGCTGTTGGAGAAGACAGGACCTCTGTAACAACAGCTCCCCCACTGCAGCACAGTCACATAGTGATAATATAGATATTCTATAGTAGCAGGCAGGTGCCCAGATTAGATTATCCAATTTTATTCACAGTAAAGAAAAGGTGAGTAGGAAACAGAAGAACTGCAAGGAATTGCTATAGGGATGTTTGGAGGAATGGGAGGTCTATCTGCTGAGATGAAAACAGTTCAACTTGTTCAACTGTCCCTTTTCAGGTGCCCATGAGAAAGCAGCTACCCATCATCAGCTCAGGAGGAGACCAATATTGGCACCAGAAGAAAAGCAAACAAATTAACTACAGGTGTACATACTGGTTGCAGATGAACAATCTGTGTCCATCAAGCAGATGTTTCTCAGAGTCTGCATGAGCAAAATAACCAAATACTGTTGAAACCAACTTTGGATGATACATTAACACCATTTTGTATTATAAAATTATATTGAAACACAGGGAATTATGCTCCATTAAGACCCTCATCAGTGTTTCTAAACTCTAAGTTCCTGCTTTTAAATTTGACTTAAATTAGAACATTATTTCTTTGCTGGAGTCAAAATGGCCTTGGTATCCACCGCATTAGCGGTGAACTTTATTCAAGTAATTTCATTTTCATAGTTTTATTTTTGTCTTTATTTTATGAAGTCTGAAGCAGAGAGAAATGAAGTGACTTGGAAAACGGATGTGTTCTTTGAAACCCAACCATAATCTGCAAAGTCCGGTGGAGGGGGTGGGGGAGAAAGGCCAGCTCACTAAAGCTCCACAGATGAGTTTCAGTTCACAGATGAGTTTCAGTTCATGGCGAGTTTGTTGTTTTGGTGCATTCTGTGATTTAACGCCAGATACATAGAGCCCACCTGTGCCACAGCAATGGGCTGGGTCTGCGAGTGAAAACTGTGCTGTACTCCATAAAGAGCAAACCTACACTGCTCAGGGGAGCTGGGTTTCTTACTCTGTGAGCTACTCCCTAAGCAACATTCAAAGGAGAAAACATTAATGATATAGTGAAGAATGAAATACTAATTAGAAGGCACATCTGATTTCGGATCACCTTTAACTGTGACTACATTGCCATTCCCCACTCTGATGGAGTTGGAAATCATATTATGCAGTATCACAAATAACTGGATTTAAAAAAAAAGCCCACAAGAAACACCTTATGCTGTAATATCTTTTCTGGGGTCTATTTATAGCATACCCAGGAAGGTATACAGCAGAAAAAAATGTACCAGAAGTGGTCTGCCCTTGAAGATGTCTGGAGGTCCCAACCCCTGATCACCATTTACCTAGTGTAAGTCATGTCTTTTTCCGTTTCAGTCAATGCTGCACTAATGCAGAATTACAAGCTGTTTACTGTATATGATGTCTCAGAAATTAAATGTGTGGGCTGTATATCCATTCAGTGGAAGCTGTTA
Organism: Zapornia atra; assembly: GCA_013400835.1. NCBI lineage: Eukaryota > Metazoa > Chordata > Aves > Gruiformes > Rallidae > Zapornia > Zapornia atra. The sequence goes on from VZTU01001742.1 coordinate 154,499, forward strand.
AAGTTATCTTGCTCAAAGCATCTGCATCAAAAGCAAAATTTGAAATATAAGGTGTATTATTTGCACAATACTGTACAGAAAAATCAGTTTTTCGGTGATTAGTGACTTTTTTTTAAGGAGGTGTTTGTTATTTAATGCTATTACTGTAGTGTGAGTTGAAGTTTGTTCCTAAGCAACTTCTTTAAAAAAGGAACATCTTCAAATACTTTAAAAGTACCAAAACATTACTTGGAAATTTAATTGGAATATTCAAAAACTAGCCACTATAATAATTAAATTTAAAATATAGTATGTTTCAGTTGTTTTTCTCTTTAGGCAAAGAAGCAGCATGGTGAAATCAAATGCAGGGTCTCATGTTATTTCAAGGTATTATAAAAAATATCCCTTCACTATCCTTGCACTTACAGCAGTCATTTGCTCTAATTAACTTCTGCTCTATACTCTAAACCAAACTCGTATTTGGTTTATATTCCTGTGAAAAATAATGTTCTTCCATCCATTCTGCTGTTTTGAAAGAAAGAACGAAAAGCGGATGGAAACATCTCAAATACAGTACTCTGCAGCAATACATTACATTTTTTATATCCTGTAAAAGAATTGAATGATTATATATAAAGCCCCCCCTTATCCTCTTGCAAGTGATGACTTCACTAGAAATCTCATCAAGTTCTCATCCTCTGCTGAGAAAAAATGGGAAAGTAAAGAAATCCATCATGCAAAGAGCCACGTAAATGTGCAGTGCAATGTAAGCCTCAGCAGTCAAAACAGTTTTCAAGTGACGAGCAAAGAACAGTAGTATCTACAAGCATGTCTCACCTTGGATGAATTCACTCTTTCACGTATTTCAGTAGCAAACTTATGTCAACATTATGAAGCAATCCTAACACCTAAACTGCTGTACATACCTTCACTCAAGCAGCCACATCTCCACCTTCATAACTTCACTATCATATTTGTGAACTACACAGTGTCTGGTCAGTTTTTGCTCTGATCTCTTTCTAGTTTTAGTCTGGTTGCCTTGCCATAAACAAGTCCTTGATAAAATAAATCCCGCTATAGAACTATCTAAAACGTTCAACCCCAATAGCAAAAATAAAGAAATAACTATTGAAGGGATGGTTTTATATCTACAGATACAGCTAGGGGCAAAGTGTGTTCATCAGAATTTTGTAAAAAAAATCTGGATAGCTGCCTGTTGCTTGGATGAAGAACATTCACTGCATACTTGTTCCTCCCACAGACCCCAAGGATGCAAACGGGTACTATGTATATTGTATCATTTTCAACTGTATTCTAACCCAGAGATATGAATAAAATGCTGTTCATTACACAAAGGGAGAAAGATGGGGGGAAGGGAATGGATTAGTTACACAACTCAGAAAGCTGAATTTTTTACATTATTCTTTCTGAGGTAAAGCCTGAAGAGGCATGTTTTCCAGGAAAACCGTGTCAGGGTGAGAGAAACAGAAGGACCCTGGGAACTGTTTGTTTCCATAATGGAAGTTCACATCTAAAGGAGGCATTAACACAAACACTGAATTCAAATCCAAGTAAAATTTCCATTACATTTGACTTAATTTCCAATCCTCTCTTCAGAGTCATGTATACACTAGGTACGGTTATGAAGGAATAGATGCATGTAATATTCTGATGCAAACACAACATACTGATTCATCTCCTTTAGAAGCTAAGATGCAAAGTCCCCTGAAAATTATGGCAGTCTTCCTTAGGATATGAGCACTTGACTAGAGACCAAGATTATAGGCATCCAATACAGATTCATGTTACTTCAGAAAAAGTCCCCCGGTGATACTTTCATCAAAGAGGGATAAAATACAATTATAACATCTTGAAAGTTTTCAGTTCTGAACTTTAACCCCAGCTGATCCACAAGTCCTAATTCAGAGCCCTATCTCCACAGGTCTTCCTTGCGTGTTACGCCGAGTAGGCTTAGTGACCTTTAACCACCCACCTTTTTCATTTCCGTTTGCATATTGTGGAGGCTTGTTTTTGTCAATGCTGTTAAAGCTCTGGCTTCTCCGATTTAAATTAGAAGCTCCCTGGACTTTGGTACTGCTGCCTGCAGCTGGCACCCTTGAGGGTCCTGGAAGCCTGGAATGGTATAATCAGAAATCAGTTCATGTTACACAATGCAACATATAGAGGAGGCAGTATGCAGATATCAGACCAGGATTTAAAACCAACAACTGAAAACACTCATGTCAGGTAAGCAACAATGAACAGGAGGATTCAAGTTAGTTTTAGACTCCACAAATGAAAATAAAAGCTTATCCTTACGCACACAAAAGGGAAAAAGATGCTTTCTAGAGTCACAAAACACATAAGAAGATGCTTTGCATTTGCCATTAACATTGCCAAAACAGATTCACCCTAATAAACCGTTAAAGTGCAATGTCAACTTTTATTTACATCTGTCATTTTTGAAGAGGAAATGTTACAGAACTTGATTAGAAGTCACAACAATACACAGTTGAGAAATATTTCGTATCTCTAACTCTAGCACATGTTTTACAGCTGTATTCAGCATAAAAGCTGGCTCTTTAGTTATCTTCAGTTACTTTTCAGAGGGCTATTGAGTAAAGCACTTCCACCCTATTATTTTAAATTAAATATATTGAAAATACATAAATTATCTGGATGCTACAGATGCACATATAACTCTTATACAGAAGTACATAATGTAGACTATACAGTTCATTTGTTAGCATTTGCTGCCACCATCTGAACCCTACTGCATGGCTATGTTAAGGGAAAAAACGTAGCCTCTGCCGTCCCTGGTGTGTATAAGCCTGCATCTTTCCTCTGTCCAAATCTGTTCTCTGATGTAACATTCTTTAATCCATGCTTACTTCAAACTTTCTGCAGCATCTTTGTGGGCAACTCCACTCCTTTCCAGTTTTGTTATGTGACAGACAAAATAAAATGCAAGAAGCCTTTGCCAGAAGAGAAGAATATCACTCTTCTGCTTCTCAATTATTGGGATTGTATGATGATTTTAATAGTAGCAATACACATTATGCCAGAATTATCAAATTCTGTTAGCTTCACTGAATTACAAGGGAGCAGCATCAGAAGGGAGGAGAGGAAAAAATAAATCACATTACAAAGAATTCCCAAACATCAGATTTCTTCCAAACTTTTTTGGTTTAATAAACTGGTATAACAGAAATGTTCACATAATTGTATTTTCATTAGTGAACATATGTAAACAGCTCCACGTTCTCTTCCTTTACCAATTTAAGCCTCGGAGAGCTAATCCATTAGTTATTTTTATGGCTCATTCTGGCCGCCAGCCTGCCCTGCTAGTCTCTGTGCCGAGCCCAGAGCAGACTGTCTCTGCTCTGCAGCTGTACGCATGCTAACCTTTACTGTGACCCATGAATTCGAGTGATCTTCTGTTCCCTGAAGAATGCACTAAAACAAACTTAAAAATCCATTTGCTCCTTCTCATTACCCTAATTTGACAGGCAGTAAGAGCCCTGAGATCGTTTGTCAAAGGTAATGAAAAAAGCAATGAGGAGGTATGTGCAACACTGGAAACTCATCTGTTCTGTTAAAATATAGAATACTTCTGCATATATCCTGCATGCCAGGATTCAAGAACTTGCCACAGTAAGCACATTATCCATGAGGTCATTTGCTCTACACACTTTCCAGTTTACCTCATTTGCTGTCTTTTTTAATTGAATTCAGGTTTTAAATTGCTCTTGCAGAATCATGTTAAGCAGCTAAGGAAATGCAAAGAGGAGCATAACAAATAAGGGACAAGTCACATACCTCTGACCAGGCTTCGGAAACACTGCCACAGATTTAAAGTATTAGACAGTAAGACTGTTAACCCCGACAGGTTGAATGCAGACAAAGACAGGAGCATCAGCAATAAGGAAAGCTGAAGAAAGACCTATAAATGCAGGTGCAAAGCGACTGGACCATGGTATAGCTCATTCCAAGCTATCACCGGCAACTCAAATTGTGTTAGTGCGCCATGTTGCAGAATGCAATCTTTATCGTAGATTATGCAATTTAGAGTTCATTGTTCTCACCACCAAACTGTACAGCAAAGTTATAATTAATGGACACGTTCATTATCCCCCAGCAAAAAAACCCCCAGATGCTAGAAACAAGAGTGAGCTTTAGACCTCGGTTTCTTTCTTCTGCAGTCTGGCTTGTAGATTTTAGTGCTCAAGGAAGTGATAAACTAAAAGTACTGATGAAATCTGAAACAGGTCAGCTCCTACACACAGCTCTGTCAAATTCTCTGCCAAAACAAAGCATCTCATTAGTGGGGACTGTGTGCAGGCTACTCTTGACGGAGCAGAAGTCTTGGAAATGGTTCTTTTTTTCTGCTCTATTTCACTTCTATGTGAACTTGGCTCCGTGAACTCAACTTCCCAGGTAGGTTTGCGATACAGGCAAAAGAGCTAGTGGGAATTGGGATGGACTCCCAGTTTTCTTTTCGCTCATGACTAAAGTAAGGATTTGAGCCAGAGAGTAGAGAGCACTAAAATCACCAACTAATCCTTCACATCCAGTATTTTACATGCAGGATACAAAGATGCAGGATACATAACAACCAGAAATATTACTACTATACAGTACAAATCAGCTCCTTCCAGTCCATAGCAAGGCTTTCCCGTGGCATAGCTCATCCTTGCAAAGCTTGCACGCATAACATAGATACACATTGATTAATGTCTGCTTATGTCCAAAGGGTAAAATATCAATGGGTATGTACTTGCTTGAGTATCACTAACAAGCAATAAATTAGAGATATTTAACTGACCTAGAAGTCTTTTTTTGACTGGTTGCAATTCCACTGTGATTAGACTGAGTTGCATATCTGGCTGTGAGACTGTATGAGAAGAAACAGAGAAATTGAATTAAAGAATTTCTTTGAACATGTATAGAAAGAACACACTTACCAGCAAACTATGAGTTAATGAATGCAAATTGAACATGGACAGAAAACACAAATTAACTGGCAAAAATATGAAATAATGCAAACATGCAGATTTTTATGAGAGATGCAATGCACAGATTATGATATAATGGATATTGTTAGAACTTGTCTCATTTGCTAGAAATTACCTAAGGAACAGACAAATACACTAGTTTCTCCAGCAACCAGATTGGGATCACAGGCTGGCAGCTAGGAACAAAGGTGCTATACCAGATCCAAGGTGGTCTCAGAATAACCCCCGCTAAAGAAAGGTGATCCTGCTGACAGTAGAGCTATGTGGAAGAAGCATCCCATCATAATTTTCATTACTGTTACAGTAGCACAGTTGCAGGTCATGTATGTGATGCATTACCCAGGCAACAAATCAGAGGCTTCATTGGAAAAGCCCTGACACATGCTTAGAGTCACTGTTAAACTCCATATGAAAACTCATCTTTGTGTATTAAGGCATCCAAATAGTATGTCTGCTGTGCTGCAGAGCTAAAAACTGGATGTTCCTTTTGATGCCCAACAATGTGTCGTTACTGAACAGCATATTCTTTTAGACATCTGCATGGGGGGTATGTCAAATGTACGGCCAAAGTAAGGCCTCCTGCCAGGTAATTTCAGTTCCTACAAACAGGTGCATCCTTGGGATCCCCACAGCCTAAGGACACAGACAAGTGTCTGTGCCAGGTGCAATCACAGCACCAGACTCCTTGCATTACCAAGGAAGCAACAGAGAACCAAGGAAGCAACAGAGAACTAAGTGAGCAAAAACTCTGACAGTCACAGATTTCTTTTGTCTCTTAGTTCTCCATCTTCCAGCAAGGCTCCAGAGTAGCAGCAAAAACCACCACACTCCACTCCTGGCTTTATAGACCAGCAAAACTCACAAGAAACTCGTGGTGGTATTGAGTCTATTAGAAAAGTGTTAAGCCATTTCTGCTAGTCCAGTAAAGCAGATAGCCTGAGTACAGAGCAAGCCCTCAAGGGAGGGAGGTCTTCCCATCCTGGCACAGCACTGCCAAAGGTACAAACCAAGGGACAATGTGAGACTGGAATGGGATGTATGACTATTGTTGCTTTAGCAAATTAAACCCCAATAAAGGGTTCAGCATTGCCTCCATGCCTGCCAATTACGTAAGGCACATGCACAAGTGATGAGTGTAAAAAAAAGAGTACTTCGGTTTTAAGAAGGCAAAAAGGAATCATTCAATATTAGAGCAACATTCAATTACCTGACATATCTTCACAGTAATGCTGACACAGTTGTTTTTTTTTTTATAACCCTAACTTCAGTGGGAAATGTAATAAATTATAATAGTATCATAATAATTACAGTTTATATATTTTTCTCTATCTACTCATTAGTATCTTAAATTATATTTCATTCACAGCTATCTTCCTTAATAATGTCTGGACTTATGATGCAAACATGACACAGGATGCTGCTAACTTTTTGCCTGGAGTAATAGCCCATATTCCACTTGTGGGTTTTTTCAACAGATTTGAAATTAAGCAATCTAGAAATGGTTAGCTGGTTATCTGCATTGGCTAAACTAAGAAGTTCTGTGAGAAAAATGGTATGTCAAATAAAACCTTAGTGCATTTATGCTGTAAAAGGTAAAATGATACACAGTACAGTCAACACAGACAGTGAGCTGGAAAAATAGAGTGAATAGGATGCATTGCCATAGCGTACTGTAGCTTTTCTACCTCAATCAACACAATTCCAAAGTAACTGGAAAGATCAAATAACTTAATCTCAGTGATGTTGCTGAGATGTTGATAAGCTCGCCCACAGACAGAGGGCACCTTGTTGGGTTTTTTTTTTTTTATGCAAGAGACACATGAAGCACCTATCTGGAAATGCTTGCTAGAGTACTGTTCGTCCATGTCTATTACTCAGGACTTCACCCACCAGCAAATTCACAAAAAATCAGCTTTCAAATTTGCCAGACAGACTTGAAAGGAACTGATAGATGTATCAATGTCAGTAAAGCATCATTTCCACTGTGACTGGGTAAATTTATTTTCCAAAGTAATGTAAGGGAAAAAGAGAACTTCAACAGCTCATAAAACAGATGCATCAAGTTCCTAATGACTTCGACTTTTCCTTCTCAGTTAGCACGGGATGTAGTGGAGCCATTAAAGTCTTGAACAGATGCCTTCTTCCCAACTGCTGGCTCCACTATTACAGATGTGAACTGCAACACACCTACAGTCTACCCACTCTTCTAAATGTATAAACCAATACTGACCTGCTGCCCTCCACCCTTAATTGTCTGGGGGTAACATCTGACAGTCAGGAAAATAAACCTGCTTTGCTTATATCAGTAATTTCTTAAGATTATCGATCCACACAAAGGCTTAACAAATACGTGCCTGCATTAAAGCAGCACAGTTGAAGTTTAACAGTACAGCATTTAGGATAAGGAAGGATTTAGTTGTCAGAAAGTGCGATTTTCACAGCCTCTCATTCTCAGCTGTTTGCTTTGAGACCCTTTCACTTCAATAATGCTCCCACCAGTAGTCCCCCCTGTCATGGTCACAACTTTGACTCCTCAGAGGAGCCGCAGCAGTTGCCTGCAAAGCCCAGCCACTGCACGTAAGCAGAAAGGGAACATACAAATTAGAAAGGAGACCAACCCTGACTGCAGAGTTGGCAGGAAACCCCACTGCTCCCAGAGCTACAGCCTGGCATTGCAGTCGTGGGAGCAATCACAGTGCTGGACCTGGGCCAGGGCTTAGCTCTCCTACCTGACATTTAGGGGAAGGGAAGGCAGATTCTCCTGGTTAAGCCAATCCTATCCCAAATCCTTAGAAATCACTTAGATTTTGCACACTGGCTTCCAGGTGGAAATCCAGCCCCAATGTTTTCTCTTACAAACCAGAGAAACAGTAGTCAACACAGTAGATATGAAACGGTGACACTGGGTAATTTCTGTTGCTGGTCCCTTGGTGAAATGCTGTGAGAAAAGGGAATAACTATCCAGAGACTGCCCAGAAAGGCAACTTGGCACAGAGATATCTGGGATAGCAGTACTGAGAAGGAAGGTACAGAGATGTTTGAGATTGTACTGACTGGGAGGTGCGATGGAGAACACCACAGCAGTACAACAGCCACGCTGGCTGCAGGAACCAGGACTCAGTTCTGGGTTGTGTTGGGGAGCTATGCACCCTGTTCCACAGAGATGGGAACTGATGGAGGGCACACAGGTGCAGGCAAAAAACAAAGGGTTAAGAAATGGTTCTAAAACGTGTCAGGGAATGTAGGAAGTTGATGTAAGCGGTGTCACTACAGGTTCTTAAATGTTCTCCCACTGAAAGTGAAGTGAAATATTCAAATAAAATGGGCAAAGAAGAACAAAGATGAAGAGGGAAGCCCACTCGATACTGGATGACAGTGCCAGGAAGTCTGTCTTTCTGCTACACAAATAGCACAGTATAATAAGAAAGAAGCAGCTCCTGAAAAGTGTGTGCACTATGTAAAGCTGAAGAATGGAGCTCCTATAAACTTGGGTAGAGAGCATGAATCAAGCTGAAAATATTTTAACCTCCTTCAAAAAGTAACCCATGCAGCGTCAACCTGAATATCGTCTACTTTTTATTAAAAGTCTTTTGAAAGATCAAAAGGATCATGTTACACCACACTGTCATTTTCCTATAATGTTAAGAGTCATATGGTGGTTCCAAAATGCCAGCTATGCAATCTGTTAAAGTAAGACAAAAGGGAAAGGGGTTTATACTGTGTAATCAAAGTCTTTCTACCTTACTGGCATACTTAATTTTAATAAGCTGTTGATCTTATAAAGTGCATTTATATCACTAGGGTGGCTAAACACCAGAACTGTTTGAGATTTTATTTTTATTAGAATGATTCCCTGATTACAAAAAAAAATAATTAAAAGCAATGAATTTTAAATGGAAAAATCCCCCAGAAGATCTTGAATGTGCTGTACACAATTTCTATTTATTTAGTTATATATTTGTTTAACAAACTCCTTGGCTGCATGTTTCTCATCAGCCTGCCTGGCAAAACCATGACAGGTACTACTCTAAAATTCACCCGACTCCAAATCCCATGCCTGTCTGGAGAGATGCAACAGGAAAGAAAAGTTTCCAGTCTCCTCACCACACCAAACAATCTGGGTAGCTAGAAGATACCTCATTCTTCAAATGGACAGTCAAGAAAGACTGAGAAGAAACAAACAAACAAACAAATCTTCATTTTCTCAGAAGCAATATTTTCCAGACATTTCTTTTGCCTTTTTAGCCGAGTCCCAGTGAATTGAAATATGCTTATATCTATGCATATGCATCTATATTTTTAAAGTTAATTATTTATATATAAACATTATATATATATTTTTTATAGATATACCAATATTTCATACTTTATAGATGTATATTATATATATCTCTAACAGAGAATGCATTTATTTATTTATTTAACATGCATTTATTTTTTCATTCAGAAGAGGACATGTCTATGACTCAGACAGTTCTATCTTATACCATGTCATCTGTTCTGTATTAGGTGGACATTTCTCCTTTCTATTCTTTGAACTTCTGGCATCTTATACAAGAAGTCTGTCTCCAACTGATTTGAGCTTGGGGGTAGAAGTAAAACTGTGTTTTCAATATTTTCCTGTTGTTCACAGTTCATAAACCAAAACTCAGATAACCCAGTTTTGCATCATCAACATTTATGTTCTTGCAGAGCTAAGAACGAATTGTCCACCACAGAGACCATACCTTTCCCTTTCCCACCCCAGTCCCAGTATTTGTGCTACAGCTGTTCTGTGGGATTTAATGAAACAATATATGAAATCACAACTTGAAAGCAGAAAAAAACTATAACAACTAAGTAATAAATGTGCTATTTAGCTACTGTGCCTAACCTGTCCTGTAACCCCCCTAAAGGAATGTAAACGACCTCTGAAAAAACCCATGTTTTTTTCTGAATAAATCAGCCAAGTGCATAAGAGCCTGCAGCCAGAACCAGGACCATGCCCTCAGGGACCAATCATACTCTTTTATGACCTTATCTCCATACCATTTATGATCTTGCACTAGAATAAAATTGTATCAGATGATCTACGTAGTAATATATGCCACTATTCTGCTTCACAGTTTGATAGACTAAGACAGTAACAAAGTTTTCTCCTAGAAAAAGGGGGTGCCAGAAAGCCTGAGGCTGTCACCTTTTCAAATCTACACTCATTGCCTTTTGAACCCTTTCACATATGTCCAGGAAATCCACATCCATTCAACACATCCTAAAGTCCAGTTGGGATTGCTGTAAATCTGAATTGCTATGCAATACAAAACTACAAAATCTTCTACCGGCATTTTAGCTATGGTCTCATGAGCATCCCAAAAGCAGATCAAAACATAGATACATATATAAGTGATTTTCCTCAGATGCTAATTTCTCTCTTGTGTGATGAATTCTAAATATCACAAAAGCTCTTTTTTTTTGGTTTGTTTGGGTTTTTTTTAGAGGGGGGTGTGGATTTTGGGGTTGGGTTTTTTTTGTTTTTTACTTCTCTTCTATCCATTTTCCATGGGCAGTAATGTTTACAAATAGAACTGACGGTGCTTCTTTAGAAGTGTATGGACTTGTAATATTTTAGGGGTTTTTTTTGTGAATGGAGGGAAAACATCATCTTCTCCACAGCAGTTTCAAAGTGTTATTTCATTAATTGATATGTGCCAAACTACATGTAGAATATCACATTTGCTACACAGCCTGTGAACATATTAAGAGATTAAAATTGATAAACAGCACTGACAGTACCAAAGAAAGTATCAGGACAAACACAAGACTGTGACTTAAAGGAATGCAAGAATGCCAGGAAAAGACTGTCATACATTGCTATCAAAGGATCTATCAAAGAATAAATAGGAATAAGGGAAGAACATTTTGCTTCAGAATAGACAAGAAAATTAATCTAGAACAGAAGAAAGAATAAAGACCACAATAGTTCATGACGGCTGCCATTGAACTTTGACATTTATTTAAGTTATATTTGCTATATACATGAAGTCATAGGCAACCTCAAACATTTGCAAGACATCAAAATTAAACAGGTGGGACAACTAGGAGAGGAAGAAATGCTTGGGCATGATTTCAGCAGACCTCACTGTGAGAGAATAAGAAGAATCGATGAATCTCTGTGGAGAGTGAGGGTAGGGCAACAAAGACTGTCTGAAGGGAAAATACCTGTATTGTAAAGCTACTGTTCCTTCAAAAGGGCATATACAAAAAATCAGATTTAAATGCTACAAGGATGAATGGAACATTTAACATTAAATTCCACATGATCTGGATTAACAACAATGAAAAGTATGGCTAAAGTGCATCAAAACTGAAATATAAAAAGTAATGAGTGGCAAAGGAGACAAGTGCATGACAATGAGACTACCTGAAATGCACAGGATGAAAATCGCCACTACAGTGAATCAAAACACTTCTGAAAACTGTAAGAACAGATAAAGAGAATGGAAACGCATTTCAAAACGCACAGTGAACAAGAAGCAGAGAAAGAAACCTCTTTCTTGAGCAGATGTTTCTAAAGAGCAGAAACCAGTATAACTATGTGTCACAGGATCCTAAAGAAAATGTTCAAACATCAGGTGCTTTCTGGGGAGGAAGAAGTGTGGAACATACTAAATAGTACAAAAGGGCAGGTACCAACCAGTGAAGGGCAAGATTTTCAGGATCCAGCCTACTGAATTATGCGAGAAGGTAAAAGATCTAAGCAGTTACTGAGAGGTGCATAGTGAAGTGTTTTAATAGGAGATGAAAAGTTTAAAAAGAATCTTAAAGGCTATTGAGAGGCTGTAACATGTTTTATAATTTATATTTTTATATTTTCTATCTAGTAGGTGCTACGTTACAGCTATAGAAAAGACCATTTGAAACAAAGTCTCCTTTGAACTCCCTTTTTTTTCTCCCCCCTTGTTTTAAGCTTAAGAAATACTGTTGGGTATCTTATTTTTGAGAGCATGGGCTACAGGGAAGAAGCATGTGAAACCTGTATTCTTGCTATTGCAATGTTCTACCGTTTCAGTGTGAAGGTTATTTGAAAGGTTGGTCATTTGCCATCATCAAAAAGTAATGGTACACCTTTTGTGAAGGGTAATTTCTAAGTCACCCAAATGAAACAGAAGGGTCTGTGATGAAGCTTCAAACATTGCTGCTGCATTTTTGCATGCTGTTTCAAATTTAGGGAAAAAAATAATACTGCAGCAGTAGTACTAACATGGAGAACGCTATGAAGGTGTATTTCTTACAACGTTCTGTCAATGTATCATAGCTGTTGCCTAGAAAACTCCTGAAACTACTAATTCCCAGCATGCAATGACAGTAACATCAAATGTGTAAATTAATTTCATAGCTATGTGAGGTATGCCAACGACATGTGCAAGAAGAGCCACTTTTCCTGATGACCTATCTGCTTACCACAGAAATACATCTCTAATTTCTGCAACTCATCATTATGAAATATCTATTTCCTTAGGTACACCCTTAACTGATTCAGTTGGTACGCAGAGGAACTATATATGTTAGTTATTTGGACTTCAGGACAATGAAGATGAAAGAACTTCCTTCCCAAAGTTCCATTTGTTGGGAACCATGAGGACTGTAACGATTGCGTCTTTGAGGAGTAGAACAAAACAGGGTCAATGCTTATTTTCAAGATAGAAAGATAGCTCAGTTACAGTAAAATTAAATCCCTAAGCTCTATTTGGAGGTCAGCTGCTGCAGACCCTGGTGCAATCACATTAAGCAATTCATTCTGCATTATCTCCCAGTCGCATAAAAATGCATCAGATTAGGCTAACAGCAATTTGTCCTCCTAGACCCTTACTAGAAAACAGGAAACAGAAAGAAGAAATGAACCTTTTCCTAATTTTTCTTCTTTGCAGTCATTAAATCATGATTCTATAGTGGGAAAAGCAGGAATTACCCATCGGTTTCCCTTCATTAAAGCTCAGCGACTAGCAGCAGCAAGAGCGGAGGGCAGCAGCGAGACTCGGCTCGGCATTTTCCTTTCCACTAACCATGGGAAACGCACAGCTATGTACACGTTCCATTTCTTAGCCTAGGCCAGTGCAAGGCACTTGGTGTAGTCTGTTAAGGTCATGGGTTTAAGCCTCTAAGACACTGAAACAAAGGTCTTTTTCTAAATTGAGAGTGGTGTAACTAAGATTCACATACGGTTTGCCAGCATTCTGGCATGGATCTATTTAAATTCATAATCATAACCACTACATTTGCATTACTGTATTTCACACAGCACAAGCTGTGTGTCCAATATGCTTCATTTTTTCCCCTAGTGCTTCTGAGCAGGAGGCAACATGAAACCCAGTTCACTGCAGTAGTTATATATGCAACTGCCTGTAGAAATCAGCTACCTAACTTTGTTTATGCGCCTAGGAAAACCAGGGTGCTCTTTTAATATAACAAATTTAACACAATCCATCTGGACCTCAAGCTGTGCTCATCATTCCTGTACGTGATAAAATAGTTTGTCCGTCTCGGGGAATTTTGCTGACAGCTTACTGAAACCAGTTACTGCCTAATCCATAAATGAGACAGAACTTCTTTCATCCACATGTGTTTTCTCTTAGTATCTGGGTGGTTGAAAGATCATCACTGCAGAAAGTTTAGATGTATTGCTGTGATAATGGAATCCACTAGCAAAGCGAAGCATAAAAATATAATGTAACCATTGTTGTCATCTATCTGTACTGACAGATATAAATAAGGCCACCAGCACTGTATTTTTTTAAACTAAATCTCAAAGCAGCAACAAAGTCATAACTAAAGAGCAAAGTGCCTACCTCAGATTTTGAAGTATTCAATTCCCACAGTTAGTGAGACAAAAATACAGGAAATTTTAGGATGGAAAGAAATCAGAAATCACATCTAAAACCATTCTCTTTCCACTAATCGTCTAAATCATTTTAAGAGTTTTTATACTTGGTGGTACAAAATTATAATCTTCCTTAAATAAAGCATATTCTTTGCAAGGAGAAGTCACTTACCATAAATCAACTTCCCCTGTTCTTTTTACATCTAATCTGAAATGCTGCTGTTGGCCCTAGGATTAGACAGGCCAGTGATACCCTTTCACATGCAGACTCTCCCTCCTCTTCCGCACGCTCTTTTCAAAATTCTGAGTTTGGTTACGGACAGATCATGTGGGAGTAGTAACGTTAAAGTGTTGCCACACTGACCAACTTTAAGTAACTGTTAGGAGCCTGTAGTAGAAAATTCATTATTCCCCTATGCAAACTTGACGCTAAGGGGAGAGACACTCCTCCAGAAATCAGTTTAATTGCATTCCTAATCCATGTTGTCTCCTGTAGGAGACACTGACTGACGCAATTGTCATCCAAGGACAACTAGCCTCCCACTTCTGCACAAACCTCATCCCATCAGTCTCACAGTACTCTGATTATAAACTTCTGCTTGTTCGGCTTCTGCTTGTTTACCATCAAAACCCAACCTGGTTGTTAAAGCTGTATAATTCTAATAACAGTTTTTGTGTCTGTCTCAGCTTTTGTTGACAAAGGATCCAAACACCCTCTCACTGAGGTCAATACTAAAGTAGGTTGGCTTTGGTGGCACAGAGGACAGGCTCAGCCCCAGTAATGATCACTACTGCGGACACCATAACCTGGAAATTGGGATGAGAGCACCATCACTGCCATCATCAGCAGCAGCAGGACTCTTTTACAGTAGAAGAGTGAGACACTAGCCCTGTACATATAAAGACAACACTTTGTCTTTGGACAGGACATGGATGCAGGACCTATACACCTCTGTATTCTGACCATCTTCTGCATGACTCCTCCAAGATATTCCCCTCTCCCATGTATAATCTGCGTTTCTGTGTGAAACAGTGGAGAGCATCACCTTTTCATATCTGTTTATTAAAGTATTCACAACAGCTTTTTAGCTCCTAGGAAATCTAGATGATGCTGAGCAATATGCTTACTACACCTTAGCTGGAAGCAAGAAGATCAAATTCCCCATGGAATAATCTAACTGCAATTCTAAAGCCATACTTTCGAAGACTTAAATTACAACGTGAAATGCAATTGTTCACTGAACTTTCCAAAAAGTGCAAAGTTTGCAAAAAGCATCCACCTTTTCCAGTGTACATATTTTGCTTTTGCATACATGTCTGCACACATACAAGCATGTACATACCAAATGCATTTAACAATATACAGTGCCTTAGAATGACAGCTTTGTTTGTCAGGCATCCAGCAAAACAAAAATAAAAGTATCCAAGCAAAATAAAAATCAGAAGCTGATTTTCACAATACACTTGGAAATTTACTCAAATTAAGGCTGAAGACTTTTGCCATTATTGAATAATGATGCATGTGCCATTCAGATGTTCACTACTATATTCATTATCTAGCTTCTGCCATAATAATATGATGATATTTCTTGTTCCTCTCCAAAACCTGAAAGAACTGTTTGTAGGTAATAAAGGACCACAGACCAAATTAATGGAAAATAATCTCTGCTATGTGCATTTGCCAAATAATTTGTCCTGCATATATACCATGAATAATTTTCTGCCTGAAGGTTTCTACATGTCAGCCCTTTCCACGGTGTGAAATGACAGAAAATAGAAAGCTTTAAGAATTTTTATAAGCATTTTCAGAACTGCAACAAGCACAGCTGCAAGACAAATGTCTAATAATAAACTGCCTTAAAGATTAACATCCTTTTATAGGATAAAATAGCTCATTTTATCACCATTACTTTAGAAAAAAGTGAAATTACACTATTACTGGTAGGAGTTAGATTACCTATTACTGAGTTAGTAATTTCACATGGAAAAAGTGAAGAATGTGGACATTATTACATACATTAGATTTTTATCACTTCTCAATATCTTCGTTCAATGAAAGGGGAAGGCTTAAGTATCTGAATGAAACTATTTTTGCCAAGCAACCCTAAAAGTCTCAAATGCCCCACAGAGCAGGTACGTAAGTTCCTTAGGAACTCCTTCATGAACCACTGCCCTGTAAATCAGTCAGTCATGTTGGTTCCTTCGGTAGTTATGGCTGAGACACAGTTGCCATGAAAATAATCACAGAACAGAAATCAGTCCTGGGAATCAGGCAAGCTACCTGTCCTTGTTTCAGATAGCAAAAGGTGGGCAAGAGGCAAGATGAACTCTATCAAAGGTGTTTTGTCTTTTTTAATATCGCGTTTTGGCTTCTTTCTAAACAGTTTTGAATTAATTATTAACAGCTTAACACTGAAAAGCTGTTGGCAAGTCATTTTGAATTATTTTCCAATATATTTGCTTTGAGGAGCAAAAGAAAATAAATTGACTCCTATGAAAAGTTGCTAAGTCCACCACAGAGAGTTCATATCAATGCATACTTGTATATGCACATCTAATTGTGGAAAATTTGTTTTTCAAATGTAGTAATTTTTCTTAGAAGGTGACTAATTCTCTCATATTTTGTCAAAATGGTGGCAATTGAAAAAGCCAATTAGTATTTCAAAAATCTATTATTTCTGCTTGTTTCTAAATCCTGGAGCTCCTTGTTTTGCTACAGCTTGGAATACTAGACTTCTTTGTAGAATAAGACAGAAATCTTTCATAGAGAATAAAGCTTTTAGAAGTAAGGACCTTTCTTTACCCTTAAAGCCCATACTTAAAAATCTATGGGCAGAGAAAATCATATCCTCTTGGGCAGTACATGACTTTATGGTGCCAAACAGGGAATTTCTGTATATGTTCAGAGAGATTTGTGTTTTCAGTTTACAGATAGTGAATAAGAAGGATGGTATCAATCTCAGTGCAATAAATTTTTTACATAGAAACATTTTGCAGATGAAATACAGCTATGAACAGAAATTTAATCAAAACCTGGAATTATTTTAGACTCCCAGCATTAAAGCACAAAGTCTAAAGCACACTGATGGAAGAAGAAATTCTTTTAACACAGGCTTAGATGTCACTTTAGAGGAAGGTATGAACACTGAGGTTCCAGACATGGAGTGACTGCCCTTCCTCATAACAAAGTATATTTAAACATAGTAAAATAGAAGAGAACATGGCACGGAAGAACCATGAGATCCTGGAGAACTGTAATGAAAAGAAAGCTTTATAAAAACTGCATCCCCTCTTTGAATACCATTCCAGAGCAGACAAAGGACCAGTGTGCAATCGCTGTCTTCCAAACAGTAAACAACTGCTTTGCTCCAAACTTTTTTGACCAACAGAATTCTTTGCCCCGGTGGTAAAGTATCAAGAAACACAGTAACTATGTTTTAATTAAACATTCACCATGAGTAAATTAGAAAAGCAGGAAATGTTTCAGTTCTTTTACTAAATTATAAACAAAACCCAATAACCAAAGGTATTTACATGAAGCTTGCTAACCCATAATTCCACTGATTAAAGCAGTGAATGCTTGCAGACCTACATTCAAAATGTTTTCCTTATGATATGAAAAACATTCTGAATAACAAGATGTTATTGCCTCTTACACAGTATTAGGTATTCTTCAGAAAGCAAAAGTTCACTTCAGGAAACATTGAGAGTGGTCAGATTCCTACAGGATCACACTATAATTCCCTAGATTACATGTTAATTGTAAACTTCACAGAGAAAGCATTCAAAGACATTCATTTTCAGTAGCAGAGGAAAGAAAAAAAAAAGCATTTCACATTGCAATTCCCTAGGCAAACACAAATGTATCTTAATTTTTTGTATCAAATGGGGTAACTAAAATGCCATCAGCAATATTTTCCTATGTTTTTGTAACATTCCTACTTTACAAAGGCTTCTATTAGCCTGATGTGTGAAAAGTTCTCTCAGCTGAAGAAGATACATGTTTATTATAAACCTGAAAGCAGAATTTCAATATGGACTCAAGAACCAAAATTTCATTATCATAGTCTGATACTTTTAATACATCCCAGATCATCAATTTAGCACATTCTAGGTATATAACTGTTCTGTAAGTATGCCCAAAAAAGATGCCAATGAGCAAATAATGTATCAAACAAGTATTTAACCCAGCAGAGCAATACATAAAACTCATCATGAAGAGCTAACATTTACATAGTCCTACCTGAAAACAGCTTTTTTAAATTTCCAGAATAAAATATGCATTTATACATTTAATACTCTTTCCAATTAAATAGATATTTGTACTTAAAAGTGATTCTTCTGTCATGGCCAGTAAGCAAGTACTTTCTCAAAATACACTTCAGTCTGAAAGTGATGTAATTCTGCAATTAAGGATTCTGCTGAGTGCTTTACTTTCCTAAAACTAAATCATAAATTGACCACTTAAACAGCTTGATTAGGACCATTTCTTCTCCATTTCAAAAAATGTCCAAATAGCATTAGGTACTCAAAACCAGAATGCATGAAGTTGCAAAGAGTTTATTAATTGAGCCTTTTCCCCCTGTGTTTTGCCAATAATTTCAATTTTTTCATTTAGGTGTAGAACTGGGTACACAAGGAAAACATGAAAATAGCCAGTATACTAACCTCACAGTGAGTTAATTGTCTCTTACTGGCAAAGGACAGTAGAATCAATGATTTAGTGAAAGAATGCCTTAAAATTAATTAAAATGTGAATTCTTTAATTGGGAATGTTCTCTGCTCTCACTCTAACTTTACTCCTAAGAAATTAAAATGCCAAAGACTTAAGATACTGTTTTCCTAAATCCATTGCAAAAATAGCTCAAAAATAAATTAAAAAGAAAAAGGTAGTCTTGCAAGTCTTTTGCCAGTAACCTATTTTTTCTGCAAAACATTTTCATTTTTTGAACAGACAAACAAGAAGCTTTTGCATCTGAGAAAAGTAATTTTTTAACCTACCTCGACTGCATATCTTGGTGCGTTTTGGCCTGGTTGATCTCAGCTGGAGGTGAAGGGACTTGCTGTTGTAGCTCCACCAAAGATTGGTAGTACTGTTGCTGATGATGTTGCTGCTGTTTGTACCGAGACAAACTGAAAAACAGCCCTAAAATGGCTTTCAAATTTCCATTCCTTATTTCTGGTTCAAAAAAAAAGAAAGAAAAAAGAAAAGTGAAAACACTGTGGTTTTAGGCTTCAGTTCTGTAGGTTTTATACTAAAACTTCTCTGTACATGCATATATATGTTTATGCTTCATTCCGCTTCTTTTAATTGTAAGGGACATGTTAGGTATCACTGATAATTTATCAGTTGTTAGAATCTTTCCTTATT
>VZTU01001744.1:0-14832 GCA_013400835.1 Zapornia atra
GGAACCCCACTAGTGACTGGCCAACAGTCTGATGTTACCTCATTCAAGATCACCCACCAGGCCCAACCCTTCAGCCAATTGCCCACCCAATGCATTATGGCTTTGTCTTATGTTAATTAAAAAAAAAAAAGCATCAACTGGTTTTCCTTGGTCAACCAGCTGGGTGACCCTGTCATAAAAGGAAATCAGGTTGGATAGACAGGACCTTCCTCTTCTGAGCCCGTGTTGGCTGTGACCAATGACTGCATTGTCCTTTAGGTGTTTTTCAATAACTCCCAGTATTATTTTCTCCATCATTTTACCAGGCACTGAGGTGAGACTGACAGGCCTGTAATTAGCAGGGTCTTCTCTCCTACCCTTCTTGAGAATTGGGACAACATTTGCCAGCTTTCAGTCAACCCAGAGCTCTTCAGATTCCCAAGATTGTTGAAAAATAATTGAGAGGTCTCATGATGACATCAGCCAACTCCCTGAGTACCCTGGGATGAATCCCATCGGGTCCCATGGACTTATATGGGTCCAGCAGGAGCAGCAATTTGCCCACAGGGTTCACGAGGACTTTGCTATTACCGCAGTCATGGTCCTCCAACTTACAGGATCTGGAGTCCCAGAGACAAAGGCAAAGACAGGGTTAAACATCTCTGCTTTGTCTGTGTCCCTGTCAGCAAGGTGACCGTTCTCATCGAGTAACAGACCAATGCCCCCTGGTCCTCTNCAGCAAGGTGACCGTTCTCATCGAGTAACAGACCAATGCCCCCTGGTCCTCTTCTTGTTGTTAATGTATTTGAAAACCCCTTTTTATAGTCTGCCACAGTTTTGGCCAGCCTGAGCTCTGACTGAGCTCTGGCTGCACAAATTTTCTCCCTATGAAGGAGAACAGCATCCCTGAAATCCTCCCACATTGCCTGACCTTGGTTCCACTGGCATACACTTTCTTTTTCCACCTAAGCTCTAGAAGGTGAGCCCAGTTGAGCCAAGCCAGCCTCCTGCCCTGCCAGCTTGATTTCCAATGTTTTGGAATTGCCTGTTCCCATGTTTTTAGAAGCTGCTACTTAAAGAGTGACCAGCATTGATGGACCCCGTGATGCCTTCAAAAACAGTTTGCCAGTGGACCTTTCCAACTAGTTCCCTGAGCAGCCCAAAATCTGCTCTCTCCATATCTAGTGTTGAAGTTTTGGAGGCAGTTTTCCTCCTTTCAACAAAAATTTTTGAATTCCACTACTTCATGGTCACTACAGCCAAGACAGCCACCTAATGCCACCCCATTCCCCCAAGCCCCCAAGTTCTTCTCTGTTTGCAAGATATCTAGGAGGACACCTTTCCTTCTTGGCTCCAGTTTTGATGAGACTTTGCAGTTTTTAAAAACCAGCATATTCCATTCACAAGGCAACAGTATAAAGGGGTAGTTTTGTGGCTGTATTTTTTTAAAATACATCTCATCCATGAAAGGAAACAAACTTCCTTTTGCATAATGAAAAGCAAACACAAGATGCATTGCCACACTTGTATTTCTTTCTTTGCCTGCAGACTTGGTTCTTTACAGCTATCTGAATGAAAAGGAAGATTTTCAAAGAGCTGGAGAGTATTGTCTGTAATGTCAAAACCTGTAAAACTGTAGTGTTCTAGACAAAAATGGAAACAGATTAACATTTTCCATTAATACAAATAAAAGTAGTCTTTGATTCGTCTTCTAATAGAAAGAAGTTAGGTGACTGCAGTGACAAGACTATCAAGATTCATGCCTGCAGTATCTGCTCTACTTACTCAGAGACACTACAGAAGGTGAATAAGTCCCAGTTCTGGTAGGATACTCGAATGCTTAAGTAACATGCTAACTTCCTTGTAATTTCCTCTTATCAAATCAAGGTACAAGGGTCAACACTGACAGGTGGTTTTTTTTTGTTTGGTTTTTTTGGGTGTGGATTTTTTGGGGGGTTTTTTGGTTGGTTTTTTTACAAAACTGTATAGCTATTCAATGTCCCAGAAGAGAGAAGGTTCTGCATGCTAAATTGCAATTTATGGTTGATAAAAAATTAAAATACAAAGCACACATTTGTTTTCTGTTATTTAGCTACAGTTGTGATTGCTTAAGAAACGAAAGGCCCAAATAACCATAACAAGGACCATATGCCACTTCCAATTCTTTTCTGATCCTTCTTGACTTGCACAGTTCACCTCTACCAAAACAAAGAAAACTGATTTCACCTAGGAAAGGGTGAACTCTAAGTCATGAGCCAGAGCCGATTTACATCTAAAACAAGTCCCAACAGCAGATCTAGCAGAGCAGAGCTCCAAGAGGCAGATATATTTTGATTCACATAATTACAGTTTCGGTTTGCATCCTTACACAGCAGTTCACTTTAAAAAGCTACCCTAATGCATCTACACAGCTAGCAA
This sequence comes from Zapornia atra, assembly GCA_013400835.1. Taxonomy (NCBI): domain Eukaryota; kingdom Metazoa; phylum Chordata; class Aves; order Gruiformes; family Rallidae; genus Zapornia; species Zapornia atra. Next base: position 2,398 of record VZTU01001744.1, read on the forward strand.
TAGCTGAAGTTTTAAAAAATAAACATAAAATTTTTGCATATAGCCTTAGGAAAGTAAGTCTGAAAGAACAGAGATCTTCCATAATTAAGCTACCAAAGCCCAGGCAAAAAAAAAAAAAGGAAAAACAACGTCCTTAATGTTTGCCAAGACAAATGCTAGAAGCAGCTATTTGCAGTTGTGACTAACGTTTAACATTGCACTTCATTCTATCTAAAAAAGATACCAAGAGAAAAAAAAAATAGTCTCAAGCCAATTGTGCTTTAAAGTTAGCTATTTCTTTCATGTTTCATGCTCTTGACTTAATTTGAATGATACTTAGGACCCTCAAATGTCCAGAGGGCAAAGTTTCTGGAAATAACATTGCCAAAAAATTAATAAAAGAACACAAGTTTTCTTCTCCCTTTTCCAGCTTCAGGATAGAAGTAGAAACAAGAAGCAGCAGCACTGCCTTAGTTGAAATGAAAGTAGGAGCAACCCAATCCATCACCAAAACAGCTTCAAAAGGCATCAAACCTATCTTTGACTAATTCAATAGCCACAAAGACATGTTAAACTTTGCCTGAAGGAGAAATTTTAGAAGGGTAAGGCCTGATTGTTTAGAGAAGCTCTTCTATCATTACCCTCTGAACAATCTTTCTGTACATTCAGAAAAAAACCTCACATGTATTTCAAGACTTTTTAACAATTTAGGAAAGCCTTCACTGATGGGGACAACCATCTTCATCAGGATGCCTATAAGAGCATGTAAGCACTCAGTAGGGATAAGCTTTCTAGATTCCCAAATTGAGCAGTAAGTACAGCATCAGCTTAAACAGTGTTTCAAAGTAATCATTAGTAATTATTACACTTGGAAGAAAAACCAGAAATTAGTATTGATTAATAAGAATAAACCAAAGAAGAATCCATGAAAAAGCACAACACAGATCTTCTGTGAGAAAATTGAGAAGTTCAATGCAACATCTAAACCAGACTTATAAAGATGCTGCAGACAGACCTTTCCCAAAAAAATCTCCAGTTTTCTTTCAGAAAAGAATGTTAGTAAAGAGCGAAAAATTTATTGGTTTGGGTTGTTTTTTTTTAAATGCTTAGACGACCTACAGCAATAGTATTTGAAGTCAAACCACCTCTGTCAAACAAAGTCTCTGTTCCCTACATGCTTTTTGTGTGGACACTGCTCACGTCTCAAGCTTCTTACACTTTTAGACATTTTGCAACAGATTTTCATACCTGTTCTCTAGAAATGTTTGACAAACTTCCATTGCAGACAGGACATGATGGCAAACTCTCTCACAGCATGGCACAGGCGGTTTTGTGTCTATAGAGACAATGGTCTCCAGGACAATTTGCCAGAGAGGCAGAAATCAGTTGTACCAACAGTGGGGTTGACAGTGATGGAAGTGCATACCCACTGATTTTTTTTGGCTACATTTTCCAGTTGCCTCTCAACATCCAATTTGACACTGCTCAAAGAAACTGAGTGAAATAATTTGTAGGCATCCTTTAAAAAAGCCTCACAAACAATGCAACAGAAGACAAATATATGTCCCATTTTTTTCTGCAAAATGGAAGCTAGCATCAAGCCAGTCCTTAATTTTAAAACTTTAGGAATATAATCAAATGCTAAGCCTGAATCTAGAACAAATATTCTTTAAAAAAATACATGTTAGTATATTATTTTCATGTTATTTGAAAAGAGTCTTCCATTTCAATTTTATTATCAAAGGCACAGCAGTAGGATTTGTATCCAAGAACACTTGACAAAACAGCGTTAACAGATTCTCTGCTGCAGGAGGGAAACAAGGTTTTAAGGATGGCTGACAAAGAAAAAGCTCAGCTGAAGTGTTGCCAAGATAGTTAATTACTAATTATTAAGCAAGTTGCTAGTAGAAAAAGTTAGAAATTTAATTGTCAATATCACTTTTTGGAAAAGATAAGCATGTAAAGCATGTGGGATGTGCAATGTGGGATTCCCTGTAGTACTCCTGAGGCAGAAAGTGGAACACTCTGGCAAACACTCAAGGAAATAAATTACAATTTGCCTTCTAACACACTAAACAAATACAAAATTGTGTACAGGCACTGCCATAAAGGCTTTATAATTGAAAAAGGCAATTAAAGGGACAGGAATGCTTCCCCCCTCCCACCTTTTCATACTGATTACCTCTCCCTTGCTTCTAGCCTTTTTTGGGTTTAATTCATTATTTGTTCATTTAATATACTCTTCATATCATCTTATCCAAAGAATTGCAGTAGAGTTCATAGAAAAGTAGAAAAGAAATACCACAAAAGGAAGTTGTTTACTGTTCTATTGAATTATCTGATACCTGCTGTACTACCCTAACAAGCCTGTGCACACTCTAACATGTTTTCTGATATTAGTGTCAGCTGCTTGCATTCAGGTTTACATCACAATATGACTTTTATTCTGGTCAAGCGAAATGTATAACAAACTCAAGTGAGCAAAAGCAGCTTAGACTACCTCAGTGACCACTGATCAAGGTAGACAGATGTTTGACAGTACTTATGCCCATGTTCTTGCAAGCGTCCTACTAGCACCATTGCTTCTTAGAATTACAACTCAGGACTATGGGCCATACCCTGCATTCCTCTCAAAAGCAAGGTCAAACACTTTCCTGAGAGGTAACAGCATAAAATTAACCTTTGGTAAACTGTTCTAACCAGGTCCTACTACTCTTCACAGTATTTATATAATTTTTGCATCAACCTGTTTAATACTGAATTTCAGCCACTGGACCTTCGCATTCAGGATCCAAAGCTAAATGAGCTGTTCCAACCTTCTGTTCCCAATACATACTGCTCCTTTATTAAGTTACACAGATTAAGCTCCTCAAGTCTTTAACCTAGTGTTACCCATGACAACTGTTTATATGTCAGAAGTCATACTTGTGCTACCACTATTTTCTAGAATACCATCCTTCAATTCACAATCTTCCTTCTGGCTGTATCGCAGCTACACCACTTGCCTTGGTCACTGCTACACACACAGTTGTATTTACAGCAATCTCTCAATCAGATATTTTCAAACCTGAGCTACTAACCGATTTGTGCTCCTCCTACTCCATAAAAACCCAACCAAACAACAATTCTTTTGGTCCCCAGTGAATCTGGGTAGATAAAGATTCACTAGTTACTATGACACCAATACCTGGCATGATGCCATTTTTTGTGGAGCCTGATTTTTCAATTTTTCTTTCCCAAAGACTCTGCAGCTTAATGCCTAGGTCAGCTAAGACATTGCGCTTTTTTATGGGGGACCTTATCTTTAACCCCCTTGTAGTTTTCTGTTGACTGGAGATGAGTGGAAAAAAGTCTCACTCTGAATTTATTACCCTTTTCCAGCATGACACTAGTAGCCACAGAAAGTTGTTAGATGGCTGCATAACCTCCAAAACTTCAAACAGACATCATGATATGAAACAAAAATATTAGAAGTTTCTTTCCATTAGTATGAAAAAGGTAAAACAACTTAAAACAGTAAAAGTACTCAGAATACGGTATAAAATTACGTAACTACTTCAGTTAGAAAACAAGCTGTTAACTAGCACCCTGTCCAAAGAACCAGTTTGATTAACACAAGAATAAGCAAACCCCCAAACACCTTATCCTATTAAAACATTCAGTCAGTAACTTTAAATCCACTATAAAGTAGGATTGTCTTAAAGCTACAGCCATTCCAACAGGATTCAAATTCTGCAACTCAGTTTATAAAATGTGAATCATTTCAGAGTAAAGTCAGATCAAATGCAACACAGGTGATGGTGAAACAGCAGGTGCTCAACAGCTGAAAAATACAAACTAAAATATTTTGCATAATGCTTCTGTTTCTTGCATTTCAAGGCTTACCTTTGTGCATCTGAATTTTTGCCACAAAAATTTCAGTCTGGTCCTGGCACAGGAGTACTAGACTCCTTGAAGGACACAATAAACTATACCCAAACCCCCCCAACTCATCTATACGACACTCTGTGACCCTACAGAGTCAACAGACAAATACTGTATGTGCTGTTGATTTACTGAAATCGATGGTTTGCACTAAGACACTATGTGTACAACTTGCTATCTTCTTTAGAGGGCACCTTATGAAAAAAGTACTCATTTTTTCTGGCACACTAGTGTTAAAAAAAGCATTCTGAGGGTGAAAAATATCTCCGAGTTTAAGTCCACTTAAACTTACTGTAGTTTCTAAAAAGTCTAAGTCAGACCTTTCCTGAACACACTTAAAGATAAAAGCTGTCAGATGACAGCCAGAACTGTCCAAAATCCAGCTAAGTACACATTTCCCAAATAGTTTCCAAAAACCCTTTGTCAAACACAACTTAAAAGTAGTCTTCTACACAGTAGCCTAGTTTTCTGAACAAATATGACAGACTTCCTTGCTTTTTAAACATTTAACGTCACAGTGCATAAACTGAGGAAGAGTTTCAAACTGTGTTTCTGTAATACACTTGTCTGGGGTTTTTGGACAAAACACTGAGGAAAGACAGCCATCACTTGGGCTCTTCAGGCACAACCACTTCTGAACATAGTTCTATGGCTGTATCAAAAATATACCAACATGCTTTCAGTAACACCAAAGCAACACTTCTGAAATACAACAGAGCCAACCACAAATCAGCAGTCATAATGTTTTCCTTCTCTCTTAGGGCAGCACATTAGTTGGAACTGTTGACATGGCATTACACTAATTAAGAACTTGCCAATAAGTTCTACTTGTATTGATTGTACATAAAAATCTTCTCTATAAATTCATATGACATTAAAGCTTTTAAATTACTACAACCACTGATAACTGGGCTTATGGCAAGTGATTCAAAGCAATGAAACTCTACTGAGTTTTCTAGCTATTAAAATTATTTGTTTGATAAAACAGATCCAAGTAATAGGAACATATTTGCTACAGCTGTTCTCTCAATGAAATCTAAATATCTGAATACATACATTCAATAAATCATGATAAAAAAAAATTAAGCCACTATTAAGTCTTACCTTGTGTGCTGGCACTAGATTAACTAACACTGTATCCAAAAGTTCCTGCGACACAGTATCTCCCTCACAAATGATAGAGCTCATGAGATCAACCATGTGCATGTGTACTTTTTGGTTATGACCGTTGCTGAAATTAAAAAACAAGATTTCTTAGTGTACTGTTCATATAAAATGCAACTTCCATTTGGAGTACTCCCTATGATGGTCAGAAACAACAAGGAACAGAACAACCCAATCACAAGTTTTCTTAGAAATCAAAATACTGGAGTTTCTTGGCTGCATATACGTCTTTACAAAATGTTCTTGAATCTCATTCCCTCTTCATTTACTACTGTAATAAGAGAGACTACTGTACCCTACCTGGAAAATGTGGTGCTTTAGAACATTCCTCCCTCAACACTGATGACACTACACCTGGAGCACTGTGCCACATTCTGGCCTCCCTAGCACAAGAGACACACAGACAACCTGGAGTTAGGCCAGCCCGGGGCCACAAAGATGATTAAGGGACTGAAGCACCTCTCATACAAGGAGACGGTGAGAGCTGATGTCTTATTTTACCCTCAAGAAGAGATGGTTTAGGGAGAAACTTATCATTAAGTTTAAATACCTAATGCTGGGAGAAAAGACAGAGCAAGACTCTTCTCAGTGGTGTGCGGTGACAGGAAGAGGCAATGAGCCCAAGGTGAAATACAGGACATACCATTTAAACAAAAAACTTTCAGAATACAAAGGTGATTGAGCACTAGAAGGTTGTGTAGGCATAAAGTCTCCATCCTTGGAGATGTTCAAAACCCAACTGGCCACTGTCATTGGAATCGTGCTGTAGCTGACCTGGTTTGAGCAAGGGGGCAGACTAGACAATCTCTAGCAGTACATTCTAGTGTCCACTCTTTTCTGACTCATGTTTTTATAGCAATAATCCTCCTAATTCCTAAGGACTGCATATTTCACCATTCAATTTCAAGAACAGAATAAAAAAAATTCAGTAAAAGACAATCAAAGTAAATTATTTAGAAAAAAGATGATTTGCAGTGTGTCTTTGTTAATTAAAACAGGTAAAATCAACAGCTTGTATTGCTACCTTTAGTTAAACTGAACTACAGAACTAATCTCTTTAACACCAAAAGTCACACAACAGACTGACCACCTAGGTTAGAAACATCTGACCTCAACCATGCATTATATAATTGGGGCTGACAGTACTTACTTTATTACTGAAAAGAGCGTTCTGTACAACTGCGTAAAAATCTCATTGCTGTCTTCTAATTCAAAGCATATGTTATAAGACTTGACCCAAGCAATGTTCTGTTTTGAACAAAAAGAAAAAATTAAAAAGGAGTAGTTAATACAAGATTAAGTTGAAAAATGACATTTAACAGGTATTATGAAATAAGCTATGCAGCTTACCTCAAGCAAATAAAAATATCGATTAAACTGGGGGCTTTTTGTGTCTTCTAAGCCTTTAAGTTGCCTTGTTATGAACATAAATATATCCTGAAAAGAAAGAAGTGGTAGTTATTTAATCAGCTGCAATAAAACTTTCAAAATTAAAATAATTAATTCCAATTACTAGGATTACTTATCACTACAAAGCACACAATGACAGTCACACTATTTCACTATCCAAAAGATGACATACATCATCACTGAGAACGTAAAATTTTTAAATGCTTCAAATCTCTTTAAAAGGTTGAAAAGCAACCTTTTTCTATGGAAGCAAAAGCTTTTCTTTTCCAAAGAAAAACACTCAACTTGACAAACAGAGATGCAACTGGCTGACCTGCTGCAGAAGTCACAAGATTATTCAGAAGGACAATTAATTTTACATTTTTACTTCACACTGCAACAGGTTTCACAGAACAGGAAAAGAGTGGTAGGGAACTGCAGCTTTCCTAAGAGTGTTATAAGTTTCCACTCCATTGCTTGTGCATTTCTCAGTTGTTACGCTACCGACAAAGATGATGTCTCTTGCAAAAACCACCAGACCAAGTTTCTCCTGCTTCCTTTATCAACTTGCAGCATCAGAAGAATTCTTCAGGAAGTCTCATACAGAATAAATTCAAACGTGTTATAAAGAACACTCAATTATGAACAGAAGGGAAACATACAGTAAGGTGTCTTTTTAAAATGCTTTTCACACGCAGATAATTAACGGCTGGAAATTCATAGCTACTATATTAAATCAAAAGATTCAAAAGTACAGATCACCAGAAAGTGTTCACAAGCTCAACTGTATCTATTATATTTTACCTAACAATTTAGGTATAAATTCAATATATTACAAAAGGTATAAAGTTGCAATAATGAATACAATAAAGTCTCACAGTTAACCCTGAAAAAAACCTTATCCTTTTCTGTAACATATCCTGAGCACCAGTTCCTCTCAACCCAAGAATAATACTATGGACAAAAGACAAAAATGGGGTTCCTTTTTTCTAGTGCTATAAAGGTCCCACGTGACATTTGTGTCTCTAAATTGGAGACATGGATTTGACAGATGGACCACTCAGGGGAATTGGTCGGATGGTTGCAGTTAAAGAAAGAGTTGCAGTCAACATCTTGATGTCCAAGTGAAAATCAGTGACAAGTGGCATTCCTCTGGGGTCAGTACTGGGACTTGCACCATTTAACATCTTTGCAGATACATGGACAGTGGGATAGAGGGCACCCTCAGCAAGTTTTCTGACAATACCAAGATGTGTGGTGTGGTTGATACACTGGAGGGAAGTGAAGGGAAGCCATCCAGAAGGACCTTGACAGACTTGAGTGATGAATCCATGTAAGCCTCATGAAGGCAAGAGGCCCAGCACAATCCCAAGCACAACTATAGGCTGAGAAGAAAATTAATTGACAACAGCCCTGAGGAGGACAACTTGGAGGTGCTGGTTGATGTAAAGCTCAACGTGACACAGCAATGCACACTTGCAGCCCAGAAAGCCAACCATGTCCTGGGCTGTATCAAAAGCATGACTGGCAAGTCAAGGGAGGTAATTCTGCCCCTCTACACTGCCCTTGGAAGACCCCACTTGGAGTACTGCATCTAGCTCTATCAATGGAATATCTATGGAGTACTGCATCTAGGCACTACCTTGATCCAAATTCAAATGTTACTGTAGCTGTATCTCTACACAATGCTTGCTGTGCTTTTTTTTTTCTTTTTCCCCCAAGAAATCATGACAGCCTGTGTCATCTAGTTTTCACCTAGAACCAGCGCCAGTGCTCAGCTTAATGAATAACACTGGATTTTGTGGTTTTATTGCAGTATCACTGAATGGCTTAGGTTGGAAGGGACCTTGAAGATTATCTAGTTCCATCCTCCTTGCCACAAGCAGGGACACCCTCCATTACACCAACTTGCCCAAATCCCCATCCAACCTGGCCTTGAACACTGCCAGGGAGGGGGCAGCCACAGCTTCTCTGGGCAACCTGTTCCAGAGTCTCACCAACCTCATAGTAAACAAATTCTTACTAGAATCTAATCTACATCTATACTCCTTCAGTGTAAAGCCATTACCCTTTGTCCTACTGCTTCACGCCCCTGCAAACAGCCCCTCTCCAGCTTTCCTGTAGCCCTTTCAGCTCCTGGAAGGCGGCAATAAGATCTCCCCAAAGCCTTCTCTTCCCCAGGCTGAACAAATCCAACTCAGCCTGTATACACAGGGGAGGTGCTCCAGCCCTCTGACCATTTTTCTGTACATGTCCAACATATCTAGCATCTTCACAAAAAACAGCATCAATTGAAAAAAATAATTGTTATTACTATTTGTTCTTTTTCCTGTTTTAAAGGAAGGCAACCTAAACTCTAAAGTACTCAAAGTTTTAATATGTAGTTTTTCCCTTTTGTTATATGATGTTTCTGACTGTTTTTAACATACAGAACACACTAATTGAACACGCATTTATAAATGCAAAACTCAGGACAAAATAAGTTTTGGCTGCAGCTAAAAAATCGCAACATTTCCAAATTAGACAATAGAGTTTCCTATCAGACACCCTAAAGCAAGTCTACATTATAACCTAGATTCTAAAAGCAAAAGTGCTTACATTTCAGCTTTAGGAAAAATCACTGAATGTTGTTTGTGTATTGCTGTCTCAATCCCAGTTAACCACAATGGCTTTAGTAAACATCAGAAGGATGGCTTTCACCAGCCACAGAACACATTCAGATAGCTGAAGTTCTGCTACCATATACACCCATTAACACCTGCACCTCAGCAGCCAGGCACACAGTCCGTTTGTCCAAACTGTTTTCTTTGACACATACAAACAATTAGAACGTCTTTCCCCCCAGAAAATCAGTTTTGTGCTTTAGGCTTTACCCAGACCAAGAAGGATTTAAATTAGAAGTTTCTAGATCCCAAAAGAGCAATCCTGTTCCAGTTGTGCCATGAGTAGGCTAAAAGCAATTCCTATCCCTACTGTCAAAGCTCTTTCACCACTCAGCAAGGAATGGAAGATTTATACTGAAGATAGACATAAAAGAATAAAGTGAAATTTTGATCCTCCTCTCAGTATCTCACTTGTATGACACATGAATTACAAAAAGATCCAAAGAGTCTTAAGCAAGGGCAAAAACTTTTTCCCCTCTCAAGAAACTATCCTTTTGAGCACTTCCCTTTTCCATCTTTAGTTTTGGTGCTAAACATTACTAGAGGAGACTCAATGCTGCAGTATGGATAAGATACTAAATACTGGGTAAAAATAGTGCCAAGATAACACCCAAGAGGAAGCATTCTTCCTCTTACCTCTTTGTCATAAAGTGGAGGGAACTCTTCGACATTTGTATCAGAGCTTGTCCTGCAACCACAAAAGCTGTGTTCAGCGGAAACAGGTTTGCAAAAAACCTCAGTAGCCGTAGGCAAACGTCTGTACTGTTTGTCTGTCCTTCATTTCTCAAAATGTCTTTAGCAATCTGCATCAAGAACCTGAATTCTGAAATCTGCACAGATTACCAAACTGAATGCTGACAGTGGAACTTCCTAGTCTGTTCAGAGCTCTATCCAAGTGGCAGTAGCATATTTACACTGCAAGTATGAGATCAGTAATGTAAACATTCTAATATTGTATACTATAAAATTTGAAACTTAGTAGCATTTGATAGATCATATTCTGTAAGGAGGAATATTACAATTTGCTAGCCCTACTCCGGAAGAGGAAAATGCCTCTAAGCCTAACAAGCGAAGGAATACTTGTACTCAAAACTGAAGCAGAAATCAGGATGCCTCAAAACCAGATTTAAATACAGCACAGTAAAGAAAGCTAATGGTTGCCTCCAGTTGAAGATGGAGTAATCAATAAGTAAGGTAACCAGATGATATGTAATCAGAGGTGAAACAATTCAGAATTAAGAAAATACAACAGAAATCCCTAGGTATCTCTCCAGTATGTCTGAAAACAAAGGATGCACTACAGTTCAAACTGTACTGTTTGCCCTACTTCGGAAACACTTCTGGTGCAAGCACTAGATCAGAAATTGAGCTATTTCTTCTTGAGTCTTAATAGGTATCTTCTACCACAACCATATTTTTATCTGCAGGGGAAAAAAACAAAACAAAAAAGCCCACACACACTCCAAAATCAGGGAGACAAACCACACATTTTTCAGTGTTATTCTCCCCTGCAAGATTTTCTAGAAGCCTTGGTTCATCACTCTATGTTCAGACTGTGGAAGGGAAGTAACTTGCTTTTGTGAGTTAGATAAGGAAATTCTTTCTATATTTTTTTTTAAATTTACAAAGAAGAACCACACACACCAACCTAAACTTCAATTTTTCTCAGACAAATGGGGTATATCTGTACTGCCTTTATAAACCTGGCATTTTTCTATCAACCATCTCCATCTAGTGGGATCGGTGATGTTTGTAGTTGAAGAATTTTTCAATTCACATCAGAAGTCATTATCCTCTTTACAAAATACTTTTTTTCTTTGTTTCAGTAGAACCTTTACCTATAGAAATACAGTAATCATTTCTTGGTAGTTAATTGAGAACAGCAGGGTGTCTTCCTAATTGAAGGAATTCACTGTCTTGTGGGAGATTGTGATAAAAGCTACAGACATATCAATATTTCTAAAGTAACCTGCATCTCAGTGACAGTTCAGTAACAAAACTGATTTTCAATGTAAATCCAAAGCTCTACAAGCGTATCAATTTATCTGATGAACATCTGGCCTGATCTAACACTCTTATCCCAGAATCAAGTGAAAACCCCAGATTACTTGGGTTGAACCAGAAATAAAAGGAGGCGGGAAAACAAAAAAGCTATAATCAGCTATATTAATCATTGGTGTGGAAAGTAAGATTAATTCAATTTACCTTCAGTTTATCAGGTGAAGTATATGGAGCTTCAGGGGCATAAATTCTGAAAATATCAGCAAGACAACATGCTACCAGCAAACGTACATCCTTATCAGGATGTTTGAGAAAAAAATCTGAAGCAAGATGTAAAGCAAGATTTAGGTAGAGCTCCTTTTCTTCTTCAGAGTCCTGGTCCATATCCATGAAAGTTTTCACAACCATCTAAAAAGACAGACAGGCATCAGTACATAAAATTAAGCTCTCTGTGTAACAGGTTCCATACTGAAAGTTCCTTTTCTGGTTTTGTGTAAGTTCTATCAGAAGCATTATTAGCAATGCAGTAGTACTTATTTAATACGTGTCTTATTTTTCAGGGTACAGGAAGGACTAACCAAGTCCTCCATCAATTGTCACAACACACAGACTCAGCAGTTACTGGAAGTCCAGTTGTAGTACTTTACATATCTTTTTAAGAAACCATATAATCAAGTTGACCAATTAAAAAGCTAGAACAGTAGTCACTATTACAGCCATTTACTGAAAAAATTATAAACCAGAAAAACTTTATTCAAAATACTTATTTCTCCCTGAAGTGTTCATGGTTACAGTCTATTTTCTCTCTTTTCTCTTTCAGTTTCAGGTTTTTCTCTACTACTGCCTCCACAAGAAGTTTATTCTCTGGTCTGGCCAGAAGCAGAGCACACGCTTTCAGCGGAAGCATATATAAATCCACCACAACCCAGCAGCATGTGTGTTGTCCAGCAGGACTAAAATGCCTATTAGTATTATAAAGATCCAGTATACTAAAGTTACAGAAGAAGAATAAAAATCTGGGACACCAAGTATTAACATCCTAAATAGAAAAAAAAAACCCACAGGAAAAGCAGGAAAATGCTAATAGCATTAGTAGTGAGCATCTGCCTTAAACGTTTGATGAGTCCAAGACAACTGATTTGTGCTATAAGCTAAGCAGTTTTCAGGCACCTGAGGTATGTTATGAAGACCCAACATCTTAAATTTGGGATGTGGAACTAACGCCTCCATTAAGTCTCCTAATGGGTTTCTGTTATAGTGTAAGCAGGTTGGAAGACACTTAAAAGACCCACATAAATATATATATAAAAATATA
>VZTU01001745.1:0-14920 GCA_013400835.1 Zapornia atra
GGGGGGGGGGAAGAGAAATATAGGCAAAGACACAGATGGATGTAGTTAAAATTTAAGAATAATATGGCAGCAAGGAGATGCTGCAAAGGGACTCTGGCAGTGTCAGCTGAAAAGAGAAACAGAAGGGTTGTGACACAAATGAAGTGGGGATACCAAACTGGGTGTGTGGTATTATTCAGGGGGTGGTCAGAAGGGCAGACTGCATCCATTTTCTGAATGCAGTGCTGAGGTGACAAGTTATCCCTAGCACTGCTTCTCACCTTTGCATATTATTTCTTGCCATAGTGTCACTTCCATATTTTTTGGTCAAAACTCATCCATAATTTGGGTAACTCCCCTGCTGAGAGCATAGTGTACTTTAATGTGTAGTTAACTATCAGATTATACCCGGTATTTTCTTTAAACTGATTTAAAATGCTACTAATATTATGTTGTCTTAACCTTACTGCTTTATATAGCTTGCATGGGTATTTTGAATAGTAATTTATTCATAATGGCTATTTTGTACCTTTCATCTGGCCCATATATTGTTTGCTTTATTGTAGCTCTTTACAGTAGATTTTATTGTACACCAAACACAAGAAAGTATAATCAAAGCAAGGAAAGGTGAACATGTTGAGCAGAATAATTTGTCTTCACTCTAATTTGAAACTGCATGTTCAACTCAGATTTTTGGAGAAAGAACGTTGACATTTACATGTCTGTGTTTTTTTCTTTTTAGCTTTACTTACCTATGTTAGACAAGAAAAACTATCAAAATAAATTTTGTATTTTGGAGGGGAGGAAAAAAGCCTCTGTCTTCATGATAAATGTGTTTCTTCAAAAGAATTTTCTTATGACCTATTTTGTCAGCAAGTTCTTGTATCTGGGAAGATTATTTCTCTTTGCTAGACAATTTCCAAATGATAGAGTGAGATTAATAATGTAAGTACAGGTTTTCCTTGTTCTATTGATTTATTGGGTCCCAAATCTCTGAACACTTGCCCATCTTAGTCATTTTACTTTTGAGAGCAATGACAAAGAAGTTACTCACATGTATGACTCTTTGCAAGAACGAGTGTCTTTGTTAAGTGCAGCTGATTAGCAACATATTAAAAAGAAAGAATACCTCCTGTGAAATTATCTTTATAATACTGTAGGTGAATCAGATATGTAGAGGCATAAAACTTTGCTAGGAATTGTGAGAACAAGAGGCTTAAAACATATCTTTGTATGAAATGTGTTACTGTCCCTGCTCCTATTCCATCACATTGCACAGTAGCTTAAGCACTTCCACTTTGGATGTCATTTCATCCAGCGTGGGCATACAGAATTTACTTCTCAGAGGCTGAGATATCACACTTTCCCTAAGCCCATCTATGGGTTGCTCAGTCCTGAAAAGAGCAGCATCGGTCTACCTGCGTTCGACCATGCGTTCCCTCATCCCTTACGCCATGTGTTAGCACTGTTAGAATTGCAGGAGACTTGGATCAGAGGACTAACCTTAAGAAGACTTGATTTTGATTGTTATTCATTTATTTCTGAAGACAGGTGAATTCCAAGTTTCATATGGGTAACAGATAGTACTATCTTTGCAAGACACCTATGCCAAGGTGTGTATGATCAGCAAACAAGAGGAGGTTCTTTGGTGTTGGTGAAGCTATACCTGGAATGTTTTGTTTGAGGGCTGGGACTCCCTGCTTCTGGAAGCATTGGAGGGAGTCTAACAGAGGGCCCTTTGGTGAGAGTAGTTTGAAAACCCGGTCTTGTTCGTCTGTTGAGGTGATGGGGAGTTTTTTGAAGGAGAGTTTCAGACAGGATGGAGCCAAAGTCTTTTTGGCAGTGCTGTGTGATGAGGAAGAATGGTCAGAAATTTCAGACTGAGATTCAAGTAAGACTCTACAAGGCTGATGCAGCACTGGAGCAGGATGGCCACTGAGGTTGTGGGATCTCCATCCTTGGTGGCTTTCAGGACTTGACTGTCAAAGCCCCAGCATAACTGAACTCTTATTGACAACAGCCCTGCTGTCAGAGGGAAGCTGAACTAGATGACCTCCAGAGGTCACTCAGGATGAACATTTCTCTCCTAACATGCATGTTAGTGTGAAGTTTAAGCCCAACTCCTATGAAACAGAAAAATGAGTGGGTGCATACAAAACCTGACTAATTTATCTCATGCTAACACGGATTTCTGAGGCGGGTTAGGTGGCTGTTTCTTTCTGCTAATGTTTTAAGACTTTGTTTGGAACATTAATGTTGAGACACACACCTTTAGGTAGAGGTGCATCTTAGCCTAAACGATGTCATTTCACCTGATGGAATGGTAACTTCTTACGCTGTCCTTCATTGCTGTCATCTGACCCCAGAACTGAAATTTAAATTAGAAAATTTCCAAATGAGTACCGGTGTTTAGTATTGAGCTATCCTCTAGAAAGATCTCTTCTACCAAGATATGGCAACTATCTTACAGAGAAAAGAAGTTAAAATAAGTTTCAAGACATAGCTTCTTTACATGATTTTAAGATTTATGTATTCTATATAATGTAAAACTACAAATATTTGAGTGCCTTGTATATATTTTACATTATTTTAGTCAACCTCTCAACAATAATCATTGAATGTACAGATCTAAATAGACTTAATTCTCTCTCTCTCTCCTCTTTATCCCTCTCTGTCTTGCACACACACACTTGCACACTCCCTGGGGAAAACCGTGCTCTATACAACCTCCCTATCATGTTGTTCACGTGTCTGGTAGAAGTGTGTGTGGTTTTGTTTGTCACTCGATCTGTATGTGTCAAACACAACAAAAAGGGTATCGAGTCCTCCCCCACAGCAGCAAACTACGGTGGGGAAATTCATAAACAGGCTTAGTGGTGAATCATCCACATCCACAAAGTCTGCTTCTTACCAGTGTAGAAAGAGAGACACTGCTGCTGTCAGTTTGAAATAATTCCCAGCCTCTGGAAGTCATACATTGATAAATTAAAACAAAATTATCCCCATGAACTCTCCCCAGGCTTGCTGAGGTAGGGGAAGAAACACCTGGCTTGCCCATAAATGCGTGACCTCAAACAAACACCTGAAAGAAGTCCAAAAAAGCAGTGGTCTGGCAGGGAGAGCGCTGACACCTAGCTAGCTTTTGCATGACTTTCTGGCACCAGTCATGGCTGCAAGCCTTATTTTGCGATTATGCGGTCTACCCTGCTGCAGATTTGCAGCATTGGCACTAATTTATGCTAGTGAGGAAAAGAGGAAAACTAATTGTTTGTACCAGGACCTTTGGAAGACAGTGTTTAGAGCTGCAAAAAATGTCAGGAAGACTCTTTGGATTTTAACAGCCTAGTGAAGCAGCTGTTAGCAGGACATGGAAGATCAGCAAAAAGTCAGAAGTTCAGAAACCAAGTCTCAGCTTGCTCGTCCTTATCAATCAGGATAATAAACTGCACACAGTCAGGCAGCCCCTCTCAGTAAAACCTCAGAAAGTCTTTGAATTAAAAATGAAAAAAAGAACTTCTGAGCTGCTTCCTCAGCATCACTTCAGAATGTGGCAAGTGTGTTTTTCATCCAGCAGCGAAAGAAGCAGGCCCGTGTTACTGGAGAGGAGGCTTTTCATGCTTTTCAACTGGGGGGGGGATGTTCTCAAGCTTGCCATCAGGGTGCTGCTTTCCATTTGTCAGATCTGCTGGAGACACTAGTGAGCCTACCAATACATGTCTCATGCTGCTGAGCCACATCAAAATTAATTCCTCTCTATCTTGTATCTTTATGCTGTTTTAAAAATTGTGAACCACCTATCAGCAGCGGAGTTGCCTGGATAAATCTTTGTCATTCCTTGCCCTCATGTACACTACAACCTCTGGCAGTAGTAAAAAACAATTACTAAAGTTTTTAAAATATATGAAAGATGCAGGATCGAGTACCATTACAGCTGTGGGTTACTGTGAGACAGTATCTTATCTGTATGAAGAAGGTGCTTCTAAATAACAGGCAGTGGCACAGTGGCACTATAAAGGTCAGTCTGCTCACTGTGTGTGTTTCATGCTCTATTGTTTCTGGCTTTTTTTGCCCTTGAATCACGACTACAGCTAAAGTCCAATATCCTGTTTGTCGTTCAAAGCCAGAGACAGTTTCAGCAAACTTTTGAATCAAATTTGTATATACCAGGCATGTTAAACTGATTTGTGTACTGAATTTGATATAAAAATTTATACACACAGGTGTGAGTGTGTGCGTGCGTGCATGCATGCCATATATATTATTTGCTTCAGCATACTTGTTGCTGTTAGAGACGTAATCTTTCAGCTAAATTAAATGGCCGATGTTAAAATGGAGAGTTCAGAGATGTGCGATTTAACATACACTGTGTTGGCTCTAGTAGCACTTTTCCCAGTATGCCAGAATTATCTGCCAACTTGATTACATTCTCTGTGACTTCAGTTGGTTCTGGTATTTGGATTCTAAACAAGAGCTTTGTGCTACAGCTTCTTTCTAATACCTGGAGCAGTTCAATCTCAAGGGATACTTAAAAATATTTCCTCCCTGTGTGTATGTATTTGTACATTATGCAAAATAATTTTTAAGACCGCCAACTTCCAAATAGTGGTGTGTGAATAAAATAGTAATCGTACATTTAGAGACCGTCTGTTTGCAATGATGGAGTTTTATTTCCTTCATTTCTGTACTTGAATATTTTGCAGAGTATAACTGCACATTTACATTTAATGTTTGACTTATCCCTCTGGCCTGGGAGGACTTGGGAATCTTTTATGAGAAAGGAGTATAACGATGTTGTCACTATTACTGTTTGCTACCTCCAATAATAAAATACTGGGAGGCTTAAACTCTTTATTTGAGTGACTGTTGTCACTGCAGTATTGTACATCTGCAAATACAACAAAGTCATGTGGAAGTGAAAAGTCCAGCTACATGAATGGATTGAGCTGGAGTCTGTGAAGGCGATAGTTATGTAAATGTAACTAGACATTTATATAGTTCTCTTTTAAAATTCTTCCTGCCAAAACCCTTTAACCTGTTAAAAAGTGGGTGCTGTAAATAAAATTGCATTTTTCATATGAACTTTGGGTTATATAAGTTTTATTGTTTCTAGAATGTAATTATGACAGATCTTAAAATCAAGAAATTATAATTTATCTCTTTTTCTTTGCAGAGTCACAGTGTACACTCTGTGGGGAGCCTGAAGGTGAGTGTGTTTTCCTACTAATAATTTTCATAGCGGCTAGAGGTGAACACTTGGCTTCAATGATACACATGTACAATAGATTAACAATGCTATCTGAATGATGAGAACCAGTGAAAGACATTCTTCCCTATGTTAGATACCAAAATTGAATTGAATTAAGCTGAGTAAAGCACAGTACATGCTCCAGGCAGGAAATATCTTAAAGGACAAATATTCCATTAGAGCAAAAAATTGAAATATTTACTTCTTACTCTTTTATGTGCTTGTCAAACTAATTTGGGGTAAGAGAGAGTGTGAAGAGACATTTAAGGACATCACTTTGAGGATGAAAAACAAAGAGATTGGACATAAAAGGGAAATGAGAAAAAGTTTTTATATTTAATATTTCATTTACAGAGAACTGTGAAAGGCTAACACTTTTTAGCAGGCAAAGTGAATAAATATTGCTTCTGAAATAAAGATAATTAAGCAGTAACTGTTATGCAGTGCAAATACATGCCCATATGAAGGTGTTTGGTGATTTATTTTGCTTGGGTTTTTTCCATGTGACTAATTAAATGCCAAGGTGAGACCCACAATTTACCTAAATGAGCACTGAGTCAATGAAATTATGATTTTTGAAGTAGGCCATTATTGAGGATAATCTCATTTATTTATTTATTAACATTCATGCTGTTATAAAGAAAATGTCAAAAAGCTGACCTTCATTTCAAATCAACCTTCTGGAGTCTTTCTAAGAAATAGTCCAAAATAGCAAATGTAAATGCTGGAGCAAAGCATATTAATTAAAATTTAAATTATAGATGCTAGGCTTTTCCCAAAGATGTTCAGCTTTATATCTTGAATAGTGTCTGAAAAACAATTTTAACTGCTAATGTTTTATAAATTTAGGAGAGAGAAATTATTAAGACATGAAGCCTGTAAGTGAAAGGCTTTGAGACCTTGCAACTAATGAAATAACTCAGTAAATTAAACATCAATTACCTGTTTCTACTCTGTTATCTACTGACAAATAATTGTTTTAGAGATTTGCTTTGACTTTGAATTCCTTTAATAGTTATTGATTTGTTAATTTTCTTTGTCCTTATCTGATAAATTTACAGCAGCACAGATACACGTATGAAAAGGAAAACTAAGACGGGTGTTTGTTTGCCTTTCAAGATATATTCCTTTCATGATGAGTTTGATGTTCAAGTTTTACATTGGACAGGTTCTGGGTTTTTAACATGCTATGCCTCCTTTGTAATAATAATTCTCCTTTCTATTCATTCCTGCTCTTTCATGCCTGTTCAGCTTTGCAAATTTTAATAAATGTACATGGACTTTGTAAGATGGGTATTAAAAAAAAAGTAATAAAAATGTTTAACATTTCTATGACTAAAACCCCACAATCACAAGATAATTACGTGTATTGCTGTAGGAACAGTCCTCAAGAACATAATGTTCAGTTTTTATCTGAGTAGAAATGAACTTTCCCAGGAGTGAATGTCTCCTGGATCACCATACTCTTCACTCAAACACAGTACTACTGGATTGTTAATTATTATTTCTCTGCATGAATTTTAAAAATATTGACATCAACATCAGCTTAGATTAGTGACAAGATTTAGAATGTTAAATTTTTGTCATATGAGCACAATTTCTGACCTAATACTGAACATTCACAGAAGTTTTAGGTCTGATTTTGTGATGAAGTAGTTGCTTAATACATATAACTGTAGTTTTATGAAGATCATCCTAAAAGAAATTTCATGTCTTTGTCATTTAAATCTAAACATAGAAAACAACTCAAGCCTCAAAAAGTACAATTTTCCTCTGGATCATTCTATAAATTTTGCCATGGTTTCAGAGCAGATTAATTGATTTAATTGGATAACTAGGGAAGAATTAAAAATCGAGTTTTTGCAATATTTTGATGGTAATATCTAATCTTTTTCTGTAACCTTCTTCAGAAATTTGAGATACTCTGTAGCTTGTAATTTGCATTTTTGTTACCTGAGATAAATTCAAAGAATACCAGTTAATGATAGATGCCATTTGCCTCCAGGTCTTTTTTTTCCTCCTCCTCCTCCTTTTCAGAAAAACTCAAAGTTCGCTTCTTTAGTATATTGCGATGTATTTGCAAAATTGTAGGGCAGAGACACCCTGGTGTAGTCTTCTCGTACTAATTTCCAAAGTGGTA
The DNA here is from genome assembly GCA_013400835.1 of Zapornia atra. Taxonomy (NCBI): domain Eukaryota; kingdom Metazoa; phylum Chordata; class Aves; order Gruiformes; family Rallidae; genus Zapornia; species Zapornia atra. Next base: position 7,365 of record VZTU01001745.1, read on the forward strand.
AGCAGAGACTTGTGCATGAAATACTTTGACAGTAGATACAGAGATTCTCACCGACTTGGAAAAGAGGAAGTCAAGGCTTCACATCTCAGAGTGCCTCTGAAGCTGTTTATGCCATTTATTGAAAAACCCGCAGGCAGCTAATGGTGAGTTTCTGAACAACATCTACCTTCTGTAAGAAAGGTGGCAGAGTAGAAGTGTATTGCAAGCCACAAAAACTGATAATCAAATCCATCAACTGCAGTCCTCATTGTTCTCGTGATGGTTTGTCCTTTATCTAGCACTCACACCCCTTTCAAAACCAGCAGTTTGGTCCTGGATTATCAGTAAATCCAAGTGTAATAGGAAATGACTGTGTAAAACAGCTCTTCACAGGAGGCCCTTTGCAAAGTTTTTAGCAGTTCGTTTTGCACTTCAAGAAGCAAGTGCATTTACCTGACTACATGTAGTTGAACAATGCGGGTGCAGGTTTTATAGTGAAAAAATATCAAAGTACCAGAATTCAGAGTTACCTGAATATATCACGTTTCACTGTTTTGCCTGTGGAATTTGTGGATCTGTAGATTCATGTATGTTGCGTGTCCTCCTTTGCAGCCCATCTAAAGATGAGTTGGGCAACACTGACGTCTCTGTTTGAGAATCAGTCTTTTGTATGAGCTGCAAAGGATATATGTTCTGTTTCAAAAATCATGGGTTTGCTCTGTGTTACTGACAAGCACAACAGCTACCATTCATATCAGTGTGAGATGCTTGAAGACCAGGAAGCCGATTTTGTACTGGGAGGAAACTAAAGTTGCAGAAGGCAGAGGTAATGGTCTAATAAATCCTGTTAGTGTGGCTACTCCGAGCTTCTCTGTCTTCTGGAAATGCAAGAGAAGCAATGACGCATGTTCAGACAGATGACAACAGTCACCTTTGCAGAAGTGATCTGTGGTTGATAGATTATGTTGTCATGGCAAACAGTGTGGGATTGTTTGCCTTTTTTTTTTTTCCTGCTTAGGTTTTAAGCGAGGATGGTGTGTTATAGAAACACGTCCTGCTCAGTCTTTGTGACAGGCAAGGTGTTCTGTTAGAATTCTGTTCAACTGTTGTAGCCATGAGAAGTTTCAGGAACAGTTATCCCTATTAATCCTCAAGTAGATGTTTCCGTTCTTTCTAACTCCTGGTAGAGTTAGAAGAAAATTATAATAAAGATACAACTAGCTCCAGGTAGTTCTTCAGTCACTGGGAGCTATAGATTACTGGGACCAGGTAAAGGGTCATGGTACACTCTGCATCTCCTTAGACACTTCGCTCTTAAAACTAGGGAGAGAATGGGAAAAAATATTTTTCCAAATGACCACTACTGACCATTATGGGGAACAGAATACTGGGAACAAGGGCCTTTGATCTGGGTGATGGTCTTGTTGGGTTCTTAGTTTGAGACAAAAAGCAGTGGCTATATGTAGAATTTTGTTTGTATGTCCATGGGAGAGAAAACCCAGGGTAACTTTGCTATAGGTGTTAAGCTTCCTGTCTTGATACTGCCATGCTGATAGCAATTTCCAATTTATGTACAAGCATTCTATTATGAAAATAAGCTTCTCTGTACTCCTGATGTGTACTGAGACTGGTAGAATATGCTGATCTGAGGTCACAAAATTTACCTGTACTGGCAAAGTACTTTCTGGTGCTTTCACTTACTTTATTTCTCCTATTTTTCTTTCAACAGTATTTCCTAAGAATTTGTCAAGGTAGTTCAGATTCTTTGTCATCATCTCAGATCTCTTTAGGGCTGTAGTATGCACCAACATTTTGAGTTAAGTTTGCCCATTATTTTTTGCAAGTAATTGGCACAAGAAGTGGTTGATGTCTGTTAGACTACCTGGGTTCAAGCTTGCAACAGCAACCTTAGAGCAGTGACTTTCTGTTAATTAGTAAAATAAAGTTCCATGTAAAAGGAGAGTATAGAGACCTGTTTCTGAATGTATCTCGAAGTGAACATTGGTTTTTTTTTCCTAAACTTGTTCTTTGGTTAAGTTAAGCAGTTAAAACATCCAGTGCGTAGATACTGCATAGATACTACATGAATCCAAGTGTCAGAAGATTGAGCCTCTTCTGACAACTCGGTATTATCTGACAATAAATCCAACTGTCAGAGGACTAAGGCTTGTTTTTACTCTTGATTTAAATTTTCAATCTAAGATACCAATATAATTTGGTCTTTTGCTGAGAAGAAATGAGTTTGTACACATTTTTTAGCAAAGCTGCAAGAATTCCAGAGTATTTACCCATTTATTCATTTACATTTACATCTTATTTCATTTAAAAAGAGAAGGGGTATAAATGTAATTTAAATTTGAGAATGTATTTAACTGGTTTTATTTATTTATTTGTTTGGGGTTTAGTAAAAGATACTTTGAATGTTTTGAAATCAAACCCAATGTTACACTCTAATTGCTCGCATTTGCATAAAATCACAGAATGGTTAAGGTTGGAAGGGACCTCAAAGATCATCAAGTTCCAACCCCCCTGCCATGGGCAGGGACACTGCTGCTCAAGGCCCCATCCAACCTGGCCTTGAACACCTCCAGGGAGAGGGCATCCACCACCTCCCTGGGCAACCTGTCCAGTGCCTCACCACCCTCGTAGTGAAAACTTTTTTCCTAATATCAATCTAAATCTACCCCCTTCCAATTTAAAACCATTCCCCCTTGTCCTATCACTACATGGCCTTCTAAAAAATCCCTCCCCAGCTTTCTTGTTGGCCCCTTCAGGTACTTGAAGGCCGTTATAAGATGTCCCTGGAGCCTTCTCTTCTCCAGGCTGAACAACCCCAACTCTCTCTCAGCCTGTAATATTCAGTAGAATTTGGGAAATGCCAGAAATATAAATAAATAATTGACAGTAACAACAAGATACTCTTCCTTTCCTTGAGGGAACCAGCTTTTTCACATATGTCAGTATTAGAGTGGTGGATCTATTGCAGGTACTGTAGCTTTGGTGCCCTCTGTGGTCTGGTTTAATACCAGTATGCTGGGGTTTATGGGAGAAAAAAACTGGGTGGTTTTTCTTTAGTTTGTTGTTGGTGTTAAAATTAAGATTCTGGGCAGTAGGTAGTACAGAAAAATACCTTAAATTTGGCTATGTGTCTTAATATTGATGATGTTCCATCTGGTAGTTCTGGCTCTGAATGTAAACATTTCCCTTAGCATCTAGTGGAAAACTATTATAGGCATATTAATAACTCTGGAGAATTTTGCTAATCATTTCGCTAATCTTAACATTTAGTAATCCACACTGAAACCTGGTGGTTTTGCTGCTGTTAGCAATGACTTTCAAGAGTCCTATAGTCTTAACTTTTTTATCCTCATGCTGTATTTACTAGACAATTATCAGCAACAAAAATTGAATTTATCTAAGGAAAGAAAGCACGCTTCACAAGTCATAATCCTGACATTATTAAGGGAACAATAACACAAAATTTACTTTGCCTAATTCTAATATTGCTTCTTTTCCTGCTAATTATAAAAATTAAACAGTTGTTTGTTCACATTAGAAAGTTTCTTATTCTATATATGTACCATTAAAACAGTTGAGTGGATTATTGTTCCTGTTATCAACATAATAATGATAATTCATAATTATTACCTGAAGTGATTGACATAATGCTGATTTTATTCAGCCATATATGAAAAAATTGTATAAATACAGGGTCAAGGTCTTTAAACTTACTGCTTTGGTCCAACTGCATGCCTTCACCTTGGTTTTCAGAAATAGTCACATTTGTTGAATGTTGGAGACCTCTTTGCTAACCTTTAAATAATAGGATCCAGTAAAATCAGCAGTAGGATGAAATCTCCTCCCAATCCAAGCATTGTTGATATAACTTTCTGAGGATTTAAACACTTTAGCTACTACTCTGAAAGGGAAGTGATTTGATTTTTCATTTTCATGGAAATTTTTTCTGGTTGTGTAGAAAGGTATTGCTGTCATTCTCCATTGTGCAGTCTGTAAATATTGAACCTTTTTTTTTTAGTCTTAGATCTCAAGGAATCATGAAAATTAGTTACACTAGATATTTTTAAAAATAAAATAACCTGCCATATTTGAGTCTATATGAACATACATATTTTTAGATGTCTGGCTAATACATCTGATTTTACTTGTCAATTTCTTTAGAATAACCAGTTGTAGCATATTCACAATGTGTATTATTCTTGAACTGTACTGGGTTTTATGCGTCTAAACAAAGAGATGAGGTGTTTCTTGTAATCTTTTGCAAAGAATTACAGTATGTTTTTTTGGAACAATATTGAAGAAGATGTTGCTACTGTATTTTCATGTTGCTTGCATTTGGGCAGACAGCAATTGTCTACAGCATGCCTGATAAAGCTTTAGTTGCAGACAAAGTTCTCGGTGTGAATGAATACTTTTGTCCGTAACAAGGAATAAAGTAAAACTTATTTAATTTGGGCAAATAGGTTGTAATCCCAAATGCAGAAGGAATTATTTTTACATGAATTTTACAGTTTTGTGATTAAAACAAAACCCACAACCAAACACAAGAACCATCTCATCTTTCCTGCTCCACTATGAATGAATAAATGAAAAACTGATTTGAATTCGGCGGGGGGAAGAGTTGGCCACAAAGGTTATAGTCAGCACAACTTTAAGGGTGCATGCAGCACTGCTAAGGAGAATATTTCTTCTGCTAGAATGAAGTTGAACATGTTATTTAGTCCTAAAGAGGTCAGGACTTCAGCATTTGCTGAAGGAGGGACCAATGTAAATAAGGTCAGGGCAGCCTAGAAGATGCTGATATTTTAAATTAACCTTTGAATAGAAGCATGTATGTATGTATATATACACACACTTTTTTTTTTCTTGTTTTGTTGATGATTTATCATGTTTTTAAGTTACATGAAATATGTCCTGCTCTGAGTAATCATTTGTATGTCAGATTTGTTTGCTGTATGTTCATTTCTGCAGTAGCATGTTTCTCTTAGAGTATGTATCATAAATGAGAACTTGTATAGTATGAACTGCTTGTGCTTTCCCTTAGGTTCTGATACTCATGCTCTCCAATGCTTAGGGTTTGGGTATTCATTCAACTGTTATACTCTTTTGCACATGTACGTAGCAGATCTCTTTAAGCTGAGTAGTAATGTCTCCTGAATATTGCCTGCAGGTTCTAGCTTACTTCATATTTTAGAAAGATACTTCGGGGACTTTGTAGGAAAAGAATCATGATTCATTTCTACCAAAACAATACAGTTTTAAGTTCTTCAGTATACAGCTTGTCGTCAACAGTTTGCAAGCTTGATTTGACTCACTGTATCACTCCCTGGATCTGTCCTTTAGACCCGGGCTCAGGGCATGCTCAGACATCAGCCTGGCCTTTGCAGAGGACTGATTTATAATGAAAGCTGGGCCTGCCTTAGCTTGCAGCTCAGAATCTAACAGGAGCCTTGTGCTACAGTGCAATTGTCAATATCTTTGCCTTTCTCTAGGAAAAGCTGAAGCTAATTCTAGATGTAAAGTTGAACACCAGCAAGACTCAAAATGCTGTATAGCATCAGAGGATCCTTTGTGTGCAAGTTACTGTTTCTCAGTCAGTGTTTAATTCTTCTAGGTAGGGAGAAAGTCTTAAAAAAATCAGTGTTATAAGATTTGAGAAGCACAGCTGTAACAGAAAGCAAAGAAAAATGTCTTTTCCTATCACCACACACTGACTTTCAACACCAAGTATTTCCAAGCCATCTTTTGAAACCCATGCACAAATAAATTATACGATTATTATTGCACACTTGTACACATTTCATTCTGACTGAGCAGATCATGAATGATTTTACTTTGATTCTGGATTGTCAATCTGAAAAGGTTAAGAAATCGTATACTAGGAAAAGGAACCCTTTTCTGAAGCGAAAAACTGCATTAATTTAAAAGAGATTTCCACACAGAAGGAGCTCTGACTTCTCCTAGAGTGTACATTTACATAAATCTTAGATAACTTCTGGCAACATTCCCCTCAATGATGTATGAAAATCCTGAGCTCTTACCTTGTGCAGAGCTACACCTAGTATTAGTGGAAGTATTATGTCGAAAAAGACTTTTACAGCAAAGAACTTCAAGCAGAATGATTTAAACTTCTGTACCTGCAGATTTTTTTCCATCAGCTTTCATCACAATTTTAGTCACTGAAATCATCACACCCCTTATAAAATATTAAACCCAACATTTGTCTGTGGTAATATGTGACAAAGAAATAGCTTTGAATATGTGGTTGGAAATGCTTTTTTGAATCTGCTGACTGACTGTCCATGAAAATGAATAATATGATGGCAGCAACTGTGTTAATAGCAATTAGCTTATGCAGCTGAATGTTAAGCAAGCTCTTCAGTGCTTCTCTCTGGGAAATATTTCTGAAAAATCTCAACTCTGTATTGTTCCCATTACTTGAAAACTTGATTTCCAGGTGCATGAAGAGGCAGCATGTCCTCCACAGTGCAATTCCTACCCATGATGCTTTTACAGGTTTTAACCCTACACAATGTAGCTGAAACGTGAGTCAGTGGGTTCTTTTGCCACAGCTTATTTTTCTTAGTGTCACAGATTGACTACCACTGTATACCTCAGCATGCTTAGTAAGAGGGATAAAGTAAACTGTTATGTTAATGCTGCTCAAAGGTCGTGGTTCAGTCTTAATTTGTTTTACTTAATGTAACCCTTAAAAAGATAATGGGACAAGTGTAGTCTGTCAGATATAGGGCTTCAGACATCGTGCAATTAGTTACTTGAAAGAAAAAGTGATGATTTCTTTTCAGTTTTTAGACTGGACTCATTTTTAATTAGAAACTTTGATTGTTGAACTCAGTTTCACTAATGTCCATTGCCAGCTTTCTTTATGAGATGGACTAATAATGAAAACATGGAAATAATTAATCTTTCAACATATGTGGAGACAGTATCTTGAGGTTTTTATTTTGTGCTGAATTTTCATTATGCCATTACAGGTTTTGTTTGTCAATTATATCATGACAGTGTTCTTTTTAAGAACAGAAGGTCTGTGTTTACAAATCAGACTATGTTCTTAAAAGAAACTTTGCTAACATGAGATACAGTGTTGAGATAATTCCATCTCAACAGTCTCTGTACTTCAAGACTGAGCGAAACTACCGACAGAACCACATTCCTGATGTAGGTTATTGTAAGCTGTGGGTGTCATGAACTGAAAAGAGGCTCCAAGTTCATGTCATAAATGGCACCATGGAGATTTTATTTTTGCATTTTCCTCAGTAATCTTCAGTTCATCATATTACTATAGAAGAAAATAATAATATAGAAGCATGTGGGTGTTTTCTTTTTGCCTTTATTTTCCCTTCAATTTATTGTATCTAAACTATTTTAAAAATTATTTTGTGCTCGACATAGTCATATTCACTTTTCTGGTAGTGGTGAAGCATCTGATTAAGTGATTGTTTAACCACTTCAGTATTTGTATGTATCACAGAAACAGCACAGAGGAACTGCTGGATATTTGTGAAGCTAAGCAAAAATATTCCCTTTTTTTTTTTTTT
>VZTU01001745.1:15022-30027 GCA_013400835.1 Zapornia atra
TTTTTTTTTTTTTTGCCTATGCCAGCAGGGTAGGCACTTTAAGATCAAGAAAAGTGCATGCAGTTCAAACTCTAGCCTTTTCTTCTGTTAGCTAAATCTGATTCTTGATACTCTAAATTTGTGTTATGTTTTCTAGGTAGCCAACTGCAGAGAGTTTAAACCCAGCTAGGGAGAGGCTTTCTTGGAATTATTTCATGTCGTAAAAATACTCATAGGAAAGAACATGTTATGACTGTCTCTACCATGAAAAATTCTGTGGATCACTATGTAATTTAGGAATTCTGCTCCATGGCAAAGGTTCTCTGCATGTAAAAGTTGGGTCTGAGTGCACTCGGCTTTACATATGGGACTTGTTTATACTCTGTATTACTGAATGTCTTCATATTGATCTAAAACCTAAAAAAAGGAACAGAAGAAATTATTTCTTTACAGGCAAGATTAACAGTGGAGGGCTGATAAACTTCAACAACCATAGATGTAATTGTAGCACCCATAGACCAAGAGATATTGATAAGGGCAAACTCAGCTTTCCAGTCTGAATTCCGGAGGTTTGGTAATTAAATCACATATTTATTCACTGACTGATGGAGGACTTCAGGTAGCAAAGAGGAGAAGATTTGGAATTAGGAGTTGTGGAATAGAAGTGAGATTTTTTTATGATCTGCTTGCATAAGATCATAATTGTGAAAGCATAAATTACAGCTGAACTACCAGCAAAGGATAGTCAAGAGCAGTAAAGAGTGAAAGACGGGACATGTCTATCTCTGCTTTATTTTTATGAAACCAGCATAAGCTGGTTTTCTTGTGCTGCATCACAACATGTCACAATAAGCTAAATGTGATTTATATGCAGAAACTGTATAAATCTTATTTGCTTGTTAGCATTCAATGCCTTTAACTTTGAAAAAGTGAACTCCGATTACCCCATAACCTGAGGAGAGACAAACATGTTTGTGACCCCCAAAACAATGTAGCTGAGCTTCAAGTTCTTGTTCTGGGACATGATAGTAGAGAGACCATAGGAGGAGATTAAACACACCCATTTCTCTTACTTGCGGAACCAAATACAGCTGTAGCATCTAGCAGAAAAGATCCACTGTGCGTGTGATAGAAGATGTAACAAAAGAGGGGCCGAGTCCAAATTCATCACTGGATCTTGCCCTGTTCCATTGATGCAGGTTTTTCCAGCCTCATGACGTCCAAAGGATGGTGGGTTGACCACCTATGGTGAATGTCCTCCCATTTTAGCATTTTAATAGGTCTGTGTTTGTACTTTGCTAAACCTCATTGTAGCTTTCTGCCCTAGTTACTTCACACTAGCAAGCTCAGGATTTGGTGTATCTGAATCACAAGGCATCCCAAACTGAAATTATTAATTCATTTGAAATGGGAAGGTTTAGGAAATTGTGCACTGCTTCTTCTATAAGACAGAAGAGGTCAAAAATGTTGTGCCTGTGTCTGTGCTCTATTCTAAATGTTATCTTCAGAAAGATCAGCCTCTGAATAGGAAGACATATAAAGACTTGTGCAAGACCTTGCCTACTTTATAATAAGTTTTAACTGGACATTGACAAATCAATCATTCCAACTCACAGGGGAAAGAACTAGGCAATTTGTTACTGTCTCTAAGAATGATATAGATAGATAACAAACGAAAGAGTTGGAGGAGGATCCAAAGAGGAGCAGCGACAGAAGCAGAAACAAAATCCTGCCCTAGCTGACTGTGAATTCAGCTACTACCCCTGCTGACTGATTGCAAGGTCTTGTGATCAAAATGCACCTGTTTCTCAGGTCTAAATAACTAGCTTTCTGTAGCAAACCTAATTTAACCTAATTAACAAAAATTAGATTACCCATTAATAAGTGATAAGTTATTTTCAGATGAAACTTCAGAAACAACAAACTCCAGAGACATAAATTCAGTACTTATAATTAAAAGGAGATGGTAATGTTCCATATTGCATTTTGGGACACTGTTGAAGATCCTTTATTAAATAATATATCATATTAAATAATATGTTTTTGTAGCTAAAAAAGGGAAAATATTACAGTCACTTTACATGGCTTTCAGTATATCTTTTTTGTCAGAGGGTATTTGCTCCAGAAAAAACTTCTGCCAGAGAATTAAGTGGTTCCAACTGAGAAATTTTTAAAAAATAAAAAAAAAATCAACATTTGGATGACTTTTAAGGTTTAAAAGCTGTGGGAGTAAACAGTGCAATTAAACACTGCAATGTATTTCTGGAAGATACATAGGAATCCCAAATAAGGATATTTCAGTGGTTTTTATAGCCTGGCTTATTAAAAAAATGGTTCTTTCAAATTAATATTTTTTAGATGCAGTAAAAGATTAGTGTCACAGTTTAAGCTGTTGTGAATCAGCCATGATCACTTTACACAATGCTGTGCCATTGAATGGCCTGCAGTAATAGAAGGCTCTGAGGCAGAACCTAATACATATAGCTAGCTTTCAATACCTAATGCCTCCACTCTGGTTAGGATATTTATGCTTGTTTTGTAATGATTGGTTGGTTACCAAATTGTAAATTTCATACAACATCCAGTATGTTTTAGTTGAGTTCACAGTTTGCTTGACTTGCCTAATAAGCTGTATGATCTAAAACCGGGTCAGATGTACAGTAAAGACAAAAGAAATGCATGAAGTGAAAGTGACACTAGTTAGCAGAAGCAACACTTCAATGCAATTTGAAGAAATGAATGATAATTGTTTTCACACCAAAATGTGGGAACACAGCAGGACAGTTCCAAGAAGTGCTAGGATATTCCTTTTCCTGGCTTAGGAAAAGATAAATGCATTGTAAATATTCACAGCTCTGATGTTCCCTTCAACTCAACAATTCCTTACAGAACATTTTTCTCTCTGTGGTAAACATCTCTCCTGCCTCACCCTGAATGTGGAGTCCTAAATCCCCACACCATTCTTTGTGTTTCCTTCCAGTGTAATGTATCATACTCTATCTACTGTTAATATATGCACAGTGGAGGATTTTGTTTCTTCTTTGAACAGGTAATACATTGATTAATAAATGCTCCATAATTTATTGAAAAAGTAATTGCTCATACAGTGATAAGTTAAGCTGCCTAGCAGCACAGAACTTTTGGCAAGCTTCTTTCTGGCCATAATTTCTGGTGGAATAACATTGATACAGCATTTCTCCTCAGGAGAAGCGACTAATTTTAAAAAGGTGATCTGAAATTTTAGGTTGAGTTTCATTTTTAAAGAAAAGGTGAGACATTGAAAAGAAAACTTCTTATGGAAATGTAGGGATTCAGATGACAATGTTTCATAAAATAAATATACTCAGTAGTTGATAATCAAGCTTTTCTTCGGATGTGAGAGACCCTTCAGTCCCTACTCCATTTAGCTCAGAAGAGGGACACTGAAGATGAGAGTCCATTTTCCAGATGAAAGCCCTGGTCTGGATTATAGACTTATGTAGAACAGGTCTCCAGTGGCCTGTGTAATCATTTTTTCTTTGAGAGGGTAGATGTGTCTTTATCCATACTGGTACAACAAAAATAGATAAAACATTAACCAAAACTGGAAGGAAAATTTAGACACATCTTATGGTTCAGTTTATGAGGAATAAAAAAGAAACTAAGGAATTGTGTGGAGACAACAGCTCTTTTCAGGGAATTATTACATTTCCATAGCTTCAATTTGTTTAGTATTTCCTATGATTGATGCTTTTCCAGTTTAAGAAATGTTAATGTGGATAATCAGATCTAAAGCATGGCCTCTTGGTGTGGATTTCGAAATGTTTAAGATGCATTTCTAGAAACACCACATTTTAGAGAGACCATGCACTGGGTTACTGGGCTTAAAGTCTCACTATTTACAAAGACAATTTTACTGAACAATACTTGGAACAAGAAAAGGAGAAGCCTACTATGGTACCTGCCAGTAGGTTTCTGAATGAAATTTATGATGCTGATGTCAACCTGCCTGTTTTGGACTCGCTTTGTTGATAGACAGATTCCTTTTGAGTGTGACAATCTACAGTGCACACTGAGGTGCTTGAATTTACAGTCCTGGCTTAAGCAATGGGGCTGCTCGCTCCTGGACAACTGCCACAGTAGCCTTGCTCTGTCTTACCTTCATCAGCTCCCAGGGTTCATTTTAAACCAAGTCTAAAACAGGTGGCTTCCTACAATGACTGACAAATCCAAGCCTGGCCACTAAATGTGTGATTTTTGTGTTTCCAGTGTATATGAGAAACAAAAAGACAGAATACTCTGTTCTTCAACACACTTTGTTTATCCTCAAGTCAATTTGTGTGTCTTGCCGTTTTACCACACAGAGTAGTGAAACAGCCTTGATCCTCAAAACACATCTGGATGTTTACATCAAGTAACAAAGGCAGCGCAAGGGCTGCTCTCTGAGTGCAGATCAAAGATTCTCAGAGTGGGTGGCTTTTTGGTTTTGTGGGTTTTCTTATGATGGGGAAAAAAAAAGGTGTTAATGCAAAGATATTGAATTTTTAATTAAGCATATAACAGGAATTAAACATAATCAGTTTCTTAGGTAAGCTTGATATCCAAATCCATTCTGTCCTTCATCTCTTTTCTCCAAGTGATGCACAAGAGGAGGCTAACAAAACTGATCTACTAATTACTTCCCTTTCTTCCCTCTGTGCTTTCCTGTTTGTCTCATTTCTACCAAGTAGACTTCATAGAAGTCTAAATCAAATAATTGTTAGTGCATTTTCATTTTATTTTATTTTTATTACTATTTTTTGTTGTTCTAGAGCTGGATCTTCGGGGATAATATAGCCAGATGGGTGGACAGAAAGGAAACTTGTCAGAAGAATAATAATAAATTAAGTCCAATATGTAGTTCCTATTTCTTGTACAGAGGAGTATTCAATATTTTGAAAAGTCTTTCAAATCATTCTCTACTTCCACTGCCTCTTCTCCCTAAATGTCCATGAACTGCACTCATAACAGCACTGCATGTGTCATATGCTAGTAAGTGTGATGCTTGACAGAACTGCCCTGGAGGTTCAATTACTTGGGTGTGTGATGATGAATGAAAACTGCCGCAGTCCTCAGAAGATCTGCAACAGACTGGCAATTGTTTGATCAACGGTGGCATCCTTATTAAAGCTCTGGTGAGACTGGAGCCTTTCAGTAGTTACAGAATACAGGCATGTCAGAGCTTTGGCTGTTCCCAAAGCACAGTAACACTGTGAAGATGGAAAAAAAGCTCACTAGCAGAACTGCAGATGCTATGCTCTGTGTCTGGAATGCATATAACCCTAAGATAAATACTTTGGTAGCTGAGGATGAGCAAACTGCCTATTGACACCTTTACTAGAAGGTGAAAATTTTCTTGGAGAAAACTGGAGAAGTAGCTAAAAAAAAAAGAGACAAACAGAAAATGAAAGCCAGCATAAAGGAAGGAAGCATCATGGGAGTAGCAAAAATATTGCTGATAAAGGGTTATATAGAAGCTAGGCTTGTGAGCTGGCAAAAGGATTATTATCACAAGACACTTGTGCGTTCTACTGTTGACCTACTGGGCTGTGAGGACAACAGCCGTCCTCCGCGGAATCTCAGGAGACATTCTGAAGTACATGGTTGTCAGGCATTGGGCCAAGAATGGCATATGCAATTTTACATATAAAATTCAACTGTGAAATGGCTTGTTAGTGTCAACCAGCAACCTAAGAAAGGTTAATAGATTATTTGTTTAGGCGTCTACTTAGCTGGGCAGTTGAGCACATTCTTTGCCTTAAGCAGTCAAGTTTAAATATTTCATTTTATTTCAATAATAATCAGCTTAATCCTGGGCTGTCTTTTTTTTTTTCTTTGGTAGAATTAGGTATATTTGTTTGACAGCTGTGGAAAAAGAAAGGTTATTTGTGCCATAGATCAATAAGACTGTGTCACCTACCATTGAATTTCTGTTGAAATGTAAGTATTAGCCAGGCTTGTAATTGTCAAATCAGCCTTAATTGTCAAGAATGTAAAACTGATTACTACAGTGAAGCAAAGTGAAAGAGGATGGAAAAAATGGGGGTTCAGAGCTATATTCTGGGAATTTCAAGGGTACATGTATGCATCTCTGCTGTGCTGTATTTGCATAATCAAGTTACCAAAAAATAAAGAATTAACTAAAGAATTACTTAAAATTTTAAAAGCCATGATATCTGAAATGGAACCTGTTTGTGAAATACTTTCTGTATGCAAACCTGTAGTTTAAAAACCTACTTTCCATGAGAACATTGCTGCTGTTACTAACTGACAGTCAGGATGCTTACATCTATGTTATAAAACAAATGCATTTTCTATATACAGATATCCCATGATACCTCCAGAACTCATCCACTGTAAACACAGAGAATGAAGTTTAATTTGCTGTTGAACAGGTATCTTTGCTGTTACAAAAACAGCCTAAGCCTGTTTTTCTTGCAAGAGACTTTGAGACAAAAGCATATATTTATTGAAAATAAGGGATTTTATCATTGCAATCAATATTGAGCTCAATATGTTTAATGTAATTATTTACTAGTTTATGTAAGACCTCTTTGGTGAAAAGTATGAACAATTAATGACTTGCAAAGTTCTTTTATGTAACTGTAAATTCTAAAATAATTTTACAATAATTGATTTCAGTATGTCTTGAAACCTCACATTCTGGGAATGTTCTAGCAATTAATACATCATCTGCTTTCCATATATACACCAATTTCTTCTGTGGCTACAGCTGTGCCCACAATTTTCACTGTGAATCAGTGTACTGTATTTGTAAGATGTCGTAAGATAAATGGAATTAGATTTAATAGTTTTAGTCCAAAAATTTATATTCTCATTTTAGATATAAAACACATCACAGTGGTAACTATTAGATCATTTGAACATTTGAGCTCTCCATATATACTTTTTCCTATAAAACAATGTTGAAATATCTAGGGGAGAAATATTTTGACCAGTTGTCCTACCACTGGCTCACAAGTGCTACTTGTTCTTAGCTTAGATTTTTAGCAACCTTTGTATTTATTCTTTGGGCAATCCAAGGAAAATACCAGGGGAAAATATGTGCACTGTAAGGGGAACACCTCAAGATGATTAATTCTGTAATGTTAGATGTGGCTGAAGCGACAACCCACATGCAGGACCTTGCACTTGGCCTTGTTGAACTTCATGCAGTTTGCATGGGCCCATCTTTCCAGCCTGTCAAGGTCCCTCTGGATGGCATCCCTTCCCTCCAGAGTGTCAACCTCACCACACAGCTTGGTGGCATGGTTAAATTTGCTGAGGCTGCACTTGATCCCACTGTCCGTGTCACTGACAAAGGTGTTGAACAGTGCCAGTCCCAGTACTGACCTCTGAGGAACACCACTTGTCACAGACCTCCATGTGGACATTGAGCCATTGACCACAACCACGGTAGTGTCCTCTTTATCTCTTTAATGACATAAAGCAGTTCCTAAAGACTGGGTTGCCTGTCATTAAAGAGGTAAATGCTCTTTTTTATTTATTTTAAATAAACTCCATGTCCCTACCCATAGAATTCCTTGAGAGCAAGGCTGAGGAACGTTTTTTTTATTTATCTCTACAAAGACTCATAAAATTAATCCTGAACTTGTTTCCAAAAATTAGAGTATTTGTTGATTATTCAGCTGCTGCACAATTCACCAGTGATAGTATTACAAAATAAATGAACCAACATGCTTTAAAATGCAAAATATGGTCAGTGACCCATAAACGAACCGTAAAAATATAATTCAAAAGGGTATTTAGTTCTGAATGCCTGGGGTCAAGATAAGGACAGCAAAAACATCTAAACCATGAACACCATTCCTAGCAAGTCCTGGGTGGGTTATATATCTCAGCAGCATACTGACAAGTAATACCATGTCTCCTCCAGCCTGTAGAACTTTCATCTCACTGCTGTATGCTATTCATCATTTTGCAGATACAGTTACTGTCCTCCTTTCTCCCCCAAGCATATTACCCAGCTCTTCTCTCTTTGTTGTCTTTTCTCATTCCTCAGCAACTTCAGACTTCCTCAGACTCACCTTCAAACCTTGCATGTCAAGCCTGCCTACAGCTTGGCTCACACTTGGCCCTGCTGTGACTTGTTTACTTTGATTTAATTAAAATGCACCCATCCAGAACTCTGGGAGCATTGCTGACTGCCCGCTTTGCAGAACCTTTAATTTCTGCAGTATTTTCACATAGCTTTCTCTCTATACCTGGAATAAGCTCCTTCTTCAATTACAACAAGCAACCTAAAATTTCCCTACAAACCTACCTTTTCAATCTTTGCTAGGAATTAAACTCAAACCCCCTATTTTTACCTTCTTTAACTGGGCAGGAATTTAGTTTATTTGAGTCACTGAAGAAATAAATTATGGCAGTTAGGAAGGTTTGTCCCCAGCTCCATGTTTAAGTCGTTGTTTATCTGTGCATTCATTTTTTTCTGGTGGTGTTAAGATTTTTATGTTAGTGCCAGAAGAGTAGCTTCATCGTATGAACCTGTGTTGCAGCTGAACAAAACTAGTGTGTTGTCCTCTGCTATACAAGTACCTTTCTGATGGGAATATTTAGCAGAAGGAAAAGTGTGTCTTCCTAAGTGAGCCAGTCGTTAATCATGTCCACTGATTTTAAAAAGTTTTACTTTCTCATATACAGAGCATTGGCTTTATCCTCAAGTGCCAAGAATATCCATAGCACTCTGTAGAAAGTGAATAATTCAAGCAATTAGAAACCTGAATAAATAGAATTTATTAACCTTTTGGATGAGTTTGTTTTTCAAACAAGGGAACTTTCTTATCCCTCTTTTCATTATTTATTTCCTTCTTTTTCTCTCTATTTCCAGTACTGTCCTCCGAAGCTGTTTCTCATCCTTTCTTCCCACTCCATCCTGGTACTGGTTTTGGTTTGACATTTTGATTTTTTTCATACCCTTTAGCCATAATCTAACATCCTGCTACTTACCCCTCACTACAATCAATGAAGAAAAATAACCATGCTTCAAGTCTGCTCATCTGAACTTTTTTTTAAAGCCTTCTATAAGGTGCAATGACTCTTCAGTGACTGTAAAAGCAATGACAGAACCAGACATCACCAAAAATGTAGGTAGTAGCTCTTGCTCAAATAAATCCCACCCTGAGTAACTTACCCAGTTTTCTCTGAAACGTGCTTTTGCAAGGCCTGAATCATTTGTTCCCACACACAGTCAGGACTGATGCTGTATGGATTGCCTGGTTCTGCCTTTCACAGTCTCCTAATGCTCTTGGGTTTGTGCTTAGAGAGGAGGAATAGCTTTTTTGCTCACACATTGCTAAGTCATCGCTGCAATTCCAAGCAGAAGTCGGAGGGTCAGTACTTACTAGGTGTACTAGTACCTTAACACAGCACTTTGGCTGTAGGAACATGTTCATGGGAGAAGCTCAGAGGGAAGGCAGAGGCACATTCTTTGCTGCTTTGCTCCTTCTGGTGCATGTGTTTGCTAGGCTTGTTACAAAATTCCTCAGTTCTTTTCTTGAAACACGTGGTCAGTGCGCTGCTGTGCTCAAGACTGAAACCAGCCTTTCACAAAAAAGGAGCGAGAAAAGGCCAAACCTTGAACCCTTCAGCTCTAGGTGCTGTTACTTGGAAAAGACTGGGAGAAGAAGAGAGGTTCAGGCCATACTCAAGGAACTTGATGACTGTTGGAAGAATCCCAGTTACAAAGATGTTTCAGAAATGCACCATTACAACTTCTATTTTGAGTGACACTATGTGTGCATTTCTAAAACTCCCATGTTCCTGTAGAATCATTTTTGAGAGTTTTTTTTCCCCTTTGGGATGAAAAACATGGATGTTACAGTATTTCGAACAAGTTACATATCAGAAAGTATTACAGAGGTAACAAAGATCTTGAGAAATCTGAAGTCCTTATCTATATTTTCAAATAAAAAGGCTATTCTGGTGAAACATCTTAATTTCTTACATTTAGGTTTAAATTTTTAAAAATCTTCTTATTCCTAATGATGGCTGAAACAGATAAGTCAATACACCAGCTGAGCTGCAAAATACCTATTTTTTTCTTTAATCGGGGCTTTGTTTTAATATTTTATTGGTTGTTACTGTATAAAATATTGATCTGTAACCTTCAAATTACAATTCTGTTGTTTTTCTCTCTGTTTTGTTAATAATTTCAGTCTCAGAAAATCAAGCATTACTGGACTTTGACTCTAAAGGTGTTTAAAACTGGTATAATACACTCTTGAGAAAAGAAAGACAGTGCCATACAAATATACATTTTTATTAATGTTTCCTGTTTCATGGAAGTCTTTGGAGTATGCTTCTAAGCTTTCCAATGAGAAATGCTAAAAAGTATTTAATGGCTTTAATTTTCATTTCTTAATTTAGGAATACTTTAATTCATGATTGAAATATTTTGTTTATCCTCACCGTGCTTGGTTCAATATTTTCTATAATGGGTGTAATTTTTTTTTCCAGGCTTTTAAGTAGATCTTTTGGTTTTCTTTAAAAATGTTTTATTGTGTTTTTGAAACCTATGTTAATGAAGAAAAGATTTTACTTTCTTATAGGTCAGAGTATATTATATATTCCATTCTAGTGATAGGAAGCCAGCTAAATCAATTAGATATGTAGCTCAAACAAGGGATGGTTGGTTTTAGCAGTAGAGGTGTTGGTCTTATGACCTCATGATGATTTTCATCAGTTCTACCCTATTTGGGTTCTTTTTTTTCTTGGGTTGTAAATTAAGAAAATTTCATTTAAAAGATATCTCTCATTTTTAGTACTTTAATTTTGAGATTCTAAAATTTTGGCTTGACTTGTTCTTGACCTGCAAGAAAATAGCAGCCTTTTTCTCAAATGTTTTCAAATTATTTTGGTATCTGTGTACAACGGCTAATGACAGTAATTCTGGAGAAGCTGGAAGAATTTCTTTCAGAAGTAAGCGATTCTTGCTGCTAAGCTGCACTGTCCGTTTCAGTCTTTCACTTGAGCTATCTGTTCCCCAATATGCTACCCTAACTACTTCCAACTCCAGGACAGTGGGAGATTCTGACTTTCAAAAATCCAGGAGCAAATTCAGAATACCAAAAAAAATTGAATTGTTGAAATTGCACAGTATTTCATATACTTCTCTATGACTTTGCTCTTGGATTATATTTACCTTCAGAAAAGCTTATCACATGAACACAATATTTAATTCCATTGTTATTCATGTCCATTATCTTTTCATCTGAATTCAGCGAAAGTTTGACCAAAGTAACAAAAGTTTGTTTTAGCTTTAAAAGGATAGGTAGTTGCCATTTATGTTTCTTAAAATCTTTTAAATAACTATTGAACTAAATAGATAGAATATGTTCTGAAATTTTCTTTGTATGTAATTTAGAGTTTACATTAATATGACCCATCATAACTTTTGTTGTTTCTGGCTCTGTGAGATCAGTCAACTTTGTTTCATTTCAATGCCTCCTGGCTAGGTAAAGCTCAGTGGGCAGCGTTTATACTGATGTGCTTCTGAACATGAGTAAGACTCAAAATCTACTATGCAGGATCCTCAGTGTGGCTTGGATTAATTGTATCTGTTGATATAGGTGAGTTTCTCTGTTAACTAATAATTCTTATTGCACCAACAGTGCTAGTTACAGTCACAGCCCTCTGACTTCACAACCTGGACATATGATCAAACTGCTTTACTGCATAGCATCATGAAGACCTTTTATGTTCCTCGGTCTACCTGAGGAGTCTAGAAAATATAATTGTGCCAAAAGTGCATTCAAGATCATTTATTTTTCTCGTAAATTTCAACATCATAGTCAGCTTAGTATGAGACTGTGGTAATTAAACTCCATACTGAAAGCTATGTGCTTCATGGATCATTGCATATGCTAATTACCTTTTACTAGAACTGTCAGCTGTATTTATGTTGTAGTAAGCAATGGAATAATTTCAAGTACTTGGCAAAATCAGTAGTTATGAAGGTATTTTAATTGTGATTTATGTATTTTTTTAAAATAAAACACCAAAACCTGATAGGTTGGGGTTTTTTCCTCTGTACTCAGCTAAATGAAACCAAATATCTTAATCTAAGTAAGTTTGTTGAGTCTTTTATTCACTTAATAAAGTGTATTTGCAATGTACAACATGTATTCTATTGCACTTGGTTTTACATGTCCTTTTACCTTTCTCTGATTTGGAACAAAATGTTCAAAGCTTGAATTGGATAAACAGATCCATTTCATGTAATTCAATAGCTCCTGATAGATGGTTCATGCTGCACAAGCTGGGATGTTATCAATACCTTTTCTCTTCTGTATCACAGTGGAAGAGTACTAACTCAGTGTCATGAAAAAATAGAGTACCGGTTGGATTGTAATAGTTTACTCATTTACAACAGTGGGGTTTAGGATCTTCTGTAATTGTATGATAAGTTTTATTCTTATTTTTTATTTAACTAATAGATCTAATCAGGTAAAACAGGCAATAGAGTAAATATTTCTGAACATCCACCTCAAATGTAGTCACATTCTTGTTTGCATTTTACCTGACATCGGCATAATGACAAATGTGACTTCTTTGTCTTAACCTGTTTAAACAATGGAGGTAGTTAGGCTTTTTGCAAAATCCACAGGGAGATGGGGAAGGCGTTTTGTAAAACAAGAGGCTACACCTGCCTGACCTCTTTATGGAAATAAAGCTTTAGAAACAAAGAAAACATAAGGTCAAACAGCAACTAACACTAACATCTTTTTTCCACTAAAAGACTTTACCAATTCAAAACAAAGAATCAAGTAAAAAATATAATTTATTTTAGATGAAATTTTGATATTTGATTTTGATCTGAGAAATAATTGTTTCTGTAGAAGTTCTTGGTGATACACACTCTATACCCAGCTGCATGGGGTTTATTTGATTCTCTGTTGGGTTGCCAGAGTCAAGTCACAAAAAACTGCCTAACAAAATCCGTTCCCAAATTCTGAGCAAGCTTACTGAAGATGCAGATAACTGAAAGTGATAAGGAGGAACTTTGCTCTGAGCAAACTGTTTCATAGAAAAAAACAAACAAACAAGACAATAAAGGTATGTGTGATGATATTCTGATTCCCTGTTAGCCCGCTTCAGCATGCCATATTAGAAATCACAAACCTCTTACAATTTATTTTTTTTTCAATTTAGCACAGTAACAGCTTAATTGACTTCTGCCTCTGAAAGCTACAGGTGTTCAGCTCTTAGAAGTGTGTGGATTGTTTATCTGTTCCAATGCATAGCTATGATTGCGGTAACAATGCAAATTATGAAGTAGGGTAAAACTCTTTATGTAAGCATTCCCTTAAGAGTAGCAGTGTGTCTTTAGAAGGATGTAATTTTAAAATGAAATCCCACTTTATTTATATTAAAAGAAATGTCTCTGGTGATTTCCCTGGGATCAGTGATGACCTTTTGGTTGTACCTGCACTAAATCATCTTCTCCATAAATTTGAGTACTTGGGAGTATTTTTCATGTTTTATACCTTTTGATGATGTTTTAGAGTTGCTTTTATTCTTTCGTTTTCCTGTTGCATCATGTTGTATTTACCACTATAACTTCTTTGTTTAAACTTCATTCCTTGGTAATTGAAACTATTTATTCTTACAGAAATGTGACGTAAGTAGTGAAACTTATGGAAGTCCCAGTTTTTTAGCTTGCAGTGGTCATTCTGAATCTGGTTCCGGATCAACAGGAATTTTGCCCATATTGAGGTGTATTATATGCTTATGTGGAAAAAAAAAAATTCAAGCCCGATTCCTGGGCAGGATGTCCATATAATCACAAAATCACAGAATCGTAGGGGTTGGAAGGGACCTCAACAACAGTCAGTATGATGCAGTCAGTATCTCAGCTTGTCCAAACTGGACATCAAAAAAGAATTCTCAGTATTCAGAATTGGTGTGTCAGCATATGGGGCAGGTTGATTCAACTTTGTTGTCCCAATTATTTCAGGAACTTAGGTAATGTCAAAGATGAAATCCACAAGCTATTCACAGTTTCATGTGATAGGTTTCACAGTCCATATCGTAATGGTTTCTCCAATAACAGCCTTGACAGCAGAAGTTTTCAAAGTTATCATCATATTTCATCCAATCATTAATTGCCCAGTTGTTTAAATATATATTGTTGCTTAAACATTTGAAAGTCTGCTGCTACTGAGTTGACATCTCCAGCTATAATGGATTCATTCCAATTATTAACATAAATTAAAAGCTTGAGGTGGCTTCATCAGTTGTTATTAGTTTAGAAATACTTATATTGCAAGTGGCATGTATTACTTGTTCATACTTGATTCATCTGTACTGGTCAACATCAAATGGCAGATTCAAATAGATGACATCAAGAAAAAAAGTCAAGCAATTTATTCCAGTCTCTGAGCTTTGTCAGGGTCAACTACACCCAGATATATAGCTGGATCAGCTATGTATCTGTATTTAAAAAATTCCAAATGACAGAGTTGGTAATATCTCTAGTTTCTTTCACCCTGACTACTGCAAAGTTTCTGGCTATGCAGCTTTAGTATTTAGTATTTTTTTGCAAATTACATTGGTTTCTTCTCTGCCCAGCAGTGGCCATTGAGGAAGGTTGATCACCCTTTTGTCTGTAGCACATTTGTGCAAGTTGGAAGATTCTTACTGTGTCGCTACTCAGTCTACTCATCTTTAAACTAGTCAAAATATATTGCTTGAACCTTTGCTCACAGGTTATATTTTCTACTCTTTTTTCTAAACCCTTTTACTGTTCCCTGCAATTTTCTTCATTTTATCTCCATCTTCCTTAAAGTGTTGTTGTGAAAAGAGGACACTGCATTACTTGGAGCTCACTGGTGCTGAATTGAGCACAATTATTGCATCTTTAACTGTTCAGCTGCTGCTTACCATTTTGCTCCATGTGTTATGACTGCATTTGATTGCTGTTTTCTGGGTATAACACTGAGCTGCTGAATTACAGCCAGCTGCTGAAATTTTAACCCTTAGCCGAA
>VZTU01001745.1:31382-195228 GCA_013400835.1 Zapornia atra
AAAACGAGTCACTTAGGTTAGCAAATTCTTAATTGTTTGAGCCTTTTTGTAGCTGTTCACAAGAACAGTCAGCTCTTCTCCTCTTGATCTTTTGGTTGGGACAGTATCAGGAGTGGCATAGCCAACTGGATTGCATTTTGTTTCCCCAAAGTTTAAGGCAGGAATTTGAAGACATTGCAACTCCAAGAGACAAATGCTATCAATCACATTAACAGTTAGAACTTTCTTTTTTGAAAAATAGCAGGTCTAGGAAATTTCAGAGTTTGGAGTTCAGTAGGAAGCGGCATCTGCGAGATGTTGCCCTTATCAGTGCCTCTGATGATGCTGTCACTATTAGTTCTTGATCCTATATTAGCCACGCCTTACCTGTCTCCTGCATTTTTGTTTTAGCTTGTATAGACCAACTTAGATTTTCTTTTTAAGAGGCACTTGAGAATTTTTAAGTCCATTATCCCTATTTATCTTACTCAACCTTGCAGTTAATTCAAATATTATCTTTAATAGCTGATTTCCCAATTAATTTTTTCCCTCTAGATTCTCAATCAATTCTTCACTATTAATTAAACTTAAATCTGACATAGCTGCTCACTGGATCAATAAATGGAAAGCCTTGTACATCCTCATTTTCTTCTCAGACTTTTTATTATGACTTTGAATAAACTGGGCTCTTCCTTCTTCCTGAATTCAGAGGAAACACACCTCTTATAGAGTATAACTTTTTTTTTCCCTTTCCCTTACAAAATTAATCATACCACTCTGGTCAATATTGTAGTTCTGTGATTTATTTCACAAACAAATGTTGAAAACAATTGTTCTGTAACTTTGGTTGTTTAGTGGGACAGATAAAACATTCTATCTCAAGAGAAAATTATTCCACAAGGAATTCCAGAGTAGAAGTACATATACCAGAGTCTAATACAGCTTTAAAGTACGAGCAGCAACTTGCTTGAGTCAGGAAATAATTTGAAAGCTACAGAATGCGGGCACCAGTTATTTTTTTAGTTAGTTGTAACAGTTTCTTCTCTATAGGAAAAATGTTATCTTTCAGCAGCAGACACCAATACACTTTGCTTGAGAATTTCTGCCAGATAGTGTTATAGAGGTTTCCAAAGCTTTACATAATATCTCCCCATTTATCATGATGCTGTTTGCAAATGCAGTAGAGTCAGAAAGCATCACTACAGTATTTTTTGTGTATTTATTCATATTCTTTCATAGTCTTTTTTGGCAGCTAATCAAGACAAAGGGTGACTATCCCTACTCGGATTTTGTAATATTGTTACATTCAATTGACTCCTGTTTCCACAAGTGACAGTGTTTACACCAGATGTGAAAAACAACAGGCTTATAGTTCTTTAAAACAAATCCTCAATAGATTTTGATTCTGCTATCCTTAATCCTTTACATACTAATTCACATAGATTAGGAACTTCCTTGGCTCTACTTACATGAGTGCAATATATATAATGGGAGATGCATAAATAATTTTCAAAACTAAGAGGGAATACTGCTAATGATTTCAGTGCTTAAAGAGGGAAAGGTGTTCTAACCTGACTCTAGGAAAAATTGCCTGTGTCTTATAGTGGTTTTACCATCCTTTCTATAAAGGGTCACAAATGCTGTGTTTCTTCTTTTCTGAGACCCATCTTGAGACAGCAAGGTCTGCCGAGGAGCAGCTGAGCCTCCTCAGCTGGAACAGAGGGCACTAGGAAGGCTGCTTTGAGTACTGAATAAGATATATGAGGCAAAAAATCTCTGAAAAAATTGACCCCTAGGCAGTTCAGAATGGACATTCAGTGTTAGTTGAAACTTTTGACTTTCTTTTCAGTATTCCTCAGTTCTTCATGCATAAAATAGGACATAAAGAAATCGGTTTGTGAAATGCCCTTAGACTCTGGAGTTAAATAATCTATGAGACTAATAACTACAGATATTTGACTTCTCATTGAGACAACACAATATTCTATAGATGCATGTTAAGTGAGCATCCACCATCATAAGTTCTGAGTGAAGCCAGAACCCCAGGGAAAATAGAATGTGATCATGTAATTAAGGCCAGTAAAGCTAGGGTGGCAAATTGAAGTACCCCAGGAAACTTTAATTCTTGCAATTCCTAAATATTGAAAGGCTCACTTATGAAAGTAATGCTCTTTAATGCATAGTGTGTGTATACGTGTATGTGGATAATACATATTTGCAGCTGGTTGGTTGTTGTTTGTGACTGAAAGTCTCATTAATTGTCATGTTGCCTACTGCTTTTTAACAGAAATAGTTTGGGTTATTTTTTACTTTTTTTGTGTGCAATGATATTTTTTAGTTACCTTTCCAGAATATCAAGCAGCTTGTCCTAATTTTCACTGTGAGCAGCAGATTCTGTCCAAAAGAAAAAGAAAAAAAAAAGAAAAAAACCCCAGCATAGCTGATGTTTCAGTTGGATCTGCAAGCAGGAGCTATAGGCTGTGGACACTTACTTGAGCCTGAACACTCCAATTTATTAACCTAGGAATACAAATAAAACTTCATCCAAAGAAAATCCTAAATACACATGTATACTCATTGCCCTCTTCAAAAAGAGCTGTTGTCACTGCTTGTGCCAGCTTAGGAAGTCTGACAATTGGTTGACAGTGTACAGCTGCCTGGACCAGAGGACTATGTGGAAGAAGATGAGATTCTCTCTACCACTTCAGTTAGGAGCATAGGCTGTTTCCTTGGCATCTATTTACCCTATGGATGAACCACATGCCATAATCAAAAAGAGAAATCTGGGATAGGACCACTACAAAATACCTGCCAAAATGAAATAATGGCACCAAGATGTTTTCATAGCAGCCTCACCATGATATGTAGTACACACTTAAGTGCAAGTAGGCAGTTCAGCATAAACCGGAAAGGAAACTTGGAACAGAGCATGTGGGAAAGTATCAAGGGTAGGCTTCAGAGAGCACAGCTCATCATGTCTCTTGCTTCAGATAGACTGAAGGTCCCTCTCCTCATAGCTATGTCTGAAATACTCTACAAGACTGAAACACAGATTGGAAGTTAGGTCCAGTGAAACCGACTGCTCCCTCCAGCAAAGCAGTGTAGGAGATCCATCAAGTTCTTAGGAAACTTGATGTTAGAAATACATTTCCTACTGGACTGTGTGGGAGGGATGAGTAATAGTCTCTCATTGTGTTTCACTTGTATGCTCTTTCCCCCAGAATGGATACACAGTAATTTTCTGGAATCTCAGCAGTAGACCACTTGCTTCGCAATTCATTGAAATTAGCTATTCTTTATTTAAATAAGTGTTAATATTTATTTATGGTACTTCAGATTTGAAGTGTTGGCATACTTGTCTTTAAATATTTACTAGAATTTTTGTATGTATTATATATACTTAAGACATATCAAACAGGGACAGGCTCAAAATTGTGGCTTCAGAACCTCTGAATAGTATGTACTATGTTGCAAAAGCATAATTTACCAAAAACTTTGGTGCAAAGTAGTTCAGGTGCTGAGATTGTTTGTCTTTATTACGATAACTGATAATTTGAAACACAAAGTGAAGCATTGTTGAAACGGGAACCCACATAGTTATAATCTCTCTGAAAAGAATTGGCTATGAAGGTCATGTTCCCTAGGGAAATCTCATCTCTCTCTCTTATGATTGATGGTTCCCCATTTCAGATACTTTTTTACTTTCTCCTATCTCATCACAGTAGATACCTCCAGTTTGTCTTCATCGTGCCTGATTATTTCCACCTTTACATTGGCCTTTCTAGATAGGTAAGGTATTATCTCTCCCATATACCAAATGTATTGCGTCTAGTCTTACATTTCTGTTCCCCCAGACCTATCACAAAACTAATTTTCCATCAGGACCCATAAACACTGTCTAGCTTGCTCTTTTTATTGCTTTCAGTTTTTGCTTTCTAACCACAACACTATGACCTCTCCAGTTGCTAAGATGAATCCTTTTACAAAGCCATCTCCTTTTTGACATCCTTTTTTTCAGCTCAAATGCTGGACACCTGTATGTTTGTGTCAGTGAATGTAGACATTTGTATGGTTAGATCCTTTGTTTATTTCTTTTAAGGATGCAGAATCTGGTAGCCGAATGCACTATGTCTGCTATGGCTCTGCACCCCCAGGCTTAGAAAGGCTGAGTACCTATTTCTGATAGGTCCCTTTCAAGGGGAGATCCTGATATGCAGCCTGCTGTTGTTTCAGGAGAGCTCAAAGGACTCTTGGGCTGCTCACTATTTATGGAGTAAGATGATTGGCTCATAGTCATATTTACATGCCACCCATAGATGCCAGTGGACACTGACCAGTGCTCTGTCCGGGTGGGCACATTAGCATACATAGCCCTTGGCTATTGTGTTGTTATCTGTCTTCCTGAACTCACTGTGAGACAGATGCAGACATCACAATCAACACCAGTGGTTGTCAATCAATCCAGATTTACAGGGAAAAGATGGGAGACAGCGGGGGAACCCCATAATAAACTTCACACATACCCACAATCTCTTTAAAACAACCCCCACAAATTTTTACACAGTCTCCAAAATATTCTCCCCACTGCATTCCACAGTGAATCTCAAACCCTTGTAGACAACCACTCTCTTTTGCGTGGAAGGTGATCATGGAAGGGTGTTTCATTCATGGGGACACCTTGGGGGGGTTTCACTCCAGCACCATAACCAGTGGTCTTTGGGAGCAGCTTATTCAGTGAGCCACTTTTCACTGGTTTGGTCACTTGGGTTCCTCTGCCTGGCATTGCTCTTCCAAACCTCTCTGGGGTCTTTGTGTTTATGGTGATTAGCCTTTGAGAAGATAGACTAACACACTGAAAAAAGCTCCACCCCATTCACAACATGTAAGCAATGATGCTTTGTGGAAAATTATGAATTTTCCATCCTTTGATAGATGTTGTCAGTATACTTCTGGGCTGGAATTCTTACGAAAATCTTGTACTAAAACTAGCTTTGTAGCAGAGAGGGGATTTTTCATATCTGTTTACTGACAATGAAATATTAACAAAGTATGAAAGTATAAAGCGCTTTTTTTTTTTTTTTTTTTAAATATTCAAGCTATTAAAGGCAGTTCCTGAGGCAATGAGTTGAACATGGTTAGAGCAGGACCAGTGTATGATTGTTCATGTGTATGTTAGTACACACTTGTGCTGTGCTGTCTGAAATCCATGTGCAACTGAATTCTCTGTCTTTGCTGTGATTGAATTCTAAACCTAATACATCTGTGAGGAACAAGAGGGAGGTTTATTTGGTTGGTTGTTTTGGGGGGGTTTATTTGTGCATTATAGGGACAAATTTCTGTCAAAAGCTTCAGTGGTTACTGAATGGTTTCTATGTTTTCAGCACTCACACCTGACTTGTGAACTAATGCAAAAAGTGCTGGTGTCTTCTGAACATTTCTTTAGTTTATGGGAGAGGAATATCTACTCTAGAAAGCAACACTAGTACTTTACAAACCATCCTTCACAGGGAATATTATCATAAGATACTCAATACAGAGATTCATAAACTGAAGCAGATGAAGATGAATTTTCCTGTGGTTTATAGAAAAACATGAACTTAGATCATTTTTACAGGATGGGGAAAGCATAAATCTGTCGTGAAGAAAGGACAGTAAAAAGACCAAGTATAGTGGAGAGATAAGATTTATCTATAGATTTGATTATGAGGTAGGCAAGAGGTCAGTAAATTCAGAGGTGATAAACTTTTGTTTTAGGAATAAGCAATATCTGTGCATTCATGAAGTTGGGAAAGAGAGGGGGAGAGATTCTGGAAAACTGGTGGATTAAAGAGATAAAGAGTGGATGCTTTGGAGCCATTTAATAGGTTTGGGTTTGAGACATGAAATTAGAAAATTAAAAAAATCAAAATAACTCATAATTCTGGGCTGAGACAAAGAGTAGGTATGTGTACTGGAGTTCAGTGGGGAAGCAGGTGGAAGAAAGTCGTATCATTTAACACGAGGTTTTGCAATTTGGATTTTTTGTATGAGAATGAGTTGTACAAGGCAATTATCATAATCAAGGGAGAAAAGTAAGAGTGTAACTCATTTGACCTCAGCTTTAAGGCAGAATTGTGCCTTTTTAGAATTGCCTGTTTGTCATCACTGACTTTAAAAGGAACCTAGATGATGCAATGTCTATTTTAGATATCTCTATTTGGTCAGTGAAACACTCTATCCCTCCCCATCCTGTCCTTCCTATGCTAATTTTCATTTATGTAGTTCACCTTTGTAACCTAAGGAGAAAAAGCCGATGAGGCTAAGAGAATTGGCACTGACATTTTCTTGTCATTTCAGCTCTTTAATGAGGGTAGTTTGTATTGAAACTGAATCATGTTCCAGCGTCCAAATTTTGTATCTTTAGGGGGAAAAGAAAAAAGAAGGGAGGAAAGCAAACCCATAATCTACTCATAAATGCATGGCCCGAATCCATTGTGAGAAGAGAACGCTTGCTGAAACACCTGCACCACAACCATTTCCTATTTTCTTTTCCATTTCTCAACCAGGGAGCAGAGAGACAGCCACAGGAATAATTAGGGCTCCTGTCAGCCTCTTTGTTTTGCTCTGGAGGGGCTAGGGCTAACCTAAAGAAATCAAGAAACTGGATTGTCAGTCCCTCTCCACTGTACTAAAGACAAAGTCTATTGATTTTTGCCAAACCAGAAGTGGATGTAACATTCAACGACACATACAGATTGCTGAAGACCTTTTCATGTAGTGTTATTCATACGTAATTACACAACAGTGTTAAGACAGGCTGAAATTTGAGGTGGGCTGTTAAGATGTTTTGTAGTAGTTACACCAGTTTCCACTTCCTTTCCTTATAAAATGGATGTCACAGCCTCTCAAGCAGAATACTCCCCGTCTCCATCTCCAGATTTCCTGTTTTCACTATGTCACATCTGCCTCCTGCTGTTCTTTTCCATTATTTCTTTTCTCACACCTTAATTAAGAGTATGTGACACCACCAGTGAAACACGTGGAGAATTAAGAGTGGCTGTGCTTGATAAGCCCAGTTACTAAAAATATAACCCACTTATGCTCCCACGCTGCTACTTTGTCTTCTTATTAACTTAAAGGTATGTGGCTTTGCTGTCACTGTGGTGCAGTGTAATGAAGCTGGTCCTCCTGCCCCAACTAAACAAAAGGTTTTGAGAGATACAGCCGCTTTTGAGTGCTAACTGGGATGACCAGTTTGGGATTCAGTGGAAATGCTGGGGGACAGTGTGTGTGGAAATGGCTCCACCTGCCAGACTTTTCCCCTCTCTCTTGCACCATGTGCCACACAGCACAATGTGGGGACAAGGACTGGGAAGGACCTCCTGACAGTGGAGCCCAGTACCCTGCTGTCACAGGCAACTGTGTCACATAAAGTGATAACAGCATGGAGTTATGCTGCTAGACTGTTTCCAACCCGTTCATAACAGATGTTCGTTGTTCAGGTGCTGACTGGAGGGAATGATGAGTAAGAGGCTAGAAAGGTGATAAATTTACTACTAAAGTAAGTAGGAATAAGAAAGTAAGAGGCTGGAGTGAGTGGACTTTGAAAAACAATGAAGCAAAAGAGCAGCGTACTGGGAAGGTTTGCCTTGGCAGAAAGCAAGGCAGGGTGAATGTATATGTACAACTTTAAATGCTTTGAACAGCTTCACCTTTGATCACGGTGGCAAACTGAAAGTTTGTAAATATATTAGATTATTGACAGTTTATATTTAATTATTCACCACTTTCAGTGCACTTTTGTTTATCAATTTTTTTTTGCATGGAGTCACTCTGATAGTTCTGTACTACTGGGAAGTTTTTGGTAATGTGGAATCTGAGGATAGAAGTAAGACTTGTACCTTTCAAACACAGGAATCATCTGTTTGTTTTCATTATTTAGCTCAGATCATCATCAGCCATGCCCCAACATAAAGATTATCAGTATAGATAATAAGTAAATTTATATTTTTCTGCCATCTAACCTGATTAAATTATCTGTACTTTAGTGAGGAGATAAACATTCCATATATTGAGTACACAAACGATACCATTAATTAATACTTGCCATCAACCTTACCACGTGATTTTAGCTGTATATTATCAAGTGCAGTGTTACTGATTTCACATCCATCTTTTAAAGATGCCAGGTGAGATGTTAAAATTTTTATGTGCCTCAAACTGTTACTTGTTCACAAATTCCAGGTAAAAAGATAGCTTGCAACTTCATTTTATGAGATATTTGTATCTATAATAAGTGAAATCTTAATTTTATTTCCAAACAGCTACTTAGTTTTCAGAGGGTTAATGCAAGAGACCCTCAGAGCTTTCTGAGTGGCAGGATTGGTCTTTGCATTTAACAAGTGCTGACCAATGCAAAGGTTTATTGGGGTTTTCTTTAATGGCCTTTTCTTAGGCTAATAATGTGGTTTTGATGTTGGAGTTTTGATTCCTAATTTGATTATGAATTTAGGGAGAATATAAATCCATGTTATGCAAAAAAGCTAAACCTGGGCTTCTGAGTAGTTCAGTGTTAATGCTGTAATCACACAACCCTCTGCCCATGTTGCGTCTCATTCTCAAATGTTAAATTCACCTGACACTGTCCTTGAACCATCTGTTCTGTCTTTCAGCTGTAAAACCAATGCAGTTACCCTGCTTGACTACTTCTCTTAAAATTGATAACACCTGTGTCTCCCTAAAACATGGATTTCCATTTAAAAAAAAAAATTCATTGGTTTTTCCTTTTTTTTTTCCTTCCTGCTTTGCAAAGACGTTTGAAATGCAGCATTGCTTCTGTAGGAGTAATTTTAAACATCCCAATGTGAGCCTATTGGGAATAACAAGGGAGAAATAGCACTAAAGAGCAAACACATGTTTAATTCAGGTTGGGCCATATCAGTGTAGGAAATGTCTAAATCCTGAAGAAAACCTAAATATGAAGTGTGATACTACAAGTATTTGGGTTTTTTGGGGTTTTTGTTGCTTTTTTTTTTTTACATGTGAGCTATTTATTTCCAAATTGCTTGTCATTAATCTCGTTATAAATTTGTCTTTTCCAAAATGCCAGAATGCTGAAAGGTGATGGAGTAAGAGAAAATTCTTGAGGTCTAGGAGGTAGTAGGGTTCATAGTGGCTCTCCTTTATTTACAGTACAGATTAATTTGGTCTCACAGAATCACAGAATGCTAGGAGTTGGAAGTGACCTCAAAAGATCATCTAGTCCAACCCCCCTGACAAAGCAGGTGCACCTAGACTAGAATTTGGTCTCATTTTTTCTATTTTTATGTCTGCTGCTTAAATCTACATAGGAAAACGCCAATAAATGCTGCTCATTGGTGTAATGAGTCAAAAAAGAAAATATGGTGTTGGGTACAGGATTTGGGTTGGTTCCCTGCTTGTGGGTGACCTTATCCAAAACTCTCATTGTGTGCATTGCTTAGTCTCTTAACAGCAGTTGCCCATAGCCATGCACATTGTAAACTGTTCATCTGGATTGCTTGTGGTCTGCAAATCCCATGCCTGGAAGTTGCATCAGATGAGTTAAGTTTGATACATCCCTGCTCACTTTACATCTCTACCTCTTTGAATTACTCCTGGCCATTGCAGGGGCTGAAGACAGACAAGACCCTGAAAAAATCTCATGATTTTTCAGCCCTGACTTCTAATTTTTCTCTATTTTGTTTCCCATAAAGGTGTATAATTGATTCCTAGAATGCTCCATAATTCATGTAAGCAGCACAAAGAAATCAAATGCTGTAACATGCTAGCAACAGGAAAAATGTAAAAACCTCCAGTTCAGCCTTACATTTTCACAAACATTTCCACTTAAAAAAAAAGATATTCTAAGTTTGTCACATACCCATCAACTAACTGTCCCTCCTACAGAAAAAATCTTAAAGTAGCAATATTTCATTTCCAAAAAGCCAGATTTAGAAACAAAGTATTGTGAAAAATAACTGGGCTGCAGAAGTACTCCATGCAAAAAGAGCCAGTGGGCTGTCAACCAAGGATGCTGATCTGGGTGACTGTTTACCTAATGAACCTGACCCCATTACTGTTGTAAGTAAATACCTCCTAGCATCCCCAAGAGAAATTTTCTTCACTTTCCAAAGGAAAAATGTAGGGACAATAAGAAAAAGTCTTCCATTGCTACATCTCAATCTTCAAGCTCAGAGGTTAGATGCTGTCATGCCTTTTTCTACCCTCCTTTATCCAGCTGGGTGCACTGGTTTCCAGGGGAAGAGCACCCAGGTTTGGGACAGGGTAACCACCCACAAGGTGCTTTGGCCAAATCTCTGTCTGGTTGGTTCCCTGTTGCAGAAAATGAGAGATCAGGAGCTCAGAGGGTATTGTTTAGTGGGGTCACAATTCAGTTTGTGTGCAGCCAAGGTAACTTCCCTGGTATTTATTAATTACTCTTTAAAAAAATAATTGTTAGTCTTACTAAGATTTGAACACATTGAAGAGTCTGGATTTCAGACTATTATCCTGTTGCCTTGTATGTAATCTTAAATGCACGATATTAATAAATTAATGCTACCTCTCTCTTGGCTACTTAGCCACCAAATTTGTATTGCTTTTATTTATTTTTAAAAAAAGCAAACTAATGTAAGGGAGGCCAGTATTTCAAATAATGTAAAATGTATGAGGCTTTAGGGAGGTTAAGTTTTTAAGCATCTTTCCTGGCCTTAGATCATTGTTATGCTGCCTCATTTAAAGAAAGAAATAAATCCTGGACAGTGTTTGAACCAATAACTAAGAGACTGAAGGTGAGACTATAAAAGAAAAATATTATGGAGACCAGGACCTTCTCTGGTTAATGTGCTCTGCCTGAGCAACACTTACCTCTTTCAAGCATGTATTTCATATGCTCAATACAGCACTCAGACATTCCCAGTTTTTACTGAAAAAAAATCCCTTCTGTTTTCATCTGATGAAGGATATACTCTTCTCTAAAGATTGCTCTTAAGATTCTAAAGCCTGAGTGAGGTTCTGGTCCTGCTGAAGGCAATAGGACTCTTGCTGTCGGCTCAAATGCCTATTTTGAAAATCCATTAGTTCTTACATGGGTGATCTAAGTTGTGCAACAGTGAGACTGACAAGGTAACAGCATTGCTGGGACACTTGTGCTATAGCCCTTGGAAGAACAAAGACTTAAAGTTGTTTATTTTAGAATTCAAAACAGTAGAAAATGTATTTGTAAATATGGATTATCAAACAATATGTTTTTCGCCAAAGAACCCTGGAAAATATCAAGCCCAGAGGGTGAATATTTTAAAATGAGGGCGTGAAAATGGGAACTAGATTGGAAAGCACTTTACAACCTCAATTATAGCAGATTCTGCTATTACAAACACAATAATATTCTGAGGAAATTTCATTCTACTACTTCCTGATCTGCAGAGATGTCAAAAACAGACTGGCCAGTATGGTTTTGTCTCTTGTGGTATAGAGGGGTGCTGAACAGCACAAGGCTCTTACCATTGAACTGGACATTCATTGAGACCTTGATGTAACAGGGTGGCATTCCACAGAAGTCTGTGCAGTTTATGGTGCATTATAGATAGCTCTTGCAATTGACTCTTGCTTGCTTGTAACAACAGATTGGAGAAGTAATGAAATGGGGTAAAAAAAGAAAAAAAAATTAACACTGAATTTATGTAATCAATGACCCATTAATGAGTTGTTGAAATATGCCACTTACAGAAAGATTGTGTGGCCCGTGCTAACTTATTCACATATCCTACCTAAAGCAGACTGTGCAGTCTCACAGTTGACTTAGGCAATCACTCCTATGATCACCTTTCTCTTACCTTTGTTCATTGCTTTACAATCACAACTGTAATCCAACCAACCAGAGGTGTGTCCTGCTTTAACCCCAGCCAGTAACTAAGCACCACAGAGCCATTCACTCACTGTTGCTTCCCCCAAGGGGACATAAAGGTTTCCATTGGGCAGGGTCAGCTCAATTGGTAGGCTCCCTTAGGCTCCCTAGTGCTGACTAACCAGGTGGCCTTTGCTAAATGTGTATCCCAGTGTTTGATGGTCCCACCAACCATTGCTCTCAGCATAGTCTTTAGCAGCCCCTTGTATCGTTTGACTTTCCAAGAGGCTGGTACATGACAGGGCATGTGACACACCCACTCAGTGCCATGCTCCTTGGCCCAGGTGTTTATGAGGGTGTTCCATAAATGATCCCCATTGTATGAGTCAGTTCTTTCTGGGGTGCCATGTCACCACAACATTTGCTTTTCAAGGCCTGGAATTGTATTCCTGGCAGTGGCGTGGCACAAGGGATGTATTTCCAGCCATCCAGTTATTGCTTCCATCATTTAAGTAGGCACTTGCCTTGGTGGGTTTGTGGGAGTGTGATGTAATCAATAAAAGTGATGCACAAATGCAGTAACTTGCTACATGCAAAAGCAAACCAAAACAATTCAATGCTCAGTCTGTTTCCAAGTAGCATTTCTCCTGGGGCTGCTACCCCCAGTTCTATGATGAGCATGATGTTCCATGCTGGAGAACATCCCTCTGGCCAGTCAGGTCAGCTGTCCTGGCTGTGCTCTCCCAGCTTCTGGTGCACGTGTCAGGGTGTGAGAAGCTGAAAAGCCCTTGACTTGGGGTCAACATTACAACTACCTAGCAACAACTAAAACATCAGTGAGTGGTCAACATTATTCTCATCCTAAATCCAAAGCACAGCACTATGCCAGCTGCTAGAAAGAAAATTCACTCTTTCTCAACCAAAACCAGGACAATATGATAAATTCTGAAAGATAAATTGTCTTTTAATTTCTGCTTATGCAGTGCCCAACACAGAAGGACGGCAAATGAAAATTGAACAATCGATGTTAATAAAGACTGATAAAACATCCCAGCATTCCATCAGCAGCATCCTGCACTGGCATATATTTTCAAAGTTTTCTCTTTGTGTTCCCTTTTCCAATTATAAAGCAAAAAGATAAAAGGCATGATAGTAGAATATGGTAGGACCTAGGAAAAAAAATGCTGCTTATTTCTAAAATGTGAAACCTTTAATAAACAGGAAATGGTATTGTGGGGGGACATTCCAAGAACTGGAGAGTTGCAGATAAAAACTGAGTATTTGAAAGAGAGAGAGACTGAAAGGCAAGCAAATGCCTTTGAATACAGTTTTGCAATATATTTGTACGACACTATGAGGGTACTGAGTAGCTAAGAATTCTTATTTATGAAGGACTGTTTCATGAAGGTCACATTTCTGTGTTGTTTGCATAGCGTTCAGATGTAAGTCTTCAGGGAATATGCTGCCTCATAGTACCTGATGCATAAACTTTTGCTGTTTACATCCCTTAGCTTTCACTAGTGGTATCAACACAGTAAAACTCTGGCTAGCTTCCTTTGTCAGGAAGTTTAAAGTAAGGCTGGAAATCGACTCTGATGTAAGAATGATAAGAGCTAAGATCTAAAATCTTGGCTGGAGCGCAATCATTGTATGTTTTGATAGGGACTTCATCCTGAATTATGAAGTGGATGAAGTACTTCATACTGACCTTTAGCTATCTTTCTAAAAGCATTCAGCTTTGGGGCAGAGAGAAGAAGGGGCTTCACTAATGTACCCAAAATGCTGTTAGGTGCTACGCACTACATGAGGATTTATAGCTCTGATTCATATAGGTGGGAAGTATATGTGATATTGTGGTGGGTTTACCCAACTTCCAAATTCTCTACCTACTCCCCCCTGAGTGGCATAGGGGGATGGGGAACAGGGGTTGGGGTCAGTTCATCGCACGTGGTCTCTCCTGTTCCTTCCTCTTCAGGAGGACTCCTCACACTCATCCCCTGCTCCAGGTTGGGGTCCCTCCCTTGGGAGGCAGTTCTCCATGAAATCCTACAACATGAGTCCTTCCCACAGACTGCAGTTCATGAAGAATTGCTTCAGAATGGTGCAGACCTTCAAGAACAGACTGCTCCAGTGTGGGCTCCTCTCTTCACTGGCCCACAGGTCCTGACAGGCGAGGAGCTTGCTCCAGCATGGGCTTCCCATGAGGTCACAGCCTCCTTCAGATGTCTGCACCTGCTTCAATGCGGGGTCCTCCATGGGCTGCAGGTGGAATCTCTGCTCCCTATCATTCTCCATGGACTGCAGTAAAATCTCTGCTCCAGCACCTGGAGCAACTCATCCCCCTCCTTCTTCAATGATCTTGGTATCTGCAGAGCTTCTCACACCTTCTTGCTCTTCTCTCTGGCTGCAAAAGCTACTGCTCCCCCCTCCTTCCCTTTTTTTTCTTTTTTTTTATTTAGTCCTTCTTAACTGTGTTATCCCAGAGTTACCACCACCATTGCCAGCTGGCTCGGCCTTGGCCAGCAGTTGGTCTGTCTTGGAGGCAGCTGGCATTGGCTCTGTTGGACATGGGGGAGGCTTCTAGCATCTTCCCAGAGAAGCCCCCCCCTCCTACCAAACTTTGCCGCACAAACCCAAAACAGACATGGCAGATACTTTTTTTAATATTTTTTTAAAATACAGATATAGACCCAAACAAAATCCTGTGAGTCAGGCAAAATTTAGAATTTTTTCCTTGAACATTCAGGATACTGCTAATAATTCCCAGTTTTCACTGCTTGCATTTTAAAATAGAGGTATACTTTGGTAAAATATCATTGAACAGAATGAAAAGTTGATTAACTTTACCAAATTAAATTTGTATATATCCATTAAACACC
The DNA here is from genome assembly GCA_013400835.1 of Zapornia atra. Taxonomy (NCBI): domain Eukaryota; kingdom Metazoa; phylum Chordata; class Aves; order Gruiformes; family Rallidae; genus Zapornia; species Zapornia atra. The sequence continues at coordinate 46,086 of VZTU01001745.1, forward strand.
CATTTTCAGCACAGATTTTGCAATGTACTCCATGTAGTGCTGACGTTTGATCACAGTTCTCTTACCAGCTCTTTCTAATTTACTAGAAGGAGAGGTAATAGGATACTGTCAAGATGTGAGCCCACTTCCAAAACGTAGTGATCTGTGGATTGTTTTGTAATTACAACTACTAATACTGCACGTAGGATTAGCATCTAGCTGTGTGGCAATTCCCTGGTTCATTGTTCTGACATTTCTAGACCTAGTATTTCTTTGTACACCTCTACCGTGTCCCTAGTGAGTCTGTGACTGCACAGCTGCTCTTGTGTGCTGTTAACAAGTCTCTTACGGAATTTTCTGTTGTGTGGATTGCTAGATTTTGATCAGTGAATTTTTCTCATCTCAGCGTTGAGGACTAATCAGCTATTGTGTTGCTAGCTGTATGCAGCCCTTTATCTCAAAATAAAACATTGCTCCTTGGTTTAGTTTGTTGGGTTTTTGATTATTTTTGAATCATCCATCCTTATTTTTATACCAAAGAAGAACTTTTGTCAGGTGACATGTTGTGTTTGCTAAATGTGATTCTTCATCATAGCTGCTAAGTCCGTGTTTTGTGGTAGATGATGTTCCAATCACGGCATGTGCCTCGCATCCTGTGTGGCTGCCAGCTGCAGTACAAATTTTCCCCCTTTTATTTAAGCAATTTTGATCTTCCCTGGTGATTAGTTTTGCAACAAATGCATGGCATCATGCCACTTTGGCATAGCCCAGGGTTTCTCATGATTCATGTTTAGAGCAGAGAACTCCCGGGTTTTCTGGTGTGTAAGCAGTGCAACGTTTCTATGCAGTTTCATGACATGAACTTGGTTACTACGTTTGCATCCAGAACTCCTCACAGTTATCTTTCAGATCTTGCAAAATGAGATAAGATATCAAGAGAATTAGGACCCGGCAATCACAATGCCTGACTGTAAATAGAACAAAGAGAACAGTCTGGCAATTGTTGTCAGTTAACATCAATCCTCAGAAAAATTCTAGAGCAAAAAGTCAAATAGAGTAGAGGAGCAAAGCACTAGCTGTCATGTATCTTATATTTGATGCAGTAGGCTGTCTAGGATACTTTTATTAGCAACCTAGATGATGGAATAGAGAGTGAGTTTATTGTGTCTTCATATGATCCAAAACTGGAAGAGACAGCTCATAGATGGGAGGATGAGATCAGAATTCAAAATAATAATGACAAAGCGGCAAAACACGTGAAAATATAAAACAGGAATTATTTACTGCAGTAATACAAAAGCAGAACAGCTGCTTTGGAAGCAGTTTTTTCAGAAAAAGATGAGCATGAGACCACAGTGATATGAAAAAAGCAAGCACAAAGCTTAGGTACAGCCGGCAAGATGTGTGAAGTAATCCTGTACTCAGGAATAAATGAGGCCCCTTGTAGACTAGTCAGGTAGAAAACTGCAGTCTGGGACATTGTACTTGAGGAACTGTATGGTTCAGTGGAGACAGTCCAGAAGAAGTGAATGAGATGGATTACAGTTCTGGGAAATTTGACCTATTTTACTATTGGAAAACACTTGAAAACAGCAAAGTCAGAGAAGAGCTGCCATAGATTTCTTGGTAAGTGTTAGAACCTCCACCACAGGAGGTTTTTCAGAACTGGTTAGAGGATCGCTGGAAAACCATGTAGATACAATTTATCTTACCTGAGAACTAAGTAGATAAACTAGATGACCTTCACATCGAGGATATGCACTACCAACAACACAGGTCTCAGGACCATCAAGGAGACAGGATTGGAGACACACACACACACCCCCCTACAATATTGCTCGGGGGGGTGTAGGGTGTGGGGGGTGCGGAATGAAGGCTCTGAAGTGAGATGGAATGAGGCTTCTCCTAGGCAGCAGATGGGGCGAAGCTCCCTGTGATTTTGCACAGGCCATTGAGACCTGTTAGTGCCCTCAGGAGACTGACAGAAGTGGTCTTAAAGGAGCATGTGTCGTTTCCATTTATTTTTTATGAGGAACATTGGCTTGATAGTCGCTGAGGCATGTCAAAATTGTCATACAAACTCTTTTCTTCAGAAACTGGGGATCTGAATTTTGAGCATGTAATTCTGTATGTATTCACAAGTGGGTTTTATTTTTTTAATTAAATTAAGTTAGGAACATTGTACTAAAACTAAATAAGCAATAATGAACGTTGAGAACTTTTATTTGACTTGGACAGTTTTGACAAGCCTAGTATATTTATCCAGGTGGAGTTGTCAGTAATATTGCTGACAGTCAGATATTCGCTACTATCTGAGATAGACACTGGTGGAGAAATTGCAATTCTTCCATTGTCTTCTAAGTAAGCCACTCTTTCTCTTATCATCTGTCTTTGTTCATGGTTGTACCTCAATCAAGGAGCATGCTCCTGGCTGATTTTACTACTTATTTTAAAGATACAGGTTCTAGCACTTGTCACCATATTAACAAGTAAGTTTGAGGAATAAAGGGACATTGGAGTAATTTAACTGACAGAATCTCTCATTAACTGGAACTGACTCTATTCTCAAGTACACTAATGTTTTTGAACCCCTAAAAGCAGGATATGATAATATTTTTCTCCTCTACTACTGAACCCATGCCTTCCATGCACTGCAGTGGTGGTCTCTGAATTTTCTTCTAAATTCAGACTAAATATTTAAGATGAATATTAAAGTTTCCCATTGGGTGGTTTATATTCAGCTTGAACTACTTGGTGTCACCTTAACGATAAAACTGGGATAGTGTAACAGGTGCTTATTGTCTTGTTCTTTCAGATGTTATGTTTTGGCATATGTTAGTGACTGTCAAGGGGATATTATTGATCTGCTGAGACATCTGCTCCACTCACATTAATTTGGCTATTCTTTCATGAAAGATGAGCTCCTTATGACTTCCCATTCCTAGCACAGTAATATTGACCAGGTCTTTGCAGCTGGAAATTAACATTATTTAAAATGCACCTCTAAATTATACAGTTTTTGTTTGTTTCTAAATGAGTGCCATTCGTTTTGTTGGAATTATCACATCATAAAAAAAAACCAAAACAAACCCTAAGGATTGAAACAGTTAATTTTACTTTTTAAATGCATTTTATCACTTTATCTTTGATGTAGCAGAAAAAAGGCAAACCTTTTTGTCATAAAAGAAGCTTTAGAATATTTTAGGGAATAACCATGAGCCAGAAAAGAACCAACTGACCTTCTTAAAAGCGGAAATGAATTAGTGGATCCAGGCAATACTAGACTTTCAGTCATATCTCTGAAAGAAAAATCTGATCTTTTTATTAAATTAAGGAAGAAAAGGAGTAAAACTAGATAGGGAGGTGATATGTTAAATGCAAGAATAAACTGACAGTATATAGAACATCACTTAAACCAGTATATAGAACAGTACCTCCAGTTTCCTTCCTTTAATTTAATCTGTGACTCAAAAAAGCCTTTCATGTCATCCAACTTGAAAAAATGCACTTTTATTCTGAATTAATTTAATTAAATAGTACACATTTTAAAACTCTTTAATAAACAATAGTCATACAGTTCAAGTAACCTAGCTTCCCTCTTGCTTCTCTCAGCTACCAACTGCAGTGGTTCGTTTCACTAAAGTATTATTTCTAAGAATTCTTTTCATTTGTGTCTACAAATAGATGTTACTTCAAGAAATTAATGAAGCTCTGCTTTGGATATCAGTTCTGTGTTCCCCTGTAGTTCTTTCTCCTTATGCAGACTCCTTTATATCTTGGAAGTAGTAAGCAGATAAGTGAATAAACTAGTTTGCTGGCTGGGCTCTGATCTGCATGGGACTCAAAAAATCGAAAACAAAACTTGGTGGGTTTTCTACTTACTGTCCTTACCTCACCTAACCTATTAGGTGGCTCGTGACTACCTTAGCTCTTGCTTCTTGCAGAGAAAGACATTTCTCCTAGAAACTTAACACTACTCTCTAGTGACTACGTAGCAGCCGTTAGCTACTACACTGAGCCGTATGTAGGACTTGAAACACATCAAGTTGTGGGAACAACTGAGTGTGGAACAAGAATGAAGAGGAAGAGAATGAGGGTGTATGTGGAGGAACACAGGCAAAAGAGAGAGTGAGGTTAGCAATGGAAGCATTTGGATGTGAAGAAGAAATCAATGATAGTGAAAGATCTAAGCTTTTGGAGACAGAGAAACAGTGGCCAAACAGACATTCATGACTGAGTGAGTATTGTAACAGTTTCTGTAAAATGCAGTAATCAACCTCCACATGTTTGTGATGATTGCACATTCCTATGTGTATTGCATACACCATGATTTTTACAATGTCTTGTACAAATGACACTGCCTTTGGACTGCCAGTGAGCCAATTCTTAGCTCTGACTTTAATCCTTAAGAGAAAATAAAGTCAGACCTTGTAAAGAACTAGCACTGAATTCTGGAAGGTAAAAAGTGTGTTCTTTCTCCAGGCAGTGATCTCGCTCTTGAAAAGAGGATATTTCCAGAGTCGCAACTATGAAAGTTAGTATTTCAAATGGTTCAAGAAAACGATCTACCGTTACAAAACGTGTAGAGATACCATTCTGAAACAAAACCCCAAAAAAACACCCAACCCTAAAAATACTTTGGTAAGCTCTGTAATATAATACATAAATTCACAGGTCTTTATATTTGCATAGTTACCAAGGTAGGTGCAGATATACTTCATTAGCAGAAGTTCCAGGAGCCCAAGAGAAGGAACATCTTGTTTCCTTCTACATTAAACCAGTTGGTGATATTTTCTTCACCATCAGTGAAGTTTCACATTATATTAGTATAATTATGATTGCGCTGTACAGGATCTGGTCTTGCTTCCATTGAACTCAATGGCAAAATTCCCATCAATTTAAATGGCAGCAAGAATGATCCCCAAATGTTCCTATTAAGCTGTTCACAAGCTGTGCCTTCTTCATCTTAACCAGCAATGAATTTTGTTTGTCAGTGCAGCTGATCATTTCACATTAAAATAATAATAAACAGATGTGATAACAGCCTGCCATTTTTCATTCCTTCAGTCAAACGCTTGATATGATGGACTGTGTGATTTCCTCATTTAATGAACTGCCAGCTGAAGATGCAAATGCTGTAACTGACACAAATCAAAAATGTTGACAAAAAAATTAATATGATTTAAGAAATGTTTTTAGTGAAAGATTATTTGTTCTTTTGTTTCATTTTTCATACAAATAACTTGACTTTGGTATGTTTAAATTTAACCTTATACCTTTAAAAGAAGTAAATGGAAAAAGGAGGAACGATGTATTCAGTTGTTATTTTGAGTAATGCAACCACATGTGCTACATAAATAAATGCAAAAATTCTAATTAGTAGCATGGCAGCAGAGTTCTTTTACTATAGATTAATCAAAAAATCACAGTCATCATTCTGGCCTTCTTCCTAATTTTCATGTGTACAAGAGGTCTTTTTGCTTCTGTAGAATATAAATTCCATTAAGTCCAAATTGATGTCTTGCACACGTAGCTGTAACCTGTAGAACCCTTTAACGTATTTGGGCAGGGAAAAGAGAAGAACTTCCTTACCTTACTCTTCTTCCCTTATGAATACTGCCTAAGGCTTTTCCCTCCTCTTTTGACCTCTTTTACTCACCTCCTTGCTTTTGAGGACACTTAGCAGGCTGTATACACTCCCATTAGCCAACTGTTCAGAAGGAAAAATGTAGTATTAGCATGACATGACAGAAAAAATGCTAAAATGGTTCTACTGGCAACAAATACTTTTTTTTTCAAATGGCCAACAATGTTCTGTGTCATTTTATGTTACTTTACTCATCATGGAATCCAGTGACTTGTTATATTACTAACTACATAATGCTCTTCACTGATTCTTTCCTGTACTGCCATCACTTAGAGTAAAGCTTTCCCTGTAACTGTAGAAAACAGGCTAAGACTCTGTGCTACGTGGAAAAATGTCTTGAAAATACCCATCTGGTTGAAAATAGCAGTCCCTGGATGCACCCACCCATGTGCCCTTTACCCCTAGAGTTTTAGACACCATGGAATTTGATGCATCAAGGTGACAAAAAAAATGACTGTATCTTTCCAAAAGACAAACCCACTGGTGCAGATGTTTAAATCCTACCAGCTTTGTCTACGGCCCTCAAGTCTTCAAAGAGACTCCTACATAAAAGACACAGTGAAAAAGAACAGAAGAGTCTGTTCTGCACCAGAACCCTGGACAGGGACGGAGTGAGCTCAAATATGAATGCTGAGGGTCATTTCTTTTACTTGCCACAACAGATGTTTCTGGGAGAGATAAATGTAAGTGGAAAAGGAGACATGCTATTGATACCTGATACAGCATCTTACAGGAATTGTACTGCACTGCTTTTAAAGGGGAATGTGACAAAATTTGTTTGTATATGATTAGGTTAATCACTTGTATTTTCCTGTACAGTACTGATGAAACATGCTTACTGAAAACAAAAAGCCTATGTTCATAATAATTTGAAAGTCAATGTTAATAATAGCACCTGGCCCAGGTATTTGTCCCTGTCACATCTCATAACCTTAGAATTTTTTCTGACATTTAAGTATTGTTGTGATAGCTCTTAATTACTATAAAAATATACTACAACCATGTTTGGAATGCAAAAATTATACACATGGAGGATTTGTGGAGGAACATTCTTAACTGAGCTGCGGCATATAGCAAAGTACTTTCAAAGAGATGTTCTAGTACCACTTTTCAATATGACATTCTTCATTGTTCAGACACCCATCCTTTTACAAAAGAGATTGCAATACAAACTTGTACTACTAAGTAGCAATTATTTTCTTGCTAAGACCTGAAAAGTTCTCTATTTAGGATTAAAAACTTATGAAAGAAGACCTGTAAAACTTAGATCCTTAAAAGTCTTCCTAAGTTCTGTTTGCTGGGGTTTTTTTTCTCCCATATATTGCTGCTCTGCACTCAGGTAGATGAGCCAGAAAACCTCATTTGCTCAGGTAACAAAAAATGACCCTGATACAGTATGTTATAATTGAGTGAGAGCAGAATGGCTACCTCTTGTTTGCTGACATGATATAGATATATTGTTTCAGGAATAAATACATATTAAAATGCTATCTTTGGTGTGACTTGACCCATTTCTTTAGTAAAGGTTATGGGAGAAAGCTGCTCATTAAACTTGCTTTTCATTTTCTACTCACGTTTTCTCTGTCTGAGAGTGTTTCAGAAAAGCCAGAAACATCGACCCGTAGCTATTTGACAATACAGATTGGCACCAAATATTGCTGGTATACTACAGAAAATGCTACTATATTGTATACATTGAAATAGTAACAATTCTAGCCCAATAACATGCAGAAGTATTCCCAGGACCTAGAATTAAACTGATAAGTGCCTAACTTGGACAGACAGTTTAACTATGGTGCAGCTATCATCAAGAAATAGATGGTCCTCCCCAAGGCTAGGAGTAGGAGTCTAATTTAGGTACCTTTTCTTTTTGTTGACCAGTTTAGGCAGTCTGGATACCTGATGGCAAGCACTGTGACTACTCCACAAAGTCCCAGTTGCAAACCTGACATTCCACAAAACCAAGTAAGTTAGTTGTGTTACTTGCAGGTTAAAATATTCCCTGTTAGCTACTCATGTGATTTCTGAGAAGCTTTTAAAAAGGAGCTTTCTGGCTCAGGTATTGTCATAATCCTCATTTGCAGTTACTAACATCTCCATAACCTTTTCATGGAGAATGTAGGTTTCACTCAGGTATAATTTAAATAATTATGATGCAGATGTCTTGATTTAGAGTGGTAGGAAGGTCAAGTATAAATAGACTTCATACGTAACATGATAACGTTATTCACTTGCCTTGAGTTGTGCCAAGTAAGGTTTAGACTGGATATTAGGAAAAAATTTCTTCACGAAAAGAGTTGTCAAGTACTGGAACTGGCTGCCCAGGGAAGTGGTTGAGTCAGCATGCCTGGAGTTATTTAAAAGTCTTGTAGATGTGGGGGAACATGGTTTAGTGGTAGACTTGGCAGTGCTCGGTTAGTGGTTGGACGTGATGATGTTAAAGGTCATTTCCAATTTAAACAATTCTATGAGTCTATACATTCACAAGACCACATTTTTTAGAGATGAAAATATGATGCCATATTGACTTTCAAAACCTCAATTTTCTCACATTTTTGGGAGGATATTCTTAACCCAGTGTTGTTCAGCAAACAAGCTCTTTTTAGGTGAAAGGTGGCTGCTTTTATGGGATATGGCAATGTTACTGCCCTTCCTCTGGTACAGTGCAGACTGCTCTATCCATATGCAGGTTTTTACATGATACCTCTGTCATCAGTGTTTTTAGTATCCATCTTTGAAGAGTTAATGTGAAACATTACGAGTAATGTGAAACATTACTGAATCTCTGTAATTTCTACTGCTTTGACACATGAAACATTCACAAATATTGGTGTTTTTACTTCAATATTTTTTAAGTTTCACAAAACCTGGTGGAATATACTGGAAGGGCAGAACTTTTGAAATTAGTCAAGTGTAATGTTCAAATAATTGATATAAACCCAGTATGCTGCTTTGTAGCTTGAGCGTTCATTGCTCTAGCCAATTGTGAATGGCTATTGTACTTTGGAATATTCTGTCTTTATGGTACTATCATGTGGCATTATTTTCATAATTTGCTAATCCTCAGGAGAACGGTGCTGCTTGGGTCATAGTTAGGTTTTGAGTGTTTTGAAGGCTGTGAGATGCCATTTTAAATATTCAGTCCCAGCTGACTAAATATTACACATTCAGTAGCTTTATTTTTTTATCTTGGGAAAAAAAAATGTTTCTCATCAACTGAAAATCAGCTCACTGCATTCAAATGCATAAGATTTTGTTACCTACTTGTGGCTTCTCTGGACCAGTTTATTGAACAGTTGCTTTATAACTTGTCAGCAGCTTGGTATGAAATGCATTGGACTTCAGAGATTTTGATGGGGGCAGGAAATTATTTTGCTATCAGGAGAAAATTTGTCATATGAAACACATAAAAAACCACATAAGAACAATTCAGCCTATTGGTTACTAAATACACAGTGCCAACAGGTAAAATATCTTGGGTTTGTTTTCTACTTTAGTTTTTTATAACAAGACATGAAATTTTCAGAATCATACAGTTCATTGAATCAGTAAATAAATACAGGGTACCAAAGCTAAAATATCTAGGGGGTTGTTTTCCACTTGATTTTTTTTTTTAGAGCTGATTTTTTAAAAAAAAATAATACAGTCCTCTGATTAGTAAAATATCGCAAAATAACTCATTAGTAGTTATTACTGCTCTTCAGAAAGATAAAATTAATTGAGTCCTGCAAACATATAGCAGAGTGGTGCAATTGATGCTCGAAGGACGGGATGTCATCCAGAGGGATCTGGAGAAGCTGGAGGAGTGGGCCCATGTTCTTGTTGAAGGTTCACTTCAACAAGAACAAGTGCAAGGTCCTGCACTTGGGTTGGGTCAATCCTTGTCATCAATACAGGCTGGGAGGTGATGTGATATAGAGCAGCCCTGCAGAGACTGACTTAGGGGTGCTGGTGGATGAGAAGCCCAACATGAGCCAACAATGCGTGATCGCAGCCCAGATGGTCAAATACATCCTCGGCTGCATCAAAAGGAGCACGGCCAGCAGGTTAAGGGAGGTGATTCTGCCCCTCTACTCTGCTGTTGTGCCACCCCACCTCAAGTACTGTGTCCAGTTCTGGAGTCCCCAACATAAGAAGGACATTGAACTGTTAGAATGGGTCCAGAGGAGGGCCACAAACATGACTAGAGGGCTGGAGCACCTCTCCTATGAAGACAAGCTGAGAGAGTTGGGGTTGTTCAGCCAGGAGAAGAGAAGGCTCTGGGGAGAACTTATAGTGGCCTTCCAGTACCTGAAGGGGCCTACAAGAAAGCTGGGGAGGGACTTTTTAGAAAGGCATGTTGTGACAGGACGAGGGGAATGGTTTTAAATTGGAAGGGGGCAGATTTAGTTTGGATATCAGGAAGAAATTCATCACTACAATGCTGGTGAGGCACTGAAATAAGTTTCCCAGGGAGGTGGTGGATGCCCTCTCCCTGGCAGTGTTCAAGGCCAGGTTGGATGGGGCCTTGAGCAGTCTGGTCTAGTGAGGGTGTCCCTGCCCACGGCAGGGGGGTTGAAACCCAAACTGACTGTAAGCAGACTGTAAGATTAATATTTTCATAGCAGGGAAGAGAGGGAATTAAAACAAGCAAGTTTTTTTAGGTGTTATCTTTTACTAGTAACTATCAAAAATTCCAGAAAACCAAACTGTCACTGGTAGTAGCTCTCCTACAATAGTTACTCAGCTGTTCTGTTTGTATAATTCTTCTTTCTGTAAAGTATATTTAGGGAACATATGAAGGAGTGAAAAAGGACCATCGCATGCTTAGCATGTTTACAAGATGTGAAACTCCCACATCAGTTTCATTTTCGGCTTCTTCAGGCTTTCAGGATGATGGGGGAAAAAGGAAAAAAGAAAAACACACAAAAAATTTCTAGGATATATAAACCAAAAAGCAACAAACCAGAAACAAAACCTTACGCAAACACATTTCTAGGTATGATAAAAGAGCAGGGTGCAGCAAGGAAAAAATTTTATTGCTTTATGACTTTTATGATCAAATGCATGTGAATGCAGTAGCTAGCTCTACATCTTCAGCACAAATGAATACCATACCCACAATTACAGCAACCTTTATTCTATTGAATTACTTCTCAAAGTTTCCATCGCTCTCTTTTCACAGACTCTTGCTGATTTTTTTTTTCCAAGAGAAAATAAACAGAATATGACATGACCTTCTTTCTTTCTTTGGCGGCTGCTTCTTCTCCTTTTCCCCTTTTCATCATGTTCGGAGAAGTTTCTCCTTCTCTTTTCTTCTCTTACCTCTCCACTGCTTGAATTCCTGTATCATTCATCTCTCCTCTGTAAGCTTGTACCGATTTTACACCTAACTTTTCATTACCTTAGCAGAGGTTGTAAGAGATGAGGTTTCCACAAGATAATGGGAACTTCTATCTCATTGCTAATTCTTCTTGATTTTTCTAATGATTTCCCTCTGATGTTTTATAAAGAGTAGTGCTTGTTGTAAGAGTAACCTTTTCCTTACACTACACCTGCACAGCACTGGGTACAAAGAACTTTACTTCTCACCTAGTAGAAAGATATTACTACAATAAGCACTGCAGTCCTGATTCAACCTACCTAAGGTGTATCTATACCTCAGAATCTGCTATTTTCTCTTAGCTATAGTTCCCTCAGGTGGGAAGCTATTTACTTGGAGCTAGTTAATAGGAGAAACAAGCACAAGAGCATTGATTGACTTCAGGCTGTGTGTAGCTGGAGCAATGTGTGTAAATAGGATATATTTATTACTGTCCTCAGCTGATATTTTAAGACTAATGCATCTTCTACAAAAATACAATCCCTTTTAGAAATGAGCTTTTTCTACTGCAGTGTGTGATTCACATATAAACTATGTTGTTTCATGTGGGCGTTTAAATCTGGCAGTCTGCATGCAAAACATCCCTGAGCCACAAGACATCTCTTAAAGCATATAAAAGACACTGCTGTAGTCTGAACGTTTAATTTCTTTTGATGAGTTACTACTGCAGTAGTTTCTAAAGAAAATACTCATGCATGGATCCATTTAATGTGTAAAGAGGACTGCCAGTTCTTGATAGAAGAGTAAAAGAACATCCTAGGTGACCGTGATGTTTTGTGGGTTAGATTAACCATGGGAAACATGGCTGCAGAAGTGGGTGGGGTTCCCACCCTCATAACCTGTCTAAACTGCTCACACTGTCAAACTGATGCTGTTAGAATTATTCTGAGCTAAATCAGGAAATGTCAGAGCTCCTCTTTTCCCCTGTTTGAAGATCAAACTGTGACGAACAGGATACCAAATGAATACTGTCCTTTCCATTACATCATGTTTCAACACTGTAGATAACTAAAGATGTAGTGCTGAGCAGGGATTTTAATCAAACCTCTCAGTTTCATATATCAGCATGCTATTTTTCACACTATTTTGCAAAGAAAATTGAAGGACTTTACCTCAATTGTTTTAAAGTTATGATAAATAAGACATCCTAAAAATGCTTGTCATAAGCAATAGCAGTGTCATTCAACAAACTTGTTTTTCATTTCTGTGTTTTAAGAACAGGAAATTTCCCAATGGGTTTCACAGAACTAATGTGTTTTGTAAATATACCAGAAATTTAGTATTTCTTTTTTTCCACCTTTTCCATGAATTATTAGTTAAATAAATATATGATTAATATTAATTATTATAAGAAATAAAGATTAACAGACAAACCTAATACTGTAACAAAGGGTGAATGTTTAAGATTCCACCGTATTGGAAGAAATGATGCCTGGCTTAAAAATTATTGTGTAAAAATTAATCTTTAGGGAAAAAAAAATCTTCCTTCTTCTTTCCCTCCCTTCCTTCTTCCCATGAAAAATGCGCTGGACTCTGCTATCATACTATTTGTATATATAGATTTTGATTGCCTCTCCATTCTAGCACCTCATTAGCATGGTCATATTTGAGCTTCGCCATTTGATTTAGTCTTTGCTGTTGACTGGGTTTCTATAGGGAACAAAATAACTCTGGTGAACTTGTACTATTTTGTGACTAATTTCTGAGGAAGTTCAGAATAGAGAGTGTTTTCTACTGTGTCCCAAATGTTCATTTCTCCTTCCTGCAAGTCTTAGCTGTAGTTCTTTCCTCAGTGTGAGAGAAAACCTCCCAGACGATCAATGACTGGGAAGGATTCAAAGAGGCAGGTGCAGGCAAATATTTGTAGACATGACCCTTTCTCAATTTCGCATCTAGTAGGAGACAACACAAGGATGGTAGTTTATACATAGCAGAAGAATTTCATCCAAATAAAAGGCAAAATGTGCTTTGAGAGAAAAGCCATAGTATGAAAATATGTTAGCTTAAGTCAAACAAGGTAATCTTTCTACAAAATACGCTTTTTAAAAAAATTAAATGCATCTCATAATTAGGGAATCTATCTAGTTGCAAAAGATAAAGATTTGAAGAACCTTTCAATTTTCCATCTTTTTTTCTGGGAAATCAATGCTTAAATTGTAAGAAACTCACTTGCAGTGGTACTCAACGCAAAGAACAAAGTAGAAAACATTTTGTTCTAGAGTTCATGAGCCTGTCTTACCCCCTCTGGGTACAGATTATGTTTCAGGACATTTGAATAACAGCATAAAAAAAAAAAATCAGTTCTCTTTGTAACTAAATGAACTATGAATTAAATTTGTTATCAGATGACCAGTAGCTGCTAAGCATTTTCCAGCTGAGTAAGCTAATAAACCTATTTACTCTTTCTGCACGAGCAAGCACATGCCCATTAGCTGAAGATGCCTTCAGCAATATTCTTTGACATACAGAAGGTCATTCTCCTTTCATTGTCTTCATATCTTTATAGTTTAATGGTTAGCAAAAAGAACAGCTGCAATAGTTCTATTGAGTAGCTAATTAGTAATTTAAAATTGCAGTTGTAAGAGTTTTATCCCCTTTAACCTCATTCTGATGGATTACTGCTTTATATGCATTTACTTTGAAAACTCTTGATTTAAACTGAAATCACCTGTAGTAATTTAAAGTTGTCAGAGGCTTTATTAGAATTTGGTAGCAAAATACTTCACACATCAGAAGACCTCTTCTTGCTCTTTTCTTTGTTGTTCAATATTTGAGTGTTTTCTTGCAAGAACCTGACAAGTGGTGGATTGGGCAGAAGCTAATAGATTATTTAATTTAGCATGTCTTCTGGCAGCTACTGCATGCATTCCCTTTCTGTGACAAGATGGCAGGACAGCTTCAGTTTTCTAATACATTTCTCAGGAACTGTTGCACCCTTGCAAGCTTCCACAGTAGGGTTACTAAAATGAAAATTGTTATTGTTCTTACTGTCAGGGTGGCTGTGTTTTCTTCAGCACTTTCAGTTCTGCCTGCCACACTCACTTCCTCTACTCTTTTGGTACTATCTCCCGAAAGGATGCTGTCTGCTCATAGTAGAAGTTCACGACACAAGGAACATCAGCAGGAGACAAAGGAACAGATTTCATTTTTGCTTTACAAGAGTGGTAAACTTCATGATGTTTCTTGTTGAGTCTGTGGTGCGTTGCTTCTGGACCTGAGAGTTATTTTGCTTGATCAGAGCAACAGTTGCTTTAAATTTGTATCCTACTGCAGGGAGTAAGATTTGTGAAGGAGAAGAACATATTCCCACCCAGTCCTTGTAGAAAAAGCTCTATTGTGTGGGTTTTTTCCATTTTAGAGAGTTTATATCCTGCCTAGTAATATCAATTTTTTTCTATTATTGTCTCAATTTTCAATTTTATTTCTTTTTTCCTTTATTACTAAGCTATGTAATCTCCTCAAGTTTATAAGTGGGATTTAAGTATCTGCTTACATTTCCTTGGGATTCTCAGTTTTCATTTCACACCTCAATTTGCTTAGAATGATTTCCAAGTTTTTGCAGTTCTACAACCTGGTAGAACCTTTCTGTAATTGCTTGCACCAGGCAGAGGGCAAACACTCATAAAACGTTATTTTTATTTTTGCCAAGAGGTTAAGAACATGAATTCCATTAATAAATATTGATATTTTTACTGTTACTATTGATAAAAGGTACTGTAAATACCCTCAAGTCAAGTGACAATAAATCCCTGTTTCAGCTCAGTCATTTTTCTGTGCTCTGCAGAGATACCCAACTGTTCAGATTTTAGCCAGGGGAAAAAAAGTGTAAAGTTACTTAAGTACTAAACTAAAATTAATATTGACAGTAAACCTTGGCACTGGCTGCAAGAGATTTTATGTCATCAAATGAACCTTCTTGCCTTAGGGTGATTTATACTGGAAGAAATACGGCTAATTATATTCTTTCTTATCTCTGGATCAGTACTGGGCCTTTCTATATAGTAGGAAATCTTTACCTTGCTTAGCCTCCTTTCCTGTGTGTTCTCTGAGCTCTGCAGGCATTGACTTTTTTGGTTGCCTCACAGCTTTTGGCATACTTGCTTCGGTTGCAGAAGAATGTAATCCAGACTTTGCTGCTTCTTTTTTTTACAGCCTCTTCCTAGTCTTAGTAGGATTCAAGTGGTTGGTCTTGGTCAGGCCCTTAAGCTGGTCTTTCTCAATTCTGCAGTTAGTGCATGTGCAAGGAAATTGCAAGTCCTTGTTACATGAAGAGTTTATAACTGTATGCCACGGTAAAGTGTTTTTCAGTGCTTTTGAAATTCTTATCTCAAAACTTCTGAAGTATCATTTCCCTTCTGCAAATGTTTAAGAGCTTGAAGAGCTCTTATATATGAACAGTCTTAGGTATAAATACATAGGACCAGATTACTGTAAGAGCTCAGTGGCTTCCAAAGACTCCATCAATTTATATTCTCTACAAACCTGACCTCTAGATACAGCATTTGGAAGCTTATATTGTTAGGACCGTTGTTTCATACCATACTTCATTCTGTTAAACAGCTGTCTTAGTTTATTTACTTAATGTGGTGACTAAAATGCCAATAAATAGTTCTTCAGTCTTTACATCTGGGGTGAGAAGACAATCCAGGAGCTTCCATAAAGAACATGCCAAATATCTGAGAGCATAAAATCTTTGCTTGTGCTGAGGGTGCATAGTTATAGTAGGAACAAAATATGTGAGATCAAGAATATCCATAAATCACAAAATGGGAAACAAAATGTGGTTTAAGAATAAGAGTTTTAAAGGGACACCAACTTCAGCAATTTTTTGTTGAAGAACATCCCTCTCTTGTTCTGTGATTTCATGTAGAGAAATTTACCATACAAAGTGGAGGTTTTACCTAAGTATGCATAGTCTTGTAATTTTTTCATCAATTTTTCATAAGAAAGTGATGTCAAAATCTGAAATGAAGGGCGGGGGTGGGAGGGGGAATTCTGGTTCCTGAATCAATCAGACCTTTTGCTATGTATCTTGTGACCTGTGTTGCACCTTTAACAGCACCCCAGAAATGCTGTCAAGTGCCTTCATATTCTAAAGCCAGCCTTCTTTGAGCAGATGTCAGAGCAGACAGCACTTGAAAATAGAAAAATGCTAAAATGATTGCCTAAAATAAATGACATTCATCCCCTGATTTCCCCCCCACCCCCATGTCTGAGCAAGTGGCAGGGGTCCATTCTTCTCATCTTGAATCCAACCCAGGAAACTTTCAGTTGACTGCTGCACCACATGAAATTCGCACAGTCCCTTCTTCATCAGCAGGAAAAGTTGCTATTTCTGTGAAGCCTAGCTGGGTGCCTGTGCTCTGACAGACATACTGGCCTGCTCTGTTGGTGTGGTGTGCTACCCTCACCCCACCTGTTCCTCCTCCTCTGGCCCAATGCTGTGACGACCTCTCATAGAGTGCATTTCTGTACTGCCCTGATGAGCTCTTCCTTCCCTCCATATACTTCACCATATGGATGATGTGCAGCCACTAGGAGAAGGCAAATGAGGGCTCTCTCATGGCAGTCAAACCATAGCCTATTGAAAGAATGTAGTATCATATAAAATAGGTAAATAAAATAGATATTGCCTGTCACAGTAGAACAGATTTTTCTTTTATAGGAAAATTCAGAAGACAGTTTGGGGACCAAACACTGAAATTGGAATCATGCTATGCTTCCTTTTCTGTAATCCATACGCTGACATTTCTAGGGCAATCCTAGGTTGTCTTATTATTAATATATTATAATATTCACAACTTCTGATTCAAATTCAGCTTTTCAAAGTTGTCTGAGTTCCATATATAGGCAACAGAGAGAAACGTGTCATTGAAGACAATCAGAAGGATTTTTCCTCTCTGTTGAAGGATGGTGCTTGCTTCCAGAGAAGTGATTCACTAGGTGTAAATGAGGGAGCTATTCAGTGTTTGGTTTTCTCTAGGGGCCAATTTGAATTGAAGCTAGCCCTACTTACATGAGTGCTGATTCTTGTCATGGTACTGCTGTTCTCTATCTCTACAGTCTTTCTCCTGCAGCTCTTTAGGCTGTGCTCTGAAAGCTGATGTTAAACTCATTACCAAGACGATCCCTCACCAAATACTTTTTTTTAACTTCAAAAATTTCCATGGTGTGATTTGCCATGCAGCCCCACAGATTGCTGCACACTCGGGATTGCATCCACTATAGCACAAGATCATAAAACTCACTGCACCTGCCAGACCCGTGTGAGGCTCCAAAGCAAAGCTAGAGCCCCTCGGCCTCACAGGTACCATGTCCTACCAATACATTTTCTGGCTTAGTTACACAAAATTACATTTCCGTACTTTTGACACACTTGAGCAGAGGTTTTGAGTGAGCTGTTCACAGCGTTTCTGTTGTTGTTAGAGGCATTTTCACAGCCCTTTCCAGGGATAAGCATCACGCCAATTTTCACATGCTTTCACAGCAGTAATAAGAGGCTGGTGAAATATGGCTAACTGGGAAAGTAAACTTGTTGAGCAGTGTCTGAACTCTTAGCTCAGTGGCATTAACTGAGACAGGAAGAAAGAAGAGGATTGTTGCATTTCACAAAAAATATGATATTGTGTCTGTCATTCTCATTTTTTATTAGTTACATAAAATGCACTTTTAAGAAAAAACTTCTAACAAACAGGTAGGTGTTAAACTAGTATCTTCTGTGGGTTTGCATCCCTGAATGCAGTGCTGGGAGATGTGCCAACCCCCTGCCACATCACAGTTCTGGGGGAAGGAGGAAAATATATTCCTTTGATTTCTTCAAATCCTACCCCCTCCCGTCAGTCCTGCCACCATTCTTGGACTTTTGTTCAGTTTTTTCCTAGTATCTCAGACTAAGGGCTCCAAGGAAAAATGCCCAGGCAGAACTCCCATGCAGGCAAGAAATAACCTTCAGCTTTTGTTTAAGTTCTTACTACCGCTTTTGTCCTGCTGATCCTTGCAGCAGCTTCCCTTGTTTCTGATACACCAAAGGGTGATTTAATAGCTGCTTTTCTGTTGACCTTAGTGAAGGTAGCAGAGCTGCAGCATTCCCAAACTTCACTAAGACCTGAGATTTCTAATAAGTCAAAGTAACATTCCTTGAGAAGAGAGAAACTTTCAGAACCAAGCTTAGCAATAAAGGCAGTGATGTGCTTAGGGAAAAAAAATGTACTAGCAGATGCTTATCACTTAAGGCCAATGAAAGAGCAAACCAGGGCTTTATTTCTACAGCCTGTCTATAAACAAGGGATAAATGCATTTATATTGTATCTTATAAGGCAGATATAAACTTGGAGAATGCAAAACCACATATATGTAAAGCTCTTTTTATGTGCATTGCTTTTACTATGGTATTACGGTTTCTGTCCAACACTGCTTCATTTGATCTCAAGTTCCTTTGACTTTAATGGGTAATGTATTCCATTAAGTATCATGAAATATTCCTTCATGTGGGCTTAAAGGAAACTTTTAAGCTTACTTTTCATTTTTAAGTTATTTGTATTGCATTGAGATTCCTCTTACGTTGACAGAATAGAAAATATATAGATCTACTGTTGACTGGCTGGCAAGGACCAATCTAACACTTATTCACAGCACTACTAGTAGATGCCTGCAACAAACAGAACATAAGTTTTCAGAAAAATAGGGCAAGAAAAGAACTGCACAGAACAGACGGTCTATCCCCTGCCCACACAGATTGGTGCTGCTGAACAGATGTTGGGTCTAACCTGGGTTTCAACACTTCCAACAATGGAAAGGCCATAATATCCCCAGCAGGTCTGCTCCTCTGCTTCACTGTGCTTGCTGTTAGAAAGTTCAGCTAACATTTGACCTAGGTCTTCCCTGTTTCAGAATAAGCTCATTATTTTTTTGCATATGAAAGTTGAAATAGATTGTTCCTTCCCTTTAGTAACAACCTTTCATGCAATTGAACACTGGTATTGTACCCTGTTGGTCTTATCTCTGTTCAACTTAAAAGCAAATACTCTGTCAGTCTTTTCTCATAGGTCATGTTTTCCCGAGTTCTGATCAGTCCCTCCTCTCTCCCCTGTCAAATCTGCCCACAGCTGAGGCCCTCACCTGTACTAGATGTAGAAACAGAATGACTTTCCGTGTCTTGTACCTTATGCTCTTGTTTATACATCCCACTACAATGCTGATTTTCTCCAGAAATAGCATGATGTTGTCTACTCGTATTTAACTTGTGCTAATCTGTAATAGCAGACACTTTTTGTGTAGAACAGACGCATGACAACTTGCCCTCTATTTAGTGTCTTGCATTTAATTATTCCCTTCTGAATTTAGTATCTTGTCCTTACTGGATCCATCCTATTTTGTTTATCTTTTCCTCAGTAAATCTATTTAGCTTTTCAAGACAATTATAAATCTGTCTTCACGCTGTCCCACCTGACCAAAAAAAGCACAAATTGGCATGATGCATTCATTGGTATTGAATGGGGATACCCTGTTTCAACTGCGAACAACTGACTGTGATACAAGATTTTGGCTTTTCATCTAGAAGGTGCCTCTCATTTTCTGTGACATGGATGACACTGTCATGTGGGCCCGTGTCAAAAGCCAGAAGAAAGTCATTGTAAGAGATGCATAGGCTCCTCCTTGCATGTAACACTCTCTGTTCTTAAGCAAAAAGGAGTCAGAAATTCAGTTCTAAACAAACTGACTAAATGTTGTCTGCTACTCATTCCCTTGTGTTCTTCCATGAGCTTGGAATAATAACATCATTACTTGTTCTAAAATTTCTCCTCTCTCCAGGATTTCTAATAGCTACAGCTTTATGACTAGTCCTTCTCTGCCCTTCCCTTTATAGATGAAACTCTGTTTTCCCTTTGTAATCTCTTAATGCCTAGTCCCTTCTCCACAAGATCTGAGACAATTTAATAGTCTGTGTTAAAATAAATGTTCCTACCTCTCTTACAAGCCACAGCTGCCAAGTAGTGGCACGTTACTGCCATAGCAGAAACCTGGGAGCCTGCTACTCTGGGCTCTGCTTGGCCAGGCCATAATGCACACACTTGGTACAAAGCCCATCATGGAAAGGCATAAAAAATTCTTTAATTAAAAGGAAAAATGTTCTGTAACAAAAACCTACCTTTTAGTCCTCCATCTGCTTACAAATATGCTGTAAGTCCTTGTTCCACAGGTTTTCTAGAACTGGGCATGCACATTATTAGTCTAGTTGTTTTCAGACCTGTCTGCAGATGGAATAAATCACCCCCTGGAAATGTCTCTTTCTCTGTTGGTTATATAGAGAGTCTAAACTTACAGCATTATACTAAACAGCTAACTTTCCACAGGCCACATGCAAGTATGACTAAAAAGGGAACTTCCTGAAGTTACTCAACAGACCAGTAGAGAGCGGGGAACAGACCAATGCTTCCAAGTTCCTTGATCTGTCTGTTCTGCACCTTTTATTGGTACATCATATTACAAAGGGGAACTTCAACGTGCAGCTATCCTTTAGAAAGACCTTGGTTATGTCTTTGTATAGAAAATTATTTCTCTTCTGAGAACTTTCAGAATGAGTATTCCTGAATGTAATGCAATATTTCAATTTTATTTTCTAAGGCTATTTTTAATTCCAGCACCTACTTTAGGTAAAGTGCTATGTGGCAAATTACCCGGTATCATTTTGAAAGCTGCCCTCACAGTTAGGGTTTAAGATAGTGTATATTAATTATACTAATGGAGATCAATGTGATTCCAGCTCTTTGAAGTATACATTACTGATTATACATTTTTTCCTTTTCCCTAACGTGGAACAAGGTTATTTGAGAGAAAAATTAAAGGAAAAAGTAAGAACATTATTCTCTTTTTCTTTTTTTTTAACTAAAGTGTTTTGTTCCCTGGTCTCTGGGATAAAGTTTGGCAGAATATTTGCACAACCTCTCAGCATTTTCAAGTTCTTGATATGAATTGAATTTCAACTGTTCTTTCTAAAGGAAACTGTAATAAAATAATTACTTAAATGATGTGAATCGCTCAGCAAGTAATCAGAAAGGTTGAGGGCTCTCTGGTTTGCAGTGCCTGAGGATTATTTTATCTGTTCTCTGAGGAGACAGCACATCAGATGTAGAATATGCAGCAACCAAGATAAAAAGATTTTTTTATATATTTTACCTCTGTATATAATCAGTGGCCACAGTGCTTTCACTACTGGTGACTGATCCTTGTGTGTGAGAATCTGAGGTTTAAGTGGGAACTCAAACGCATACAGCTGGCTCATTGTCTACCAGGGTGGTGTGATCCTCCTTCAACAGCCTTGTCAGTTGATATTTATAATGGAGTCTCTTCCACCTGAAGGTACATGGGCAGCACTGAAGGCACTGTTAAAAATTAGGAAGAGATTTAGGGCATGTGCATATCCTGTAGTTGAATCTAGGAGCAGCAGGGAAGTGAGACAGAGCCAGGAGTGGGTTTCTGGTGAAGCAGCCAGAGCTGCACTTTGGAAGCCATTGCTCCATCACTTTAACTAGCCTGCCACTCATGTCGTCATAACATCCTGCTCCTCTCTCAGGACTCAGGGTCCAAGCGAAGACTTGAAGAGGAGAAAGCTGATGAGCAGTCATTGTCCTATTATCTCTCTGATGAGAAAATAAGTATATTTTATATTTATAATGTGTGAGGACGAGAAGAAGAGGCCAAGAACCAGTCAAGACCTCAGAGGGAAGAGGGAAAGCAGAACCGTGATGTGAAGTGTGTGGGGAAAGGCCATGCATTTCCCCAGGACCTCTAGAGCAAACACCACTTCGCTGCTGGTGCTCTAATGGCTCAGAAACCATTTTGTTTGTTTGTACAGTACTGAATCTACTGAAGAAATGTAGGGCAGATGTGATAGGGATACCTTCAATCACAGTTAAAAACATATCAATGTTACAAATTCTTCACTTTACATAATAAGCTCGGGTGAAAAACTGTTTGAATGTATTTAAAATCCAATCAAGAACTGGATAACTGGAAATTTTCTTCAACATACAGAAAGACTTGAAAAACAGGTCTTGTAATGCTGCCTCAGAAAAGAAAGAAAAAGGTAAAAAATTCAAATTCATTTAAGGTTAATCATATGTCTGCTGAGATTATAAAGCCAGTTCTGACAAACTGGCTTGCCTGAGGCTGCTGACTTCAGTTTTCTCTCATCATTAATCTTTCTTACATTGTGTGTCATATTCAGTTGCAGTAAGACAATTAAGCCAAGAATTGTGAAAGATAGATATTATCCTCTCCACTTCATGTCAGTGCAACAGTTTTTCTAACAACTAAATCACTTCAAGATTTGTAGGACACAGAAAACATAGCTCCCTTTTCTGAAAATAATTTCATTGATAATAACTGCCTGAAAACAACTGGATCTTCATGAATCTTTTTGAGCAGGAGTAAAATTGCATCTTACTATGTGAACAACAGGTCTTCTCATAACATTCAATTGTATCATGTTAAGTGCTAAGTTTAAAAACAAGACAAGAATCAAAAGTTGTTTGGACTGGGTTTTTGGTGGAGGTTTTATGTGTTTGGTTTGGGTTGTTTGTTTGGGTTTTTTTTACATTATAAGCAAAGTTCCTGACAGGCATTCTATAAAATAAAATGACAAAACAGTGCCACCAAAGTAAATTAACATTGCCAATAGAAACAAGCATTACGAGAGGTTTTTTTGAGTTTTCTAAATAGCAGGATATATTTTATTTTGTTTATGGATCATCTGAAGAGTGGTGAGGTTGGGCTTTTGGGGGAAGGCTTGAGGGGGGTGTTTTTAGGGCTCTTGTGGTAACAAAATTAATATTGCGTGGAATCTCACATTCTTAATATACCCAGGTGAAAACACATCGGTTTTGCAAAGTTTACCCAGCTCATTTTGGAGACAGATCTATTTCTGTATCAAAGTTGGTTTTTAAAAACACCTTCCTATTATTTTGTTCAACTAAACTCCAGAACATATAATGCATAGATATGCTAAAATATGAAAGGAGGTCTTTGTCATTTAGAAGAGAGAAACACAAATTGCACACTGCAGACCAGACTTGGCCTTCAAATGCAGTTATTTATAGAATATTCTGATAAGTCTTTTCCTTCCGTTGGAAACTGCTGATTTTTCAAGACTGAGTCTATCCCAGAGAACAAAGCAGTTTCGGTGCATTTTCTTTGGAAAAGCTTTTCAAAGCCAAAGTTTGTCAAAGTGAAGGAGACCCATGACAATTTGGCTGCTTGCCTATTTGCATGTCAGGGCCCAGAATTAACTTGTACCTCACAGATATGTATCCTGGATCTCAAGATGGTAACTTTAGTATTTGCTCTGTTTTCCCTGTGCATTCATTCATTTTACAGCAATGTTCAGAAGAGTCATACCTAGGTCTAGGTTATGATTAAATAGTTTTTCTTTGATCTGATAGCTAAATGTTTAAAATCTACAAAATCACTTTTGATGACGAACCATATTCTGTACTGGAGCAATGGGTTACATCATGAAAGAACTTTTCTCCGCTGGTTATATTCCGCATGAAAAATGTTGAAAGCGCAAAACTGTGCTGGAAGAATGCTAAACCAACTGAGTGAAGCAATCAAATCTGGAAATGCCTGTGGGCAAAAGCCAATTCAGTGTTTACGTTGTTCCCTTGTGCATAGAGATTTTAATTACATTAACACAAACTTTCCCCATGAAATCCCTTCTCTATTTTCATGGTCTTTTCTTCCTGGAATCAGTGCAGTTCTTCCCCCTATGCAATCAAGGGGAGGCTTGCAGTCATTTCTGACAGAATTCTGGTGTTTATCATGGAAAAAACCCGACAACTTGCTTAAATCACCACTTCAGAAGTTGACTATTGTTCAGTGAATGACACATGAACAACACATCCTTATGGCAATTGTTACTGTCTGCTGCCTTGTGTTCTAGGCTGTTGACCCATTCCTATAGTTTTTCTTTTAAATGGTGGGGCTTCCTCTGTTCCTTTGTCTCCATGCTAGCTGTGGGAAGAGGTCAGCTAGGTAATAAGTAGAGTTCTGTGTATCCTGTTTATTTGTTTTGATAAATGCTTCCTCTCAGGAAAAGACATTCAAAGAAAGCAACAGCTTGGTGTGATGTAGACTTGTCAACTTGGGCCCTGAAGCATAGTAGCTACATACTGTAGGCTTTGGACTACAACTATTAATCTTGAGAAGGCTTATTAGCTCAGATGGGATGTGTCCTGACTGTGCCTCTGCTATGTCCTGAGCCTGTTTCTACACGTGGAGTCAACAGGGGCCTCTGCAACGTGCTGTCCTTCACGTGCAATGTCACATTAAGTGCCTGAAACTGATGAACTTTCCTAATTGGCCTTACTTCCATTAACAACCTGACTAGTTCATACTTCCCCGCACTGCGTGGAGTATGGGAACCAGTGAAATGGAGTAGCTCATTTTATGTTTTGAGCTTCTGTTGCAGGTAGCTTTAACACAGTTCTTATCTCCTTCCAGGCCCTTTATGCTCCTGGCAAAGAAACATACTTTTTCTGTCTCTCTTTTCTTTTTTTTTTCCTTTTTCTGCAGCATAGTCATATCAATTTTAAAATTAAAAGTTTCCTTAGAATTTTCCCCCTTGAAGTTGTCTTTCACAAGCTTACAACAGAAGCCATCTATATCCTGAGTGCTGTGATATGACAGGACAGAAGGAAAACTTGCACCTGCTGCTCATCTCATTGACGTCACTCCTGAGAAAACTCAATAAGAGCAGGACTGTGGCTAAACGTTTCCAAAGATTTAATTAATTTTAACACAGTCTCTTCAGATATTGCCACAGGCTTGAAAAGGTTTAACTAAACATAAAGTTGGAAGACACAGTGAGCACTAACAAGAAAGTTTAAAAATAAAAAAAAAACCTGTCACCATTTTTGCAGCACCATGTTATAACATCTATGTCTACTGATTATCTTTAATATGTTAAGAAAAACCTTCACAGAGCAGCTGTCAGAGCACACCAGTGTTCTGAACTAAGATCCACATGAGAGCTAAAGAAACATTTTGCAATGGAAGTGGATTTCACCCATGTGTACATAATGCAGCTGGTCCCCAAAAAGGATATTTTTCTCAAAGTCCAAGTGTTTATTGACCTGACCTAAACTTTAAACCTCTTACAGGGTACTCATGTTAAGTGATAAAATGATTCATTTTAACATCAATGATTTAAAAGCTCTGAAACAATCTGGCAATTATTCTTTGAAATACCTTGAAAGTTGAATGAATACCAAGCAATATTGCTTATGTTTGTGTGGTTTTATGGTATAGTCCTGGAATTCTGTTTTAGGTCCAGGGCTGTTTCTAACAAGTTTCTCATGCTTTCACTTTGAGCACTTCTTAAGGTTTTTAGTCCTTATATTGGAAATATTTGCCTTTCACGTAGAGAATGAAGTTGCAAGGGTTTGGGGAGTTTTGTTTGCTTGTTTTTAAATTAACATTTCATTTTTATTTTTTCCCCACCTCCTTTGTTTATCATTCCTCTAGCCCTAATCAGTCTCTCTTCTATTCCTGTTTTGGAGATTACAAAATGTATGCATAGACTGTGCCAAATCTCTTCTGACTTTTCCTTCCAGAAAGGCATTATCTGTTAGAAAACTCCTGGGTTTGCCTCATGGAAATGCTTCATTGCCTGCCCTTTTAATGATTTTTTTTTCCTCTTTAGGTACTTAAGTAGATTTTTTTTCTTTTTTCCCCACTAGCTTTTGCAGTCTAATGTACTTGGACAACTCAGCTTGTTTAGTAGAACAGGAATTGTCCTAATATTTAGTAAATCACCAAGTCAGCTTTGTCATATAAAGCTCAACTTGGTACTTTACATGTCAATGTATAAACATAGTTATTTAGCCTCTACAAAACCAGGCAGGGCATCAATGGCTTGAAAGATTGCTTAATAATATGTGCTCAGTTTTATCTGATAAAAGGGAAAAAAAGACAGAACAAATATGAAAATATGCTGTGGCTTGGCCAGCAGAAGACTATGAATGATATCTGAAAGACCAGGTCAAGCTGAGGAGAAACCGGAAGCAATCTGACATGATTTGGGGGAAGGGAAGTTAATGCTGAGGTGGAAATGAGGGAAAATTATCTTTCGTTTAGAAATGCCTGCTGATTCAAGAGCTTATATTTATATAAATTTCAAGGAAAAAGCAAAGTCACTAAAAAACAGGGAAGGTGTGAGAGAAGAGGCATTTCCAGAACAAGAGAAAGAATGAGATGGGCTGAAAGAATCTGACAACACGAAGAAGCAGCTTCCAAAAGACATGTCGTAGTGTTTGACATGAATAGCGCCATGAAGTGGAACAGTTGAATTTCACAGCATTTCTTGCTTTTTTCATACAGAAAGCAGATTTACGAAGGGACTGAAATAAAACTGAGCAGATATATTATTTTGCAGTTAATTTTTCAGGGAAGGCTAAAAAAGTATAAATAGCCCATGGCTGTCTGTGTTAGCCATCTCCTTATTTTCAAAACTGTTGTTTCTGCAAGGTCTTTTTCTGACAGAAAGGCAAGCGTGATACTCCTCTTTTGAGCTAGCACGATAGAAAACAGCTCTGACTCAATGTTAAGGCTTGAGGTTATTAGCTGTAGAGCAGTACTATACTAACCATCCATGGATGCTGAACCATGTGCAGACTTAAGTTCTGGCAGGGCTGGAATAAATTTGAAAATGTCTCTAAAATATCATCTAGAATTAAAACTTTCTAGAAATGTTTAGATGTAAAGTCTTGATCATTCAATGATCATTGTTTTATAAGTGCTAAGACATGCTAAGAAGTTCAAGTGCAGTAGGAAATGAGTTCTTTCACCCCTTTCATGGCTAAACCAACCGCACAAGTGGAAGTCACCAGGGAAAGTACGAATAATGTTTGTACTGAGAAACTTTTTTGTTTGTATATATGATTTTGTTTTACATATGTCCTTAGTGAACTTGAGTGGGATTTAGGAGCTGTAGGGCTCCCAAGTACAGCATGCCTTTCTCAAAGCACCAGAATTATTACATGTGGTAAAGACAGCACACCTGTCATAGTCCTCTGGAAAATCCTGGCTTGGTACAGGACAGTAAGGCTGGGGTGACTTGCAGGGGGTTCCAAATTACAGTACACCAACCACTGATGATAGATGTCCTCCATCACTGCTATCAAAGTGGTGATGAATGCTGCCCAAATAAAGTCTCTCTGCACTCAAGTAGAGTGGGTGCTGCTGCCACTGTCAACACAGCATCCATCATTTCAAGAAACCAGGGCTGGGATTTCAGCTGTAATGTACTTCAGTGATCCTGATGAGAGCTACTTTGGAAAGCATTAATGTTCTGATCTTGAGATGGCTGTATGCAGCCCTAAGTTCTACAACATATTTTAAGATGTTATTTAAAAACCCTGTATTGAGTTTGGATAAACCAGTCCCGAGGCCATGATTATACTAGGAAGCGTGAAGCAGGCAGCTTGCTTGAGATCAGCAGAAGGGAAAAAATGGATTAAGGATGGCTTTCAAAATGTAAGGAAACTGTTTGTTGGGCTTTTAAAATTATTTTTAATTGGTGATTTGCTTTATTTAGTTTTTTTAAGTGAGAAGGAGTAAAGAAATGAGGAAAATGCAGGTTGTGGAGGAACAGAAACAGACTGTGATCCAGTTAAGCTGGCCAGGGTTAGTAGATCCCAGCTTTTTCTAGTCCAAAGCGTGTAGCCCACTATGGACTTACTAAAGGAGCTCATTGAGGTCAAACTGGACTTGGAGGATATGTTTACAATCAACTCCATCCAACATCCCAAATATGTTTTTATATAATCTAAAATTTTTATATTTTTTTAGTGATATATGAAATTTTATTCTCTAGAGAGGGTGGGAAAATTTTAACCCCAAAGTCCTAATAAATATAGCTTCAGGAACACAGAAATAAAACTATTCTAAGGAAACTAAAAGCAATACTAAGGGCAATATTAAATTAATATTTGCTGTTCAAGAGAAGGAGATGCCAAAAAAGTTAACTGTATCTTAAGAGAGCTTTTTGTTTTAATAAGAAGCTTTAGTAAATCTGGAAGTGTATTTTCTTCCTTTATCGTGTTGTTTTGGATAGTATCTTTTAAGGATAATGTACATTTGGTGGTATTACAGCTCTTGTGATTATCACAACTACTATGTAAGGATAAATCTGCATCTGGAATAACAGGATTGTAGGTGTCCCACTAGCTGCTTCTGCTAAACCATATTGTGTAGTATTAGAGAAGCTGCATCGCATGAAAGTGCCTGCTCTGTGAGCTGTGCAAGTACCTAGGTGTATGGATGGAGAAGGTTATGAGGATACAGCAAGCTGCAGAGAGCAGCATGCAGCAGTTTCCCAGGCACTGATAAGCTGCTGCAATAAGCAGCCTGTCTGGCTCCGCAAGAACTGATAAACTTGGGCCACCAAAAGTTGGCTGTGCCTGTCCATCTGCCAACACTGTCCTCCACAGCCAGTTGTATAATTGGTACCAAACTCAGGAGGGTGCTGATGCTACATGCGGCCAGGCTGCAGGATGGCATATACACCAGATGACATGAAGGACCCTTCGAGGGACTTCCTGGACACTCGCCTAAGTGCCCCCATGTGCTGTTAGGTCCTTATGCCTCTGTGCAAACAGATGGGCTTGGCCTCCCAGCTGTGCACTAGTGGGTAGCTGTGAGTGAGTGTGCAAGTGCAAGAGCAAGCTGTGTGAGCAGAGACATGCTCAGGCAGTGTGAATGGTTGCCAGCTATTAATAATAATGGATGATAAGAGCACCCTTAATAATCAAAGCTCTCCTAATCAATATCTTTTGTGATCTGTCTCCCTCAATTTGAACCCCTCATCAGGAAAAATGCATTTCTTTCTCCTGATCTGTCAACACTGCAGCCATGTGCAGCCCTTGGGTTGTTTCAACAATTGGCATTATCTCACAGAAACACAGGATGATCGAGGTTGAAAAGGACCTGTGGAGGTCATCTGGTCCAACCTTCCTGCTGAAGCAGGGTGCTCCAAGACCATGGCCAGATGGCCTTTGAATATCTGGGGAGAAGGAGACTCTACAACCTCCCTGGGAAACCTCCATAGCACTCTGTCACTCTCACAGTTTAAAAAAAAGGTATTTCCTGGTGCTCAGATGGATCCTTCTGTGTTTTAGTTTGTGCCCATTGTTCAAGTCCCTGCTGGAATAGCATCAAATCAGAAGGCAAAATATAAGGCTGCAAGCATCCCCCTGTATTATTATCCTATGATTTTAATAGAGTGGAGAAAATGACCAGCAAGTTCTTGCAGTAGAGGCTAACAGGACAAAGTCTATTTTTGTCTAGGAATTACTTTAAGTAGCCATTTCAAAGATCAGAGGCTACCAGATTTACCAACTGCAAACCAGCTAATATTCCATGCCTAAACCATTCCCATATTATTCTTGTGGCTGTCTCAGATGCGTACACACAGATCATTTTTTAAAGATATTCTCATGCTAAAATTCAGCTCCAAATACCTACACTACAGTTTATGTAGGTAGCTGTCTAACTCCCGCTGTAGTTATTAGAGGTCTTATGAATCGAAAGAGCTGTTCCAACTATTCATCTGGCCAAGTGTGATTTCTACTTTTTGATGTAGCTAATTGACTCAATTTCAATTACTTCTTCACTGGAGCTAATGGAAGCCCAGAAACCCTGCTCACATGGAGACAAATCTGCTGAAGGAAAGTAAACTTGAATCTCAGTTGTAATATCACAGGAAAGAAAGCTGGGAAAACAAAACCCTTTTTAACACTGTAGATACTATCTACCCGTCTCAATATGATGCAATTTTTATCAAAATATTAATGGTTTCAAAATGAATCAGAGAAATAAATAGGTTTTGTAATGTCATTCTGTTAAGTCTTCATACCTAATACTGTTTGGGTTTTGTTTAGTTTTGTTTGAATCATCTCCAAGGGTAAAAATAAATTCCAACAACCAGTGCAAGCGAGCAGTGGGTTTATAAAAAGGCGACTGTACTGGTATGAATTCCTAAGTGCAACCTTTATTCTAACTCTTTTTTTTTTCTTCTCATCAAGGAAATTCTCGCAGAAAAGGTTTATGCTCCCATTAAAATGATAATTGTGCTGTTAACAGGACTGGTGGCAAATGAACGAATAATATATCAATGAAAATAAGAAAGCGCCTGAAACCAGTTCTTTTGCAGTAGGTTGCAGGCACAGTGGTAGGATAATGATAAATAGTGCAGACTCAAGCCTAGGCAACAGGACTGAGTAAGAGATGCCTCTACTGCAAGCGCAGCTTTTTAGTGAATAATGTACATTTCTGAAGCTGAAGGAAACTTCCCCCCTCTAGAGGCTAATGCAAAGAACTGCTTACGTTCTTTAGCTTAGCCTCAGGGTTTGCATTTGGGTAGTACCAAATTAACCCCAAACTCACACTCCAAGTCCAACCCCAGGAGTTATATGCCAATGGTTTTCACTGACCTGACTGTTAAAGCTACAGTTGTAACTTCTGGTTCATGCAAGACACCTCACATCTTCAGCTCTAAGTCAGCTCGTTACTTTTTATTTCTCTTCCTTTGTGTTCCAAATTTTATGAGGGGCTGGACCTCACTCCACTTTTCTTGTCTAGAGAGGACATGAGCTTTGCAGAATTCGTAGTCCAGCTGTCATGCACATCTACAGCGGCCCCGAGCATTGCTGCCCAGTTATGGGTGATACGTGAAACAAGATTGAGTCTAAGGGGGGAAGTTTAGCAAAGCAGAGACAGTCGTTTCCTGCTGCAATACCTATTAAACAGAAGCAAGAAGAAATCTTGTGTTTCTGAAAGAGCATAATTTAGCATTCATTTAGCTTCTCCTAACCTTTCTAGTCAGGTATCAGCTCCCAGAGATGGTTTGGTATTTCATCATCTCACTGACAAAGCCATGGAGAGCCCTTAATGTTAAATGACTTATATGTGCTCTGCACCTTAAATATGTTTTCCCATGCACTGTAAAAATCATCCCTTCCATTCATTTTGCCTTGGTCACAAGGCAGTGGCAGCTATACCACACTTTGATATTTTATTTAAGCGCAGCACTGTGCAAGTGGGAAGTCAAGGGTTGCATACTGGATTGTGCGGTGTACCCTTTTTTTGGAAAAGGAGGAGCGGAGACTTGGAGGCAAGATATAGACAGGACTCCATCTTTGCTAATCAGTGCTAGGAAAAAACAATTAGCTTATTGGCATGAAAAGCTTGTACCATCTCCAACATCTGTTTTGTTCTGAGCTAATGAAACGAATGTGGCATACAAGAGATACTGCCTGCTGAGATGGGCATTCTCTTTCCTTTTTTAAAAATCATGCTATGCAATGCAAGTAGAAGTCAACTTTATCATCAAATCACTGTGTTTTATACTTAAATCAATAACTTCTGGTATGAATTTGGTATGAATTGCATGAATATTATTTGTGGCTACTTGCCACTGCAGACATGCCAGCTTTTTTGCCTTAAAAAGAGGATGGAAATGTGTTTCATTTGTATGTACTCCACTTTCATCTCATATTCCCAATCTTTGCTTAGAATGCCTTATATATGTAAATAAAAGTGAATGGTGCCAAATCAGGGCAATTCATTAAATAAATGGAAAGAAGGAAAATTGGATTCCACCTGACCAGGCTTATTTAATTGAAAACTAGTCCGAGAAACTGCAACATCTTCTAAACAATATCAGGAAATGTTGATTTTTCTCCTGCCTTTGGAGTCCATAGAAGAGTAGAAGAAATCTTATGGCAGAGACTGAATACTCTGGTTGTTTCAGTCACAGCAAAGGTTTCGTTCCATTATAACTCAGTAATTGCATGTATTGAAGTCTAGCAGGGAAATGCTGCGCACTGTATTTATCTTTATATGGGAAACTTTACATTGCCTGCCTATGCGGTGTCAGCTAGTATCATTCTTTGTGAAATGTAATGATGGAATTGGGGCATGTGGATCATGATTTGTGGGTTCAATATACCATAAACTCTTCTGGTTTCAGCTAGCAAAGTAGGTCTGATTTTATTTAACAGCTCACACAGGACACATGTGCTTGGGTGATAAACTACCTTGTTTTCAGTTAGCGTAGGTCGATTTGTAAGAAAATAAACACATACACAATTTACATTGTTAACTTAGCACAGAGGATTACAAAGTAGTGCTGTTTTATGCTGGGACAAGTGCCTAATTCATTTGCATTAAGTTATCTGCATTAGTTTCAGAATCACATTTTTGCAGTGATTTCTGCTGCAAGTCACTTTATGTCCATGTACTTTTCAGAAACCAGACCCTTTTTTCTGGCTTGAGTTGGTTTTTTCCCTTTTTTCTCTTTTTAAATCCCAGTGTCAAAGTAGATATTGTTTCACAGCTGTAGGAAGATGACTTGTTTTCCTCCTGTTCTTTTTCTTGGATTTTAAGGTTTTGCAACAGGATACTTTCCTCAATAAAATGACACAGAACAGATGTTTCCAAACACATGCTGTGGCAGGATGAGCAGACACAGCATGTTCACAGTGGCAGCAGTTTGGGCAATTCAAGTTTTGCACGTTTTTTGGGGACGATCCAGATTTGCACAATGCCTGCATCCACTCTGAGCTTCTAGCATCTGCGTAGCTAGATACTCCATTTATGCATGATCTGGTTTTGGTGGGGTTTTTATGGGTTCCTAGCAGGTAATAACATTCTTTTGTCTCTCAGGCTCTGGGAGGAAAAATGCTGACATTAGTTTCTTGTTCTGCTGTAGCTTATGATAAAGTTTGGTATGATAAAGCTTGAGACCCCGGTACTGGAAGTGTTAGGTAATGTGTTGTGTTCACTATGTTGGATTTCAGAAAGCAATTCCCTCTACTACATTTATCACATTTTGGGTTGATTTTCGTCTGTGTTCACTACAACATTAAACATGTTCCCAGTCCTCAGGAAATTTATCTCATTTAAACAGTTATAAATTATTAAGGCCAAGCACTCTATCCTCCTGTCTTCCAGTAGGAGAAGTTGTAGATTCAGGAGTTCATTGATAAATATTTTCCCAATGATTTTTAGAATCAGCTTATTGTATTACAAGAAGTTGAGGATTTCTGTGGTATAAACCATCACCTGGAATATTATATCTGTTGATTGTTGCAATCAGAAAACTTTTTTTTTTTTTAAGATGAAGTAGTTTAAAAATTATACTAGAAGTTTCTAAAAAAGAGTCCAGATTGCCCAACTACTTTTTTCCAGGTACTACTGATAAATATATTCAATTTATATAAATGCCAGGTGAGCACATGCGTACACGTTAGGGTAAATTGGTCAGCCACAATCTTCCTGTTATGCTTTCCCAAGAGAACGTAGCTACAGCACCTCTCTGCCATCCCACTGGTGAGATGATGGGGAGGAGGGCAGTCTGATGCTCCCACATGCTATCTTGGTGAGCTAATTCATCGACTGTTCCTAGCAATAGGGCTTGTCTTCCAAACATGCTCACATCGCTGTCTTGCATGACAGAACATTACCTACAAAGGGGTTTTTTTGGCTGTGTGTGTCTGAGAATTAACCTTACACCTTGGTATTGCAATCCTAGCTGATGTTGTGACCATCAGAGCTAACTACTCTTTTAGTTCTTGCTACAGATTTACAAGTGAATTTCTGAGTATAGCTCCACAAAGTTACTAAATACATCTGTGTTAAGATCATGGAACTTCCAAGGGTGGGGCAAAGCACTTCAAAGATTAAAGTCCTGGAGCACGTTGCGGAGCAGTCATTCTGGTGCCATCAGTGCCGCTAGTGGACTTTGCTCTCTCTTCACAGGGGACTTGACCAGTGAAGCCATAATTCACACTTTCTGGTGTCAGCAGAAATACTTCCAACTCTCTTCTCCTCTTTGAAACAACTGGTGGTGGGGTTTTGGGGTTTTTTTTTTGGGGGGGCAGGGGGAGTGGTGGAAGAAGAGAGGGGAAAAAGTAAGAACGAACAAACACTAGGACAGACAAAATTAGTTCTGTTACTTGTTATGATCAAGAAAGAAAATCTTTTCAAAATGGTAGAATCTAAAAAGCATTCTGGAGATTTCCGATTATTGTTCTTATGTACAACCTCTGAACAAATCCTTAACACTCAAGATGTAAACATCTGAAAGAAGAGATTCATTAAAAAACTACTGAAAAATACCTATTGAATTGTGGGTTTTCTGTCTTAAACAGTAAATTAGGGTATCCTAGGTTTGAAGATATTCACCTTTAGACCCTATTTTACAACTTTACAAAACTACAGAGAGGTAAAACTACCATGTGATGCTAAGTGTTCTGGTTTTACTTTTCATATATATATGTGATTAAAATCTGACGTTGGTAATAATGTGATTTTTTGCCAGATTTACTGATTTTTTTTTATTTTTAATATTAAACCATTGTTAAAGATTATTTTTTCACTTTTAATTTCAGATTTGGATTCTCTAACAGGGCATGCATTTCAAGGTAAAGTGGACAGTTAGATTAGATTGTCGTTTATTTGTTTTGTCTTGAATTTATTGCATTTTCTTTTGGGGGGCATAAAATTCAATTGGTATGCTTCTGCCAGTGTTTCGTTACATGTCAAAATTGCACTGTTAGGGTCTTTTTAGATTTTGGATAAATGAAGAAGAGGTAGCTATTACATGCAGTAGTTGAAAGAACAGAATTGAAAATATGCTTTATGAGACCACAGTTACATTAATTCTCTGGATTCTACTGTACACGTCCATTTTTTATGCTGCGTGGAAATGAACTTTAAAAATAGTCCATCAATTAAAAAATTGAGAGTCTTACAGCTATACGTATTTAAAAAGTCAAACACTTTGAGTTGGGAATTTTTTAGCAGAAATGCAAGAGCAGAGAATTTGATGCTCAGTGACCACGTGAAGTTCTCTGTTACTCCGGTAAAAAAATTGGCACAAGAGCAATATACATGAGCATTCAGTGAGATAAGGTAGATCTCTTCTCTGCTGTAACTGTGCAGATGCTTTCTGTACTCAAAATTGTCTTGAATAATCCTTCAAATGAACAGGTTGTGAAAGCTAAGGCCTTTTTTTTTAATTAAAAAAAATTAAATTAGACACAAATTGTGATGATAGCTGTTATTAGAACAATAGTAGTCTTTATTATGCAATCGTCTTTTAATGTGTCGATTGCATAATATAATATTCCTCCTTCATTTTTTGTTTAAAAGAGCATTCCTTAAAAATTATTTGAGGTTTTCCAAGCATTCCTGAATTGTGGGCCTTAGGTATGCTATAAGAATCTCAGTAGAGCAAATGATCAAAACCAGATTAGAAGTTCATTATCATGAAATTTGTGCTCAGTGTATAGCAGATCCGGGTACAGTGTGTCAGAGCTGTTCGTTCTCAACTACAGCAGCAGACTAAGTGATGTCTGTTGGAGAAGTCAGAAGGCTCAAAGTGTAGATTTTTGCCATGTACATCCCAGATGAGGTGACTCTTATTCTGAGTAGCCTGGTTTGGATCTAGTATGGATACTCATGGAATAATGTACTGCTTAATAGGGCCATCTTGTAAATATGCTCTTCATGATTGCTGTCATATATATGCATGTATCACCAAGAGACGTTGAGACAAGCAGTATCAGTGTATCTTTTTTTCCCCTCCTTTTTAAAAATTGAGTCTGCTTTTGTTTTTTACATGAATATTTTATGTTACTACATAGTGCTATCATGGGGTGTCCCATTCTTTCTTTGAAATATGACAGTCTTAACATAATGATAATGGCTGAAACTGACAACAAAGCCTTTTATTACTATGTATGCTTCAGAATTACGGTAAAGTGAAATTTTCCTTTTTCTGCATGAAAAATGTCCTGAATTGCAGGGCAGGTGAATTATATGCCAGTGTTTCATTCCAGGTGTAGCTGTGCACAACTCCATCAAATGGCCCGTTATTTAGCAGAGACAGAAATATCTTTGAACCTAACTCACTTGTCAAAGGGATATAGGAGTATAGTACAGGTAGCTGAGAATAATAAAAAGCCTGGCAACATGGACTTGACTTAAAAAGATCTTTATTTGGAGACTCACAGTATGGACATGCCACTGTACAATTCACATTTCATGCTTTATTTGACAGAGTTGAGACATATTCTTTTCACACGGAACTGTAAAAGCAGCAGAATGTCCTGTCTTGTCTTCAGCTTTCCTTGCATTTAATTAAGTCATGACAGTATTCTGCTAAAATAGTGCAGATTTTATAGTTACAGCTGTAGCTAAATTGAACACTGAAAGGTACAGTTAGGTATCTGGTTGTACTGGAAAACACAGAACTGATATCCTGATACCTGCGTGTAAACATGGTAACTCTAGTTAGGCTAAAGCATGTTAATTATCAGGAAGCTGAAAAGATCGAGGTGTGACTTAAGCTTCTTCAATAACAATTAGTTAATTAGATGCAATATGTCCAAATGATATTAGTGTATTAACAGGCAATTTGGCTCTTACTTTGAACAAACACAAACCAAACTCAATTCGGATTTCTATTTGTCTCACCTTGGAGAAAGTGCTGCCTTTGAGCTAACCCAGCAAGATTCATTAACAAGACCTCTAAGGGTATGGTGATCCCATAGTTTGTTATTTGACCCTTGGCCAGTGCTCTGCAGGAGCAGCACATGAAAGGGCTCCTTTCCAAAAGTCACGTAGCTCTGTTAGTGCAGTGCCAAGTGGGTGCTGATGCCAGGCCCTTAGCTGGGCAGACAGATCAAACCTGGTTCTCCACTGACCTAACCATGCAGCTCCCAGGTCAGAGGTAGATTGCATCCAGATGGCTTTCAATTCATGTGAGCTCACATCAGGATATGACAGCTCAGTGAATTTCTAGCGAAGAAAAAGTACTTTTCCTATCAGCACTGGCCATTGCATCGGCTCCCCCTATGTCTTCTGTAGATGTGGGCAATCTCTGCTACTTCAGAGACAGATCAGAATATAAACCACACCAAAGTATCTGTCTGTTTTTTATGTGAAAGGAAAAAAAAAATTCTTTATAACCCTTGCAGTTGATCAGCTGAAACCTGAAAGTATGAGATTTGATTATAGTCATTGTCTTAATGCAGAGCTGCAAGTGTTATGGGCATGTTGAGAACTTCCAGAAGCTGGATTAAAGCATCTCTTTTACAATGATATCTAATCTCGTCCTAAAGCTCCAAGCAATGGCGAGTCCACCAGCTCCCCTGGTAAGCCGTTCCAATATTTAATTACCCTTAGTGCTAGGAAATTGCAATGTTGTCAAAAGGTTGGATTTGTCTAATTTCAGCTGCCAGTCTTCCTTTTGCTATGCCTTTGTCCATAAGACTGAAAAGTCTCCCTTTTTCAGATGTGATTTCTCAACGAGTGTCTACAAAAAACTGATTATTTGCAGTGACCTGTTGAAACCCCTGTGCACACAGAATGTTGTGCACCTTCTCTGGCTGTGCCTCCTGGCCTAATGAAGTTATTGACTCGATCTGCAAACCTTGCCCATGCCAAATCTTTAGTTGATCACAATTTTAACACCCTTATGACTACTAACTGCGTATATAGTAGTCAAAGCATCCTTCAACATTTTTTTCTGCAAAATTTGACACGTTGTACTCCTGAAGGCTCACACTGTAAGACTGGTTTTCTGACAGCTGTCCTAGGAACTCTCAATTTTTTTCAAAACTTATGAGAACTAAAGAGAATATATTCATGTAGAAACTTTGTAAATGCTGTATATAGAAGCAAAGTAATTTCTTATTTGTACATAACACCATCTTTCTCACACTACCTTTTTAGGCATTTAGCTACAGCTCAGGTTGCAGTAATTGTATGTGTCAAGCAATCTAAATGGTGATCCCAAAATTTTCCTGATAGGAGTGAATGGTTTTCCCCTCATTTCCTGTGGCTAACATCAGATTAGAAGCGGAAGAGAATGCCTCTTACGGCACCACATGAAATCTAGCTTCTTTCAATCTGCTCCTACCTGGGAGGGCACCTAGTTTTCAGCTATCATTATTCTGAAGAGGAAGGAGAATTTGCCAGCATGTGCGTCAAGGGAGCAGGATGAAAAAGGATAGAGACTTCAAAGCATGTAAGGATATGAAATTTCCTCCTAAATTTCAGGAGCCTACTAGACAGAAAATGTCGTGCTCAGAGTCCCTGTAACCAAAGGCTTTTTCTCAGTGTTCTTAACCAAGCTACTCTTACCTATTCTGATAATTAAATTCCTTCACAATTCATCCCATGTCTTCATGGCAGGACCTTGAGAGATCTGGGTTCCAGGATTATGTTTTTCTATCTGACAGATAAGTGTGCCACAAAAGTGGCCAGATTATAATTAATTGTGGTGGTGTAGTCCTGGCTGGAGGCCAGATACCCACCAAAGCCAGTCTATTACTCCCCTTCTTAGTTGGACAGGGGAAAAAATATATATTAAGAGGCTTTGGAGTCAAGATAAGGACAAGGAGAGATCATTTTATCAGCAACGATATGGGCGAAACAGACTCAACACAGTGAAGGAAAGAACTATTCTAATTTATTACACTACACTAAAAAGAACAGTGAAAACCAGAGTCAGGAGCGCAGCCAAATCTTAAAACCAATGCAACCAGATCTTAAAACACGTTCCCCCCACCACTCCCTTCTTAGCAGACTTTAGTCAGAATTTTGCTCCCTTCTTCCCTCCTGTTCGCAGTCCAGGGGAGACGGGACTGGGGAAAATGGGGTTCTCAGTAGCACCTTCCCCCCACCCCTCCATTCTAAGCAGAATTCCCTTTAGTCATGATTTTACTCCCTTCTTCCCCCCCTGCTTGCAGTACAGGGGGGGGCAGGGACTAGGAAAAAATAACGGGGTTCTCGGTTACTTCTTCATGAGCTGTTTTCCTTTTCCAGATCTTAAAACACCTCTACCTCCCCACCCTGCTCCCTTCTTAGCAGACTTCACTCTAGTCATGATTTCACTCCCTTCCTCTCTCCGATCACAGCACAGGGGGGCAGGGACTGGGAGATGGGGGTTTCGGTCAGTTCCTTGCAAGTTGGTTTCCTTCTTGGCTGGGGGGGGGAAATCCATTCCACACCCTCCCCCTGTTGCACCGTGGGGTCCCACCCACAAGAGACAGTCCTCCATGAACTTTCTCTAACATGGGTCTTATCAGCTGCTCTGCCTGGATCACTGCTATGGTGGGCAATAAATCACAATGTCTCTCAGTCCCAGTCCTCCACAGGGTCACCAACCTTCCCCCAGCAAACCTGTTCCGGCGCAATTCTCTCTCTCGCTCATCTCTGTAGGTTGCAAGTTCTGGCAGGGGCTTGCTTCAACATAACGGTCACAGCGTCTTCTCTATGTCTCCACCTGTTCCATCCAGCATGGAGCCCCACCACAGGCTGCAGGTGGGGTCTCGACCTTTTCCATGGGGTTTGTCCACGGGCTGCAGGGGCATCTTTCTCTCCGGCACCTGGGGCACCTACTCCCCCTCCCCAGCCTTGGTGTGCACAGCTCGTTACATCTTCTCACTCCCTTCGGTGGCAAAATGCAGCTGCTTCCGGGTTGTTTTCTCCTATATGTGATTCTCAGAGGTGCTATGACTATCTCTCATTGGCTTGGCCCTGGTCAACATTGATTCTGGCCTTGGATTGTTTACATTTTGGAGCTCCAGAGAATTCCAGCAGCTCCTCACAGCCGCCATTTTCTGCACCTCCTGTTCTTTCCCAGCACCCAACCTCGCAAAACTGCGTCATTAATTTAAAGCCTTCCTTTGTTCTTTTCCTCACAGAACAGAATCTCCCAGGCTGTAGGGCTAAGTCCTTTGTTCCCAGACATTCCCAGTCTTCTATTTGTTTGCTTTAAAGCACATTTTGGTCAGCGCAGCTTGTCCAAACTGTTGCAGTAGTTTGTCCAAAACAATAATTTGCTTTCCTTATAAGATTTTTTTTTCCCTTGGATAGTAAGGAAGAAACAGTTTTGGACTCTAGTTCTTACTTGAAGGATTAGTTATGTATTTTGTATATTACAGTCTTTGGTTAGATGCATAAAACTACAGTGAATGCAAAGACCAAACTGAGGGATCCCTGACTCCCAAAGGAGTGTCCTCAGGAGTGGAATGCACACTCAAGTTGTGTCTATAGCAGCGTAGCTCTTGCAGTCCCTGGATTCCTTGTCTGTGCAATAGCCCAGAGAATGACTCTATGCCAGGTCCCCTTGTAGACAGGGTCACTAATAGTTGTTAATAAAAAAAAGGGGGGTTGGGGGAGGAGGGGGGTGTTTAATTTCTTTTGCATACTCTGATGTGAACTCATGGCCTTGGAATTGCAAAGGCACCAGGGTACTTACTGTTACACTGAGTTATGCCCAATGCAAATGCATCCCTCAAACCACATCCCTATACATAATACTTTACATTAATTTGCTTAGAAGCTTAGGAATATACCTTTAACATGTTGGGGCTCCATGAAGAGGGTAGTTAATAGCACTTGCCTGGTTTGCTTTCCAATAGCTGTGACACATACCTGTTAATTCTTGTTCAGGATCACATATGCATGTTAGGTGCCACCTCAATTAAGAACCTACAATAGATAATCTAAATGCACCTTCTGCCTCTCTGTTAAATTTTATTTTAATTCTGCTCTAGTATGGAGTGTTTTCTCCTTTCCTTGCTTGCACCCCAAAGTATCGGAACTCTTTAGTAAGATCCACAGACTGTTTTTCATTGTGTTAATGATGAATACTGTTTTGTTGCAGTTCATCTAAATAGGCTTGAGGTTTTACAAAATACCTCAGGGAGAAAGCTGTGGCTGGTTATTTATTCTAACAGTTTTTCATTGTGGGCGATGTAATACTAGATTACAACTTTAAAATGTTTCTCTTTTTTTGTTTCTGAAAGTCATTTAATAATCCAGGGAAATGACTGTTGTCTTCAGCACTGTCGGTAGACCTAAGATAGAGCTAAGTGGAATAAGCATTCTGAGGTCTTTGTATGATAGCTAGAGATGTGATGGGAGTTTGGCACGTGCAGTCCTGTGGGAAGAGTTTAGAGAAAGAAGGTCTCAAATGCTAATCAAATGTGAACACAAAATATCCATTCTAATTCCTGGGTGTATCTGATCAAGGTAGTTGGTTGGTGACCTGCTCATTTTGCAGAAGAAATAACACTTTGTCCCTATAATGAGCATCATTTCACAGGTTAGTTAATAGCCTGCTGAACTGTGCACTTTCCTGTTCACAGATCCGCTAGGTCTATAAGTTAAATGGACGTTCCATTCATTACACCAGTACTGGGGCTTTGTGGCTGAAATCAAAGTTTATCTGAAAAAGTCTGCTCAGCCATATTATTTGCAGTTACAGTAGCATTGAGTCAGAAGTGCCAAAAGTCTCATCTTTATCCTTTTTCTCTGCCTTTGCCCAAAGCGTGTGTAAGATTGCATAGAATATTAATGAAGAATGGATGTTTTAGAACAAATAACACTGAGTGGAATTTAATCCAAGAATATCAACAACAGAATATCAAAGTTCAGTGTTATTTGATTAGAGTTGACAGATCTTTAAAGGACAAATTTGAAGAAATTATTATTTCACAGATGCGTTTGGCTAAGTGTCCTCTTGATTTTATCCAGGGAAATGCCTGCCCAGTGAATTGAAGTCTGGCTAAATGATTTTTTTTCTAACCTTTCTAGTGAACTTTAGTGACATTGGTTTTGATTTACACCAAGTTCAAAGGCAGGGAGATATCTCAGCTTAGGCTGAATACAGCTTGAATAAAAACTAACCAAAAAAAACCCCAAAAAAACCCACCCAACACAAACTAAAGCAAAGCATAAAATGAAAGCCATCAAACCATAGAGGACGGTGGAGTACAGTGAGCCAGGAAAGAAAACACAGCTAAAAAGTCAATCACAGCTGAGCTCCTGTCATGCTTCCTGTTCTGTAAAATTCAATGGAATTAATCACAAAGAAACAAACCTTTCATCTATTACACTTCATCTGGTGTAGGTCTTATCTGGCTTCATAACTTTCTTAGCTCTGTGAATTTCTTACAGTTCTGTGTTTGGCCCCTGACTTTTTTGTCTCAAGTAAAAACTGTGAGGAGAAAGCTTGTGTGTACATAATGCTGCTTGTCTTTAGAGCCTCAATTAGGATTTAACTGTGCACAGTCCTGCTGATCAAAATATCAGGTTGCCAGATGAACCTGCAGGTAGAAAACCAAGCATTACTTACCAAAGTGAAAAGTCTGATATGTGAATTTGCACTAGGGAGAAAGATTAAAAGATTATTTCAAATGGATTGAAATTTATTTTGTAAATTCTTTTATTTGTGATCTCTTCAGGTTCCTGGTCCAACACAGCTCAGGACTTTCCAGCTGGGTTGCTCTGGAGCCTGCCTCTTATGGGTGATCGAGCAATGAGGATTGCATGTCACTGAGCAAACCTTTCCTGGGGTCAGGATACAGACACCGTGTGTGCTGGGAGGTGCACAGTGTGGTGGTGTATCCCTGCTCCAGAGTGCAGACTTAGTCATAGAGTAACGAAGATGGGAATTTAGACAAAAATGGCTAATCATGCAG
Organism: Zapornia atra; assembly: GCA_013400835.1. Taxonomy (NCBI): domain Eukaryota; kingdom Metazoa; phylum Chordata; class Aves; order Gruiformes; family Rallidae; genus Zapornia; species Zapornia atra. Next base: position 88,633 of record VZTU01001745.1, read on the forward strand.
GAATTTGACAGTTGTCTGGCTTTCATTCCTGTATTTAGGTATTTATTTCTGTATTCTCATTTTGACCTGCTTATTTTCCACATAAATATATGCCAAAAAAAAAAATGAAAGGAATACAAACTTTTCGTGAAAATGAGGAAATTTCAGAATTAGAAGCAACTATATACTCCTGCTTTGAAAGGAGTTCCACAGAGGCATGTGATGCTGCTGCTTCACCATAGGGGTTTATGTTACTTGGTCTCATTTACTTGGTTCTTCACTATGATTTTTATTTGTTTGACAAGAACTGTATAAACACTTGTTGGTATAAAGGTACAGGTAATACTAGTCATTTCTAAGCCTTTTTTATAACACGAATTATACAAAGTCTAGATGAGTTCTGCGTAGTTCTTGACCATGTTGAATATCAAGTTAAGGATTAATTGTCAGTTATGCTCTTAATTCATTCTTTTTTGATATTTTATTAATTACTGTTTTTAAGCGCTCTGGTGTACTTCTTGTTAAGGGGACAGGAGGAATCAGAGTAATTATATACCTCATTCATTACCACCAAACGTAATTAAAAGGAAATAAATTTTAAAAGAAAAAAGATTTAGACTACTAGCTACTGCAGAGCTGCATGATGCATCTCCAATTTACAAACACATGAATCCATGGCTTGATTTTTCTTTAATTAAACATTTCTTTGTAGAAAAATCTGAAACATAATTATTTGAGAGCTGCAAGGGCAACAGTAATTATGATATTGGGTTTGTCAAATTATCCCAAACATTCTATTACGACAGTGATTTTTCTAAACTGTCATTCAACTATTCTTGCTCTACGTTTAGCCTGCAATGCTGCTGGAAATTGTTTTGAACCTATTATGCAGCAGAATATGTTAAATAGCTACAGCACTTCATAATGTTAAGAGAAACAGGTCAAATGAAGACTCTGAAATATTAAAGTTTCCTAAAAGAAATATATTCTGATGTTTTAAACTAATTCTGTAGTCCAGGAGAAATCACATGAAGTAAGATACAAAATTTGGATTATAGCCAAAGGCAGTTCCTTAAGTAGGATAATTTAGATTTTGAATTGTAAAGAGGACAACCATGTTGGCTTAAGGCATAAATTGGACATTAATCTGCCAAAGTGTGTAGTTTTTATAGATTCTGACATATCTATGAGGTATTGTGTATAATGATTGAGCTTTCCATTGTAGTTACTATTAAAAGTTGTCTTGCTCTAATTTTGCACTAGATCCTACATTTCTTTGGAAAGAAATATATTCTCTCTACATATATTCCCTATAATGCTGTCAGGAAGTAAAAAGAATTGTCTTAGGGTTGAAACAAAAGTCTGACAAACATAAGTTAAAGCTTGGCTTCTTGCAAACTTTGCAGCCTCACTTAAACCCCATCTCCTTTTATTTCCTCATGTTCATAACAGATTAAATGTAGCCTTTTTCACAGCTAAAAATAAAAAATGTTTTTAAATTTTCAGGTGGCAGCTGCTTATAACAGACAAGTATGAAATAATGTATTGACAAGGTTTCTACTTACTGCCATGATGTACTGTCCAATGCTACTCCTTAGCTATGTGTTTAGACCAGCTTGTAGTAGCTGAAAGTGCCTAGAACTTTTTACAAAATAAGTAGTTGGTATTACTACATATTTTTCTATTATATATATCACAATATGAATCATGGCCATCATGATCCTCAATGCCCAATTAAATGATGAAGCAGCACCTTTTTATTAATTTTAGGGCAGAATTTAAAATCAAATTTCTCTATTGTAGTTCTAATTTTTTTTTTAAATATTTTTTTCTTAAAGATTACTTCCCCAAACAAATATCACCACAGAGTGTTGTTTAAATTTTTAATTAGATTTTTAAAATTTGTGTTTATTTCAGACCTTAAGGTTTTTTACTTCTCTTGAAGTAAAAATTGACACTCGTCAATTATGAAAGCTAATCCAAGGAGAATAGGTGTTCAGATAACACCCTACAAGCTAAAAACTTTTGTACAGGAGCTTAATGTATTGCATAGGTCATGACTTAGGTATTTCATTGCCATTACAAAATTTTTAAGAAGAATAAATCATACTGTTGTATAAACTTATTCTTCTGAAAGTATAAAATGACACTGCTGAAAGTTAAAATGCCATACATACAGAATAAACTTGACAATAGAATTTAAAGTTTATTTTTGACATCATTCTGGAACTGTTTCCTGATTCAGATCTCAGCCCAGGAAGTGATCACAAGAATCAGACATGATAGCAGCTAGTGTTTTACATAGCGGTCTCTACCTCTGAATAAATATTGTTGTGATTCCTATAACCATAAATTTTGGATGTGATAGTGCGAGACTTACCTATGGAGACCAGTGACTCATGCCTGTGATTTTGATGCAAGACTACATAGGCAATGTTAGTTAATACAGAGTTGACTTTTCACAGTCCTGGTGGTTAACACGCAATCAATTTTTGCAGAAGCAGGATAGCTGCTATTCTTTCCTGTTTGGCAGGCACACTCGACCTGCCTCACGGGTCAAGAACTGGAAATAGGCACGCTGAAGTCTGTGAGAGGGGATTGCAGAATTTGGCCTGTTGGACAATAAAGGCTAACGCGCTTTTCAAGTACTATAACCCAGTGCACATTCATTGTGCATGTTCAACCACAGGGTATAAAAATACTGTTGTGAGAATTTCAGTGGTAGGTGTAATGCTTTTTCCTTTTTATATCGGCTGAATACTTAAGCCTTCATCACAGTGCTAGATCGTACATACTTAGTTGGTATGAATGAAATAATAGGCAGGTTCTGTATATTTGTTTGGATGGATGCAGAAGTAGAGGATTATTCCTCTGTCATAGCATCTTTGTCTGAAAAAAGGCATGCATTGCGCTGTAGCTGGGAAAAACAGCTAGCTGCCATGGTTACTTTTTATATGTTTTTAGGTGAGGTTCATGAGTGGCATATATTGCATTTCACACATTGATCCCCGAATTGCCGCTGTCAGATTTTCATGTTACCTACTCACAGGACAGGTGATTGTACTCCACCACTACAGCTGCTTTTCCAGCTACCTGTGTCAGTTCCTGCTTCGGTGCACTCTCAACTCACCAGAATAAGAAAACACTTTCCGAGTGTATGCATACTAATATCATGCATATTTACTTCTCAGCTGCGAAGCTAACAGCTTAGGGTTTTTACTTTCCGTATAGTTGTTCAGAAAGATCTGTGAAGAGGTGAGTGCCTTAGGGTCCCTGTCAGGCTCAGCACAAGAGAGCTTCAGAGACCGAGCCAGCACTTCATTACAGAGTCTATCAAATGCAGTGGCCAATACAGCTTGCTTTCAAAAGCATCCGTTACCCGTGGACAGGTGGTGATTCACTTGCTGACATCAATCAGATCGCTCCTCCAGAAGGAATTCTTCTGGCCTCACTCACAAAATAGTGTAAGACATTATTCTTTGCAAGGCAAGGATTGCAGGCTGGTGATCCCAAACTTCTGTAGACAGAAATTGATGGTGCTCCCCCGATCTTTCCATTTAGTCCACAGCTACTCGAGTGTAAAATTTCAGACAGTGAGAATATTAGTTCTGGTCTGTTTTTAAGTTCTTGGTTTAAAACTTTTTCACAGACTTTTTTTTTTTTTTAATTGAAAATTCTGGAGCCAGATGTTTTAAAAAAGCACTTTGAAGTGATTCAGATTAGTAACGAGATTCACAGGAACCATTGGGGAAACAAAAGACTTACGGCTATGGGAGTGTGTTGGCAGTGTGTTAAATTAGTAACTGTGTGTAGGCTCGATATGAGATTTAACAGGTGCCCCAGATACGTTGTGCTGACTCTCCGCATTGAAGTGAATCTTATTCTGGTAACTGCGAGGAGGAAGGAGAGAAGGAGGAAATCTGCCAGCAAAGATACTGCTTCTGCACATTCCAGAAAGAATCAGACATAGAAGCAGGCCAGCTTCAGGTGTCTTTCCCTGGATCTCCTGCACCATAAGAAGTAAATTTGTGCACGGTGGGTTGAGCATGGTAGATAATCCCATGAAGCACAGGTGAGAGGAGGAAGATTCATTTTATTAGCCTGCACCTGAAATGAAAGCTATACCTTCCTCAGCATGTTTCCAATCTTTTGTCTGTTTACCATGTCGGAGTCTTAGAAGTACTTTTGTATATTGTAAACTGCAATGACAATGAAGTCCCTAGAATGGAAAGCAGCTATGTTAGCTAAACTATGTTGCCTGTTGCTATGGGAACAGTAGCTCACAATTTTTTATGTAAGCGCTTGAGCTACAATTCTTATGACATCTTATTCTAATAGAGCAATGTTTATACTTCAACCACCATCAGGTTTTTGCTTTGTTTTAACGACAGTATTGAGCAGTAATCCCCAGGAGCAAAAGCTGAAATAATATACCATTCCATAGAAATATCTTTCATAATCATTAACTGAGCAATTTTCAAATTGCAATATAATCAGGAAGATACCAACCTTTAAATCTGATTTAGATCCCCACAGCTGATGGTTTAAATACTCATAGTTACAGGAAAATGCAAATTGGTCTAAGCAACCATTGTTTATTCTGCATGTTGCAATTAAGACTCTACCTGCCTCTTTTTGGTATTCCCTTTATATCATTTTTGTTGTAAGGTGAGATGTAGTAAAAAACAATCAATATTAAAATAAGCTTCCAAAGTGTTGCCCAAACCCTCATGAATTTTAACCAAAATCTAGTTTCCTTTTATATCTTATAAAACATTCTCACTGTGGCCAGCCAAACATTTGCTTTTTCCCTGCAGAGAATTACCTGCCTTCTTGTAACACACTTTCCACACCATGGAAGATGCACCTACTGTAACTGTTCATTTGTTTTGCAATAAAAAAGTGCTATATTTGTCTCGAAATCACAAATCAGAATTTGAAACTCATATTTTCCCCACATTATTATTTTATCAAATTATGTAGCTGCTAAATAAAAGAGAGGATTATCTATCTGCAAGAGACCATAAACAAACCAAGCAAAAGATGTTTTCCCTGGAACACTGTATTTATGTTAAGCATGTGATCCAAGTAAAACAGATAAATATTGTGAGAAGAAAGCAATTATTTATGAATACGAAGATGCACTCACTAACACATTTAAGATATAAATATAGGAAGCATTTTCCCCTTAAAAAGGATGTTATATTTCAGTCATCTTGTAATGTGGAATAACCTTGTTGAACAGAGTGGTTATCTTCTTCAAACTCTTCAGCTTCCATTTGCCTTGATAGTCTTATAGGTTCACTTGTACTGGCTCATCTCAAAGAAATGCCAGAACAAGTGCATTCCTTGGTTCCTTGGGTAAGCAAGGCATCCTCTGACATAAAACACACAGTATGCTGTCAAGAATTTTGTGTGTCATTGCTAGGATCTTTGTCACTGTACCAGCAGGAGAGATAAGTAGTAATAAAAACTGGTTTTCCTCTCTTTCTTTGATCATACCTTCCTTTCCTCCTTGTAGGTGGAATTAGCCAACTCCTCCTATTGTAGGTCCAAGTCATCCCTGTTGTACACATCTGATCTGAATCCTTTATGTACCAGCACAGAGAACCATACTGTCCAGTGTCTGTGACTGCATCTGCCATAGGAAACTGAAGTGGACTGTGGTCTGAGTCCCGTCACCGGCATGCCAGTGCACTCCTTGTGTGTGTGCCCAGGCATGTTTCAAGAACTAAGGTTGGCCATGCATCTTTCCCCAAAGATGGTACTTATGCAGGAATCTTATTTCTGGAAGGGAAAGAGAGCATGAAGTGATTTCAGTAGTATAAGCAAGCGCTGCATTGTGTCAGCCTGCCGTAAGGCCTGTGTGGTGACCCAAGCCATTTTATTTACACGTGTTATGGTTTAGCCCGAGCCAGCAATGAGCCAGCAAAGACTTTGTCCCATGGTACTCTACCAAGCAGATCCCTGAAGAGGCCAAAGTCTGCTCTCCTGAAGTTCAGGGTAGTGATCTTGGAAGACCTCTGCTTCCAGGGAGTGACTAACCTTTCTGCCTCTCACATTAGCCTGACTGTCCACGGCGTTGTTTTTCTGTATTGAAGGTACAGGACAAGGAGTTCTGAAAAACTGATTTAACCTTTGGCTTTACTTCTAGAAAAAAGCAAGGAAAAAAACCAAAAACCAATCCACAGCTTTTATAAGATTTGCCTGTTTGACTGTTGGGGTTTTTTGTCTTTTTTAAGGAATTTCACTGTAGGAACTTTGACATGGTTTAGTTGTACATTATGTATCTGATTCTACATTTGAATTTCTAAGGTGACATTCATTTCACCTGACTCTAAGTATTTACACTGTAGGTGTCTAAGTTGAGTTACCCCAGACTCCCTTTACAGTAAATGGAGGGAAGCAAGTACTTTCAGGATATGATTCATCTGACCTATCTGCAATGTCTCTTTTAGGATTAGATGAATGGCACCCTATTCACCCAAATAGCACTTTATCTCCACATTGACTATACATGGACTCAACAGTGTTTGCTAAGACTCCTTTAGGCAGCTGAATCTTTGTCCTACAGCATTGAATAAGCAGGGAAGAAAAGTTCAGAAGTAGTGCTTGGAGTACATTGGTAGAATTCTAGTTGAGTAACATAAAATTATTTTTCCTCATCAGCTACTGTTCATGAGAACTGGTAATGTATTAACTATACAGGCAAGTCTTATTTAATCAAGATAACTGAGGAGCAGGATAGCATGCACCAAATGAGTTCCTATTTAGTCAAATGGAAATCCTGAAGTCTGATTTCCCAAGAACTGTGTTCACTATCTGACATTTCATACCTCTCTTCCCAGCGTTCCTTTACTGTCCCACATTAACAACCATATAATAGCAGTGCCGTTGCCACCCTGCCACTGGGTGAGCATTGCCTGGCTCATACCCATGTGACAACTGGCTGCTCGGTCTCTGCCAGCTCCAGTGTCACGGCTGGCTTCTGCCCCAAGGTAGACACTATTGTATGTTCCCCTGTTATCATTTTCTGGTTTTCATAAATTATCTCTAGGAATTATTTTTCTCTTTTAAATCAGCCCTGGAGTTCAGAGCCAGCAAGGAAGCTGCTCACTGCCAGACCAAGGCACAACAATTCAGATCTTAACATTCTGTGCTGAAAGTACAAATAAGACACATACAAATAAGGCTACCAGAATACATAGTGAAATTGCAGTTGCAGACAACTAACACCAATAATGCCACGGAATATGGAGTAGAGACATCCCTAAATTAGTATTTGAGTGGTAAATCTTTATAGCACAGTGCCATGGGCATGCATCTGTAGTATTTAAAGACAGGGTTTGGTCGGTACAGAACTTCCTTGGAGGGGTCTGCAGCACAGAAAATCCTCAGCTGGAAAACACAGGCTCTGATGAGAGAGAATCCAGTGTCTGAAGCCTTGATATGGACGCTCATCACCAGTGAAGGAGGCCAAGATACACACAGCATTGACAGTGAGCACGGGAAGCACAACTAAAAGCAGATTCCCAGGAGGAATAGTTCACACTGGTTCCCAGCCGCGCAACAACCGCACAAGCTGGGGGTGAGCAGGGGCAGACCTTGCAGGCACAAGAGACCTTGCCGCTGTTATCCTCCACTCAGGAACACTTAGGATTTGGCTCCTACCTGTCTCTGGGCCAGGCTTAATTAGTTCAACAGGTAATGGGACTTCTGTTCATTGGACCCAGCTTTAGCCTGCTGTTTCATGCTCTTTGTGATCTTCGTGCATAATAAACTTTAACTGAGCAGATACGGTGTCCTTTCTAACAGAAAATACCTGGCAGATCCTTGGGTGGAAAAATAGGCTTAATGGTATTAAAATCAAGTAAGTTAGGTCAGTTTAAGGTGGCTGAGGCTGGGTCCCGCACTAATTCATGTTTCTTACATATATATTTGTATTTTTAGTCATGCCTGAATTCATTCTGCTTAGGCTCTGAGCTGATCGTTCATGAGCATGTTTCAGGCCAGAAAAGCATGTAGCCGCAATTAGTGTGATACAGTATGGAGCTAATAAAGCCCTGCCGGGAACCAAGATGAAGCTCAGTGCTGTGCTAATGACAACTTACATGGCTCTTGCGTATGAGTTGGCTCAGACATAATCATCAGAGCTTGCACTTTTGCAGCAAGCTTTATAGAGACCCTCAGTACTGATCTGATATAATCTGATGTTATATTTTACCTGCAGTTTGTGTGAAGGAAGAGCTGACTGAGACATTAGGCTAACTAATAAGCCTTGCAGAAGTACGGGATTCAGAAAACACCATTAGAGCTGATGATAATTGTGAGCAGCACCTCTTCAAATATGATCTTTCAGACTGACTAGCATGCCACTTAAAATGGACTTTTACAAAGTGGGCTCTCTATCCAGCTGCCCAGGAGAAGTCTCACGAGTATTTCTACAGCTCTAATCATGATGCTGTGCTTTTCAGGCCTTTTTTTGCTGATCCTGGCTTAAAAGGTCATACAGTTCATGTAGCATTCAATACTTTGACCTAGCAGCATCAGGCATCTGTAGCGGTTAACTCTGTAGCTATTATTCTCTAAGCCCTCAGGGTGAGGGCTAGAAGCCTCAGAGTCCAGAGCTTTGAGTTTTCTCATGTTTCAGCAAAACAATTTCGCTACTACAAATGACACAAACTGTACCTCAAGTATATCAGTAAGGGGTGGGAATAGAAGAATGGGAAGTGACTTCCAGAAGTAATTTTTTTCACAACTAGAATACACAAATGTATATTAGAAACATGGGATTTTGGATCTTGGGTGGTTGGGTTTTATTATTATTTTATTTATTTATTTTAATTATTTATTTATGGAATAATATCGGTCCGTAAGGCTTAGAGAAACGCTTCTAATCTGCAAGGCATCAGACTGAATAAGAACCCCCATTAGACATTTTACTTTTATTTGTCTCCATAGAAACTGAATGTTCAAATGCGTTAAGTTATTTTTGTCTTTGGAGTCTTTATGTGCCTCAGAATTTGGACATGTGCTCAGAGGGAAAAGCTGTGATCTCAATTAAATTGTGTAGCTTGATGTACCATCAGCAGGTGAACTATATGGTTTTGAATGACTGGTGCAGCAAAAATAAACTCCAGAAAGAGAGAAATTCAGAACTTCATATTGCAAATAATCTAGCCCTAATGTTCCATCATCGTGCAAAACCTGTACAATCAAATATATCCTATTTAATATATCTGGAGCCAGTACTTTGTTGCTGTTACGCCTTTGAAATCTAATTGAAATAAGAAAGGCCATTGAAGGATGGTTATCAATATGTCTGTGCGAAATTTAATCTCAATTGGTACTTTGCTTCTCACCAGACACATTATAATTCCTCAGAATCAAGTATAAACACCACTGCAGCTGAATTAAAGCTCACTTTATTTGGCTTTTTAATATAGAGTTTTATTAAAGAAAAGCTGCCTTCCATAGTAGAAGAGCTCAAAGAATGAAGAGCTTCGGAGAATGATTCAGTTGTAGACAGCTTCACCAGCAGTGCTTCGGAGAATGGCGGCTTTCAACCCCGTGCCGTTGGAGAAAAGCTAGGATTTGTTTTTATTGGTTTTATTTGGATATAGGTAACATCCAAAATTTGATTTCTGGGTGGTGGTACTGTACTGAACTGTTAGACAGCACTATAAAGGATCGTCACTTCCTAGTAGGTATCAAGATTCACTCTCTTTTTAAATAAATGTCTTTTCATTGCATGAAGGACAATTAGAATGAGTGATGGTAAAACAACAGCAGCAACAATAAACAAAAATGAAGACAATATGAAACCACGTTCAATGTGTCATACAATAGCTTACATTCGTTTGTTGTTTTCTGTTGCAAGACAGAAAGACAAAAGGAAATGAAATAGAGGGAAACCATAGGAATTACAGGAAAGATGACACCTAGGACATAGTGACAGTCAGAAGGAATACCACGCAGAGCCATAAATTGTCAACATACAGCAGAGAACAAGCTTGATATTTATACAAATGCTGTGACACAGATGCAAGCACACGTTATACCTCCATAGCAAAGAACTTTGCTGCCTCCAAGCTACCACACAGTAGCGTCTCTAATTTCTCTTCAAAGGCTTCAGGTTAACTAAAGCATAGCCATGCGTTTAGTCTGCAAGTAATACAAATCCACGGGGTGCTAAAAAGGAGTTTTAAAGAAAACATGGTAAGCAGAGTTTCGTGGAGAGGTGCACTCTAAATCAGGTCAGTTAGCAGAGGAAAGGAGTAGAGTAAACTTTTATTTTCCAGGGAGCTGTGTACACTCAAAGATATGCCCTTTAATTGCATGATACTGTCCAATGCCATGTTGTATAAACTAAATTATACAAGTTTATGTTTTCTTAGGGTATATGGAGTCAATTTTTTTAAGACAAGTAAAGTTATGTTATCAAATTAATAGAAGATTATTTATTTACCATACTGAGCAAAAAGCGTATGCTATGGATGGTGTGCTAGCTCTATGCAGAGGGTAGTCACTAAATCGTATAAAACACACGCTAGAATATCTTGTTAGCTAGGAAATATCTGGCTTATGAGCATGCTGTACTCTCATTGTTGCAGTGTCAGACTTGCAAAATTATTTCTTGCTTTAAGAATGTATTATTTTTCTGAAGTTAAAATTGAACTGGGTATGCTGCGATGCAAGAATACTCAAGTGCAACTCTATTCACTCATAAAAGATGGCAAAAGGTTGATATAGCGTGCAACAGAGCTAATACTTTTGTGACCTTCAGTATAAATCTGTAGTATTCCATATTTTTATGAGCAGGCTATTAAAATCTAGAATCAGAAAATAATGTAAATTTTAAAGGATCTCCGTAGAACACCTGGTCCAGGTCCTGCTCAAAACCATGACAACCTGGAGTTGCTCTGGGCCTTGTAGAGCCAAGTTCTGAACATCTCTAAGGGTGGAGATACCTGAAGCCTTCCTAGAAAACTTGCTCCAATGTTTAGTAGCCCTCAAGGGTGCTCTCTTAAGAAACATTCAACTCGGTGTCCACCAGGAACCAGAAGTACTTTTCTGCAGCGCTGCTTTGTAATGCATTTGCCACTACCCTCGACTGCAACAAGATGCACCATGCCAGGTGCAGGACTTGGCATTTGTCTTTAACGTCATACCAGTATTATCAGACTGTTTCTGTAGCCCCTCAGGTCCTTCTGAATAGCAGTCCTAAGGTCCAACATGTTCACCTTTCCCCCTAAACTGATACTATTGCTGATGGTGGACTCTGGCCATCATCCAGACATTAATGAAGGTGTTAAATAGTACTGACCGTAGATTAACCTCTGGAGATGCCAGTAATATCCAGCCACCAGATTAACTTTTTATTAGTGATCACAACAGTACAAACCCAGCTGTCCAGCTGATTTTCTGTTCACCATCAGAATGATGAGGCACTGGAACAGGTTGCACAGGGAAGTGGTGGCTGCCCCCTCCATGGAGGTGTTCAAGGCCAAGTTGGATGGGGCCTTGCCCAGGGCAGGGGGATTGGAACTGGATGATCTTTAAGGTCCCTTCCAACCCAAACCATTCTATGATTCTAATGTGTAGTCCACCTATCCAAACCCATAGCTATGGATATATGAAAAGGGGTTAATTATTCTAATAATACATGTGATCCTCATGAATATTAATGCATTGCATTTGTGTTATTGTCACTGAAAACAGTATGTTTCCAGTTCATGATTAGTATTTAGTCAGTATACTGGGAAGTTTCTGACTATGCAGCTGTTTCCACTTCAATTCAAAGTGTCTTTGGAATTGGGTATTTCAGATACAGATATTATCGTACTCTGCATTTGAGTACTGTTCCAGATGGACTGATAAGTGATTATTTCTAGAAGCAGTATTATATGGCTAAATTCTACAGGCCCAGTCCCAAGAATGCTGAAATAAATGAAAATAGTCCCATCAATGATTCTAGGATTTAAATGAGACTCAGTGAACTCCCAAGCTGATGTTAAACAAATGTATTTACATTACTGAGGCACTGGTGAGAACAGCACTGGGGCTGAGTATTAAGGAAGCATCTTGAGTATGAATAATTGTAGTTTAAACCTTGAACTGTTACATTTTATTAAATTTACAAGATTTCACTACAGATGTTCATGATACAACTTAGAGAATTCATATGGGGTGAGGCAGTAATGCTTTAGGCCAGGATTACAAGATACTCAAAAGAATTTTGGAAACAGATGGGATATTTGAAGCATGCATTATAAAAAGTATCAAGGTAGATGTGGATCCCTGTCCTGAAACACCCACCCATCTCAGCGCAGGCAGGGTAGATGTTGTATTAGGATTTAGATATTCTAGTGAAAGACACCGAAGAAATACAAATACCTGCACAAAAGGACAAGACTGATGCTTTGAGAAATACTCAAGAACCACAGTTTCGCCCTGTGGCTACCCTAGCTGTTTTGGGGGAATGCTTTTTCCTTTTCTCATCAAATTAGAAATTTGCTCACAGCAAATTTCAGTCCTATAGGATAACCTCTCTCATAAAGAATCTATAAAAACATGGTTCTCTGCATTTTTAAAAATGTATGCCTGTATGTATTCACATAGAAATCTGAAGCTTTTCAAGTAATACAGGCAGGATTAGAGATGTTTCTGCAAGTTTTGAGACACATACAAGCACTACTTTTATGTGTTAAGGCCAATATAATTCTGCTCCTATAGCCCTGCTGTATGTTGGAGAAGGATTCATATTCATTCTCTTAGGGTTATCATTCAAATTCCAGAAGAGGTGTTCTAGCTGGAATAACCCTAAAGCTTATATAAACCCAAACCAGAAGCTAAGTGTGGAATGGCTTGGTTTAAAAAAAAAAAAAAGTGTCCTGGGACTAAAATGCCTCAGCCACCTTTTTGTTAAAACAGATGTGCATTATTTACAATAGTACCTAAAAGTTTTTCACCAGCTCTAACATGTTCTTAGGCTGCTTTTTTTTTTTTTACATTGTTACTTTGTTATTTTAATTGTCTTTCATAAAGCCTTTCATTAAAAATTACACACTTTGTACAGGAAGGTGAAGGATCCGAATGAAAAGTCTGATTTTTCTGAAAGAGCTTTTGTGGTAATTTGAGCTGAATCCTCATATTCATTTCGTCAACTCCATCCAACTTTCGACACCAAAAAGAAAGCAAGCAGAATAACTCAGATTTGTATTATTTGTTTTGAATCATTATTACTTAAAAAATGCTTGTTTGTACCCTTTGATATTCTTATCCTAAAGTATCATAAGTGAACACAGAAAGATCGGGCCAATAATATGATCTACTTTATTTCTGATATTAGTGTGATTTTTCGAGAGTTGTGGGTGTTCTTTCTACATTGCTTGAAATTGTTCCTGCTAAGAAGCACTGTCACAGCCAAGGGATGATGGAAGGTACTGCTTGCTTGGAGGAATTCTGCATTGAGTATAGGTCACTGAAACTGCACTGAGTTGAGGATTTTAGGATTGTGTACATGCAGCAGCTTGGCTAACAGTGAGGACTGTTATGAACTGATGAAGAGGGCACTATATGGTCATGAGAAAGAGCTGCTTCTTTCTTTTCTCCCTGCTGCCAGTCAGAAAAGGCAAGCTAAATAACAGTAGTACAGACCAGACAAGGAATATAATCAGTGCCATTACCTGCCCAACATTGCCAATTTTACTATGGGAGAGTGATCACTGTTATTCCTTTGTTTTTCGACAGAAATAGCATTTATGTTGCTGTTGATAATACATGTTTAGACTGTGGCAACTCCATAGGATTCTGGTAGAGAAGCATTCCTCATATTCGGTGGGGGAAACAGGAAGGGAAGTAAGGCAAAAAAATCCTGGTTTCTGTAGTCTAATGACCTTTGTATATTGAGCTACACCAAATTTGGAAATCTCTGTGCCACATTGGATGGGGCTTTGGGCAAACTGGACTAGTGGAGGGTGTCCCTGCCCATGGCAGGAGATTGGAATTGGAACTTCAAGGTCCCTTTCCAACCCAAACCAGTCTATGTAATACATAATTTTCACATCCACTGTCTTTTCAGTTGTGCAAAGGTACATAAAAAATTACATTATACGTGGGTCTTTTAGGATATTGATTAGACTTTTATTTCTAAGTAATACTTCTGTAAATCTATCATCTTGAGATTAGATTAAAGCTCTTTCTGTTGCTGAGGTAGTGGGAAGTGTATCCTCATATGGCTTTTGAAGCTGTTATTCACGAGCCATCAGTTACTTGGAACACTGCAGTAGAGAAAGAAGTGTGACATGTTTGTGTTTTGTAATTCTTAATATGCTTTATACATGTATTATTAAGATAGGAAAAAGTGAAGATATTTGTTTTAGGCAACTGCACTTCTTTGCTTTAGAATGTCATGATTGCTTTAATCTTTTTAGATTTCCCATTTTACCTGAAGTCTGAATGTAAACTGAAGATAAGTTATTAAAAAAAACTGACAGGTCATACAAGATCTGATCCTGGATTATGAACGTCCCTTAAAAACTGAAATGCTGCAATTGCACACAATCAAATGCAGAGTCATACAAAGAGAGTGCAGTGAAAAAGGTCTTGTACAAACATGTCCTTTAGTCTGACTCTCAGCAGAGTCTCATGCTTCTTCACTTAATTCTTTCTGTTTCAAGTTAGAACAAAACCCAAGCTTTTCCTGAATTTTTTATATTTGGGTTCATGTTAAACTTTGGATTTCAGTTGTCTCTGCAGCCACGCTGAATGTTTCCCACTGCCTGGGCTTTAGTTTGGGATGCCTTTGGGTAAGGAGCAGGAATCAAATCTGTTTGTGTGTGGTTTATTAAGACCAACGTGGGTTTTCCATTTACTTCAATGAAAAAGAGTTTACAGTTTGTCCTCCTGAGTGTTTTGTGCAGCATATACAGCATGGACCTGGTCCTAAGGCATAAAAATAATTTTCAGTAACCTGTTTTTATTTTTGCTGAATTCAAACGATAGATTCCCCTCCCCAAATTTTTCTAATCTCTTTGTGTGTTCTTTAGAGAGAATTACTTCTGCAATGTGAGGAAGAATAATGCTATTAAATAAAATGCAAGAAGAAAATAAATACATGTGGAGTCTAGATACTTTTATTGATTGCGGTAGCAGTCACAGAAGTTACAAGTCATCCTTTCTAAAGTTTCACTTCATCTATTTTCTTTTCCTTTGAAATAAACCCTAAGAATTCATATGTAAAATACAGTAAAAAATCTCTCAGGATGCACCCAGGTGTTGGGTCCTGCCAGCATAAAGACCTCTGCCTTTCAACCTTTTAGTGAGTTACCCTAAATTCTTAACATTTTCTGGTTTGGGCTGACAGCCAGCTTTTAATCAATGATGTCAATATAGTACTTATTCCTGCCTTCTCATTTCTCCACCAATTTCTGATGTGGCAGCTTATCAAACGCCTGGGTGAAGTACAGACAGATTGCTTTCATCATCTTTCTATCATCTATTTTCTTGGTCACCCCTTCAAAGAACTCACTTGAATTTGTTTGGCAAATAAATATTAGTTGGAGTTAGGGATATTTTTTTTTCCTGTCATCTTCTAAGAAGTAATCCCTGTTTTCCTTAATGATTGATATGAGTGCTTTACCGGTTGGTCTGAGGAGTTGCATTTTTCACTCCTGTTCTTTTCTTGAATAGAGTGGCTAATGCATTTAGCCCTTTTCAAGTTGCCATTCTGTAACAGCACAGTGTACTTCTGAAGACCCAGGTGGATGCCACTCTGGTATTAGGGAGAAGTAAAAAAAAGACCTTAAAAAAAAAAATCTGTTCAAGACTACTGATGTTCTTTTAAGCTGACATGTTTCCTGCTCTAGCAACCAGTACAGGGAAAGCCTAGAAACCTCCTGTTTGCAATTTCAAGGAGTAAACTGTGTTTTGCAGCTGGTTGCACACTGCTGATCTCTGTACGCATAGCGTAGGGAAATCAAATGTTAGGCTCTGCTTCTCAAAGATTAAAGTAAATAATGAAAACTGAAGCTAGGGCTGTTTCATGGGGTGGTGATTTTTACTGTCAGTACCACTAAACATAGGGATGGACTCTGAAATGGGAGTCCACAGCAGAGACGGGCCAGCTCCGCTCCGCAGGTGGTGGGTGTCACCCTTTGTTTCTCCATGCTTGCCCCAGGAGTGGGAAGTCATCAGGGAAGGGCAGACATGTGTTGGGGGATTCAGAGTGGGAATGGAAAGAGCGTGTGAAACTGCCAACCAGCTGCTGAGGATTAGGATTCCTGCCTGTGGCATGAGAGGGCTTTCGATGTGTGTCATGTGCTGTCGATGTGTGTCACCATGAGTGGCTCTGAAATACCAAGCCTTAGTGGAAATTCAGACGGAAATCAGCTGCCCAGCCTGTGATTTTTAGGTGATGGTAGAGCTCAGGAAGGATATAATTTCTAAAATCTAGGTCACACCAAGTGACATGCGGTATAATAAAATATTCATACGCATTAAGCGGGTTTCTTCCCTTCTGCAGTCTCCAATATTGTTACAACTGACATTTTGTTGACGAACTCTTTCAAGGACTATTCTCTGAGACAGGCTTAGTTCAGTCCTGTAAGACTCCTTCTGGAAAGTTCAATGTTAACTTTTGTAGTGCTGAATTATGGGTCTGCTCTCCCACAGAGGGACAGCAGGCCATATGACCTTCTTAGGTAAGGACCGCATAACAATGAAGGCTTGATATTACTTTCTTGACATAATGCAAATACATACCTTGTGCTAATGAAAGGTATTACTTCTAAATTAATTCTATAATACAGTTCAAGTGTGTGGATCGTTAAATAACTCTTACAGTGCAAAGTCGCCAATCAGAGTCAATCTATTAATTTCCATCCCTTTATAACTAAGAAAAGGATCTTTTTCTATTATTTTATCCTTTGATTATTCCTCTATTTCATCTTGTAGAGAAGGAAAAAATTTAATATTGTTCCTTAGATTTGAATTTAAATGCAGATATGAGCTGGCTTAATTAATCATCAGCGCGTATGACTAAACTGCATAATACCTACAAAACCAATTAAAAGATAGCTAGCACTTTCAAAGCAACTTGGCACTATATAATGGGTGGAAAATAAGAATAAAGACATAGTGCTCGGCCTGCAGAACTTCTATGGCTGTTTTGCATGCCTCTTTCCCCAGGCAGCAGGCAATGCACAAAGCAGTGGAGGAGAGACTAGAATTGAGTCTGCCAAATGACAGAAACAGAGATTTTAAGATTGCTACTTACACCCAGTCTACTGCATTCCTGTAAATGTTTTATTTTAGCTTATTTATATGAAGGAATGGATATAGAAAACCTGTATTTATTTTCTATATAAAAGGGTATCCAGACAGATCAAAGTCTACCTCCCATGTTCACCTCCTCAGCTTGTTCACAATCCATTTGATTTTAAATAAATAAATAAATAAGAATTAGTCTTTCTCCCCCCTTTTTTTAACGACCCTCTTCCTGTGGGTTTTAGTTTCAAACAATGACCATTTTACAAGCTTCAAAAAGTTGGGGGAAGACGGGTGAAAGAGGGACAAAGAGATTCATTATCCTATACAGGTTTTTTAACCAGCAATTGCACACTGCTTTGGCGCCACTGGATTTAATGAGCCTGAAAAGAGAGTGACCTTCACATATTTGTACATTTCTCCTGTGACACTTCAACATGACAAGATTTACTGTAACACTGAAGGACAGAATTCGGTAGCATTTTTCATTGCTAATTAATTATAAATGTTGCTCTGAAAATTCTGTCCTTTTCATGGAGGCAGGAAAGATTCTACATGATTCTGGTTTCTATATAAATAAATAAAACAGGGATAAAAAGACCATGCTCTACTCACTCCTGAAAGTCTCACTGAAATTGCATATTTAACAGCACTGACATAAGGTGTCTTTGTATCAGGTAAAAAAAATTGTGATTTAATTGAGGTAAGTGTTAATTCT
Organism: Zapornia atra; assembly: GCA_013400835.1. Taxonomy (NCBI): domain Eukaryota; kingdom Metazoa; phylum Chordata; class Aves; order Gruiformes; family Rallidae; genus Zapornia; species Zapornia atra. Next base: position 106,598 of record VZTU01001745.1, read on the forward strand.
GCTTCAGTGGGCATTTCAGACATGCATCTCCAGGGAAATCCAGTCCCAAAAAAGAAATATAATCAGCTGCAAATTAGGCTCGGGTTTTTTACTGTGCTTTTCAAAAGACAGTCTGTGCTTAAATACAGCCCCAGGTTCATGGTGTCCGGCATGCTAGCCAGTCATGCAGATTTTACATACTGCAGCACACTGCCATTCAGAAATAAATTAAATAAATAAAGTGCAAACTCAAGCTTCTTTCCATGGCAACCACTGCATTGCTTGAGCCTCGTGCCACTTCCCGAACCACTGCACATAGGAAAATAAGCCAGCAGCCAGGATGAGGAATAATAATAGGGAGAGGCTTATAAAACCTGCCCAGGCTATTAGGCCTGGACTTTGTATAGACTTTTTAGGACTGTGTTTTTTAACTTTGCTTCAGTATGTTCTAGTTTGTCCTCACTGTAGCATGGGAGGCAAGAGATCAGTGACTAATGGGAGACCTAAAGCTGGGAGGATGCAGACCCTGCTTCCCAGCTGTGGCCTCATGCAACAGCCTGGCTTGGCTGCAGGCCTGGTGGGCAGGAAGGCAGGAGGAGGGACAGGCTGCCCCTTAGGCTTTCCGGAGCTGTCAGCACCAGGTCACCAGTTCTTCCCCAAGGCATACGTAGCTGCACTTGAAACCAAGCTGCAATAGCCAGGTAATAAAGCAGGCTGTTGGCAACAAGTATCTCACATCCCCAAACTATATACAGCCCTGCAAAAGTTGTGAGTTGTACCTACTTAACCCATGTCGCGTAATCCATTTTAGTAAGTAAAATGGGCCACAGTAAGTGGCTGAGCAGTCCCCTCTTAGGGCAGCATTACCTCATCCAAAATGTGGCTGAGAAAGAACCCCAAGTCATGGCCAGGAGTTGCCTGGTGAGAGGGATTTGGGTAGGCGTCAGCCCGTCCCAGCAAGTGGGCTACAGGTAAACCCTGTGGAGGAAATTGGAACAACATTTCCCTCCCTGCCGCGGTCTTCTTTATGAATTTACAGATAAAGATGCTGGAAAAAGTAGACATTTTGATGGCATAAATGTGGGCTATGCATTTTTTACAGTTTTGCACTTAGAGCAGAGACATTTAAGTGGGGCTGGCAGAGTGAGCATGTTTCCTTTTCATTCATCACATTTATTTGGCTAGGAACAGGTTGGCAATCCTTTACCAAACTTTTTATCTTACTGCAAAGATGTGAGTCTTATACTGCGTCTGATATTTTTCCTACTTAATACAATTCAAGAAGCGTTGAATACGGTGGTGCCTATTGCAGGAGCAAACAACTTCTGTGACCCACAACTCCACCCTAAGGAGGTCCTCCAGTTCTAATGGGTTTCTCTGCTAAAGCATTCTGCATACTCCTCAAGATTAGATTTTGGTAATTGGTACAATGTGAGAGATGGGAATTCTATGTACAGACGTTATTAGCGTACACCGAGGAAGTATACATAAGTGTATAAAGTGTGCACTTTGCAGTTGTACATATATGCAGTCTTCCTTAGGCCATTTCCAAACCAAATCATAATAATTGCTTTAAATCAATTTCAGGGTGTATATATGTGTGTATCTATATAAAATGGCCTAATGTTAAGTCCATTTTAGATTAGGCAAACATTTTGTTACACTTTGCAAATGTGGCAGACATCAACCAGTGCTGGATCAGGAGATAGGTGGCTATTGAGAGAATTGATGCAGAGATGGAGAAGAAAAAAACCCAAACCAAAACAACTTTGTCCTGTTCTATTAGGGGTAAATTGACTACAAATGTCTTTGCAGAATGCTTTCCTATCAGATCAACAGGTCAATTTACCAGGCAGATTCCCTGGTCACTGGATTAGAGACATACTCTCCATGAGTCCCTGGATGCTTAATTATTTAAACAAGATGGAACAGCTCCAACTGGAGTGAAAATAACATTAGCCTGGTGGTTAGGGTACTGAGCTGCCATTGACTGATGCAGAGTCAAGTCCCTGCATCAAAGCAAGCAGAGTATAGGCACCAAGTGGGACATCTGACCTTTTGCCTCTTAGCTGTTCTTTAATAGCAGTGTTTACATCTCATCTTCCTTGTGAAAAATTTTGAAATGTCTTAATTTTGCTCTGATGAAGATTAAAATTAATACCCAAACCTCATTTTAAAAATATTATTTATGAGGAAGAAGAGGCTGGCTAGCTAGACTTCCTTATTAATTGTTCAGAAACTGTTTTAGGCCATTTTTTCTTACTGAATATGCAAAATTTGATGGGTTTAATCAATTGAATTTATTAAGGCAGTGTAAGTATATGCATGCCTTTTTGGGAGAATGGGGGGAGAAAAGGGAAAAAAAAATACAATGAGAAGAGTAGTCACAAACATCACTTTACTGAGGCCATTGTCCAGCAGCTGCTCTGGGATCTTTCTTTTTTAATCCAGAGGAAAGTCCTCATAGCCACAGATTCCCTATAGCCCATTTCTTACTGGCAAACACTGAACACCTCTGCTGTCCTACCATGTCATGTGTGGGAGATACTCTGCTGCACTTAGAGTCAGTCATAGTCTTTTCTTCTGTTCTGGGACTCCTGCAGACTCAGGTAAAATGCCATCCAGGTAGAAAATCTGAGGAAACAGCTGAAGGCAGTACTTGAATGTCTTCTCATTGACCACTGAGGGTTATTCAAACGTGTTATCTTCATGCTTTCAAGTCATAGGTGCTTTTCTATGTATAATCAGGTACATATGTCATTCTAAATGCAGACATTTCGGGTTTATTTAGGCTGTATATTATACAGGCTGGCTATAACAGCTCTGTGCTGTAGCATAATTCTTGAAAGTTTTGTAGGGTAATTTCTTGGGAGGACAGAAAACAGGTGACGCATAATCAGGGTGGAGCTTTAGAGATGTGTGCAGTAGCAGGCTCAGGGTTTGGAGTCGGGGAATCACAGATTGGTTTGAGTTGGAAGGGACCTCAAAGACCATCCAGTTCCACCCCCCTGCCATGGGCAGGGACACCCTCCACTAGACCAGGTTGCCCAGTCTTTTCCTTTGATTTGTGCGAGGACCATATGGAACTCAGTGACTTCAGCAAGAGCTGTATTTTTGTGTCTCAAGGTGGATTTGAGGCTTCAAGACAAAGTTTATGTGTGTTATCCTCATATGGTTCCTGGAAATGGCTGTAATAGGTGTTTTACAGGGATGTGTGCAAAAGCTCAAAATCACTTCAAAGGACAGTTACTCTTTGAAGCAGTCAGCCAAGACTAATCACCTTATCAAAATTCAAAGTGACATATTGAAGTAGTAATTTGGATGCTATATCCAGATAATAAATGTTAAAATTGAGACTTTGTATGTCTATACTATTCTAATGTCACTGCACATCACATACGCATCCTGAGCCACCTCTAAACTAGTTTTGCAAGTACTCATTGAAAAGCTGCCTTTGTAGGCTCCAGTGTTGTGTAGCTTCCTCAGTGCACCCTGTGCTCAGTGTTTTGCAACTGCAGTACTACTACATCTGGAAGCACCAGCTTGGAGGTGCTGTTGCTGACTGCAGTATCATGAACAACTTTGTATGAAGCTGAGGGAGCTAGTTGTTGGTTCTGGGTCTAAAAGTCTATTTTCTAGATAGACGCAAGATTGCTCTGTCCTGCTCCAGGGCAAATGAAAGCTGATTAAATGTGGCTAACACCATGCTGACCCTAAGCTAATATACCTTCCTTTGCAATAGGCTTATTAGCTCAGACTCATCACCATGCTAATTGCTTTTCATATCTTACAAACATAAGCTATGCAGGATGGACAAGTGAACACATGTCTGCTTATAAATAACTATTCAGACATTGAATAAGCCAAATTGTTGTGGTGGAAATGTGAGTGAGACACAGACACTTCTGGAGCTCAACTGTCCGGTTTTCCTATAAAAGCCTGAATACTGTGTGTCTCAGATGGGATGTTAAAAGGATTTTGGAATACAAAATTACCTTAACTGAGTTTCCCTCTACTTCTTTTTCATCTCAGTGGAAAGCATCCCAAATCACAGATTTCCATTTGACATGAAAGTGCAAGAGTAAATCCTTTTGTGAGATTTGTCTGTTGAAACAAAGAAATAACTAGAGACTGTTTATTAGTCTATGAAGAGCAACTGGTTCATTGCTTCTGTCTTTAACAGTTCTTTTGTGTTCATAGCTTATCTGAATAGTGCATTAACCAGGGATTCAGGAGACCTGGTTATTAAAGTAGCCTGTTGCATGACTTCAGGCAAAAAAACCTTTCTTTATTGTTTCCCAATTCATAATCTGTGAATAATGACACCGACTGTTCCTCCAAGAAATCTGAGATAAACTGATGTGCTGATGAAGAGAGATGTACATATTAGAGAGAGGTATTATTATAATAATTATTTATTTATTGGTTCACTAAACAATAATTGTTGGGTAATATTTAGTGCATTTACATATTAAGATAGAAAATTATATAGATATCTTGAGAGGGCTGCTCAGTGCACAACATTAGAAATAGTTTGAGGGAGTAGATTAAATAGGTGAAAGAATGCCTACCTTCTGTCTCCTGAGGTGGTTTAGGTGCTTCCTACACACTACCTAGTACTGTATGTTCGATATGAACAGAATTAGTGACAAAATGTTTGCTTGAAGATTAGACATTAGAGGTAGTTACATAGTGTGTGTCTGAGATCTAAATCTTTCAGCTCTTACTTAGGTAGATAGATGAATTGATCCTGCTTAGATAGATGTGCAGCGTTTATATTATGTCTGTGTCTAGTCGGACCAGATTTGAGAATCTAGATCCCCTTGGAAATCTAGCCCTGAAAGCGATTTTTCCTAAGTTTGAGATAGGAGGGTTTTGTCAAAATGATTGCTTAAATTGATTGCTCACATACATACTATTGCCAGAACAAGGATGTGAACCATATTTCTTTTCAGAACATCAGTGGTTCTGGGCAACTGTGTGAACTTCACAAGAGTAATACAAGTGTATATACAGTTGTGCACAGTGAGGAAGCAGGCAGTAATTATTGCCTATAAAAAGGAAATTATGACACAGGAAGTTTCTGAGATCCCTTTCATCTCCTCGGCTTTCAGTCTTATATTTCTATTAGAAAAGAAAAGGCAAGAAGAACAAACAAAACAATTGGAAGATGCATTTTGGAACAGTATGTAATTTAGTACATATTACATTTATTGCCATGTTAATATTTTCCACAAGCCAAAATTTTGGTTTTGGTGAAAAGGAACAATATAAGATCTATAAATGAAGGTTGGGAATGGAGAGGGAGAGCTCGGTGTCTTTAGCAATAGTTTGGTAACAGCTGTAGCACAGCTGAGTTCTAAGTATAGTGGGGAAAAGCTACACCATCACGGGTATTTATCTTATGTTGTTCTCCAGGCTTTGAGTGTTATCTGAGTGCTTTGTGCCAAACATAACAAAATGGTCGGGATTCTCATTATAGGAAGCGTAAAGTTCTGAAGGCAAATATATGACAAACTGTCAATGTGATAACCATGCACTCCTGTCACTGAATTGCATGACATGTATGTATTGAGGAGTATGCTAGTCCTCTAAACTGTTTACTCATAGAGTAACTGGAAGAGTGTACACTAAGAATATTTTATTCTTTCTGTCATTTTTAAAAATTGCTATATAGCTTATAGAGAACACACATTGGAATATATTATGTATTATAAATATATAAATATATTGTAAATATAAAAGCGTTATAATATATATAAATATAATATGTTTGCCCAGTCACAGTCAGACACTTGTAATAATATCATTTTAGGCATTACAAAATCATTTGAGCAATAAATTAACTTCAATTCAGGGGAAATTAAAATCAGTCAATGTAAGTTGGGCCTTTGTTAAAAATACGAAGTCACCTGGTTTTACTGATTAAACACATGCTTCTCATATATAAATCTTTTAAATGCTTCGGGTGATAGTCATCAAAGAAATACTTGCTAAGATCATTTTAGCAGTTTAATAGTAACAAGTAGCTAGCTTTCTCTCACAATAATTAAAAAAATTATTTGTTATGAAAATCAATACATTTTAAAAAACAGCACTTGCATACTGTGGATAACTTAGGCTTTGGTATCTCCAGCAGGAATAGTTCCTAATCATAAGAATTATAACAGTCAACCAATCTACCATTTCTCAATTTTAGGGTTGTTTACAAAACAATTATGCAATTATCATGTATCAAATGATGCATCAGAAATAAATTTCCCTGACTAGGAAGTCTGGGAAAGATGTGGACAGGATGGAAAGGAGTATAGAGCAAACAGAGAAAGGGAAAGGGAAGAACTCCCAAGTTCTTCTTGGCTACTGTCAGCGAATGAGTTCTGCCTTCCTCGTTACCTTCCTAGCAACCAGGAAAGAGTTTGAAACAAAAGAGATGAAAGAGAAACAGATTCCATCCTCACCAAAAGGGAGAGAGTTAGACAAACAGAGGGCATCCATCATTTATTTTGAGTGCTTCTCAATTCTCTCTTGTGGTTGCTCCATCCATCTGCATGCTAGAGGGAGGGACCTGTTTTCCCCATGCTCTTGTTCCTCTACATTAATGGGAGCTGGAATATGGTCCAGTCTCAGTTTTAAATGAGACACACACCTCAGCTGAGGTAGGCACCCCAAGCTGCCCAGCTTTAAAGTTTTCCAAGATGGTACACCAAAGATGGAATGACATTTCACATATAAATTAAACCCATGCTTTCTTGAGTTATCATCTGGTTCTTTAGCTTCACTTACAGTTTTGAAATCAATACAGTTACTCTGTTTTTCTAGTGTCTGTATGTTTCAAATGAACTTAGGTAATGCTGGTAAGCACAAACGTGTCGGGCAGAACTCAGTTCAGGATTAAAATGTCAAATATAGGTGTCTACAGGCAAACTAGATGTCTAAGTGCCATTGCAATCATTGAAGGTCTCATCAGGGGAGCCTCAGCTCGCAATGGAGACTCCATTGACTGTATCAAATAAATCTTTCCATGCGTTGCAACTCAGATGCCTTCATTAACTGTGCAGTTAGTAAGGAATTAAATCTCACCCATAATATTTTACAAAAAAGAACAAATTGTAGTCAGGTGTTTCGAAGTTTTATGCCTTTATATACCATGGTCAGGTGGCTGTTAGAGCTATTTGCTGCCCTTAACATTCCAGCATGGGGTGGGTTTTGTAGCTATATCTAGGCAAGTAAACTAAACATACCCAGGAATGGTGCTGGGCAGTGAAACCAGCTGGGTCAGACTGGGTCTGATCTACCTTTTGTTAATAAATGCGTCAGCCTCCAAAACTTGCCTCTGCGCATGAGTGCTTGCACAGCAAGTGTCTGCTGGGAATGGCGCAGGTCTGCTTGTCTCCCTGCAAGATTCTGATCCCAGGTAACACTGCTGGAAATGTCTTTGGACACTTTCTTTGTTAGGTGGTGCAGGCAAAAACCATGTTGCATACCAATCTAACAATTTATCTGACTACACAGCAGAGCCTGGGAACGTTCCTGCACATTGTTTATGCATGTGCTTGCAGCTTGTAGTTAATACTTCTCATCTACTTGGTAATCACACACACACAGAGAATCACAAGGTTGGAAAAGACCTTTGAAGATCATCAAGTCCAACCATTCTCATCCTAAACTAAACCATATCCCTAAGTACCTCATCTACCCTTTTTTTGAACACACCTAGGGAAGGTGACTCAACCACCTCCCTGGGCAGCCTGTTTCAGGCCCTGACAACTCTTTTAGTAAAAAATTTTTTTCTAATGTTCAATCTAAACCTGCCCTGGCACAGCTTCTTGCCATTTCCCCATGTCCTATCTCCTGTCACCTGGCTGAAGAGACCATCCCCCACCTCTCTGCAACCTCCCTTCGGGTAGTTGTAGGTGGTGATAAGGTCTCCCCTCAGTCTCCTCTTCTCCAAGCTAAACAGCCCCAGCTCCCTCAGACGTTCCTCATAGGATTTGCCCTCCAGCCCCTTCACCAGCCTGGTTGCCCTTCTCTGGACACGCTGGAGGACCTCAATGTCCTTCTTATGGTGAGGAGCCCAGAACTGGACATCTATATTGCATCCTGGCCTGTGTCAGGAATAGTGTGACCAGCAGTGACCACGGAGGTGATCTTGCCCTTGTACTGAGCCCTGGTGAGGCAGCATCTCGAGTACGGTGTGCAGTTTTGGGCACCACAGTTTAGGAAGGACATCGAGGTGCTGGAGAGGGTGCGGAGAAGGGCAATTTGGCTGATTAGGAGTCTGGAGAAGAGGTCTTATGAGGAGACGCTGAGGGAGCTGGGGCTCTTCAGCCTGGGGAAGAAGAGGCTGAGGGGAGATCTTATCGGTCTCTACAGCTACCTGAAAGGAGGTTGTAGTGAGGTGGGTGTTGGCCTCTCATCCCTAGTCACTAGCAATAGAACAAGAGGAAATGGCCTCAAGTGGCACTAGAGGAGGATCCGATTGTGCATTAGGAAACATTTCTTCACTCAAAGAGTGGTGAACAGGCTACTCAGGGAGGTGGTAGAGTCACCATCCCTGGGGGTGTTTTAAAAATGGCTAGACAAGGTGCTTTAGGAGATGATTTAGTGGTTTGGTGGTGTAGGGCTAGTGATTTGACTTAATGATTTTGAAGACCTGTTTCAACCTTGATGATCCTGTGATTCTATGATTCTGTATAGCTTGCAGGGTTTTCCTTTGAATCCATCATGATACAGCTGGGCTTGAAGGGTGTTACAGTGCTGTGAATAAAATGTAGCAGTTTGGTTACAGGTGATGACAAAAACTCAAACACACGCTAGTCCCAGAAATCAAGAAACACCTTCCCACAGCTTATGATGATAGCTTGGTATTGTACAATGATGCAACATTTCTCAGGGTTTTCTAGTACTGCACATAGAACAAGGGGCACGGGGAAGTAAACGGTGCCATGGAAACGGAATTTAGATATTGCCTTGAGCAGGATAGTACCATAGTGTAAGACTAATGATAGCATATATAATAATGTCATTATATTAAATATAGTCTAGATGTGAGCGATTCTTACACGGAAATAGAAAATAACTCAATAAATTTATGTTTGCCTATTTTCCAACCCCCTCCTCCCTCAAAAAGAGATCTATCTCACAGGACAGTGAAATATGAGATTGCTATTCTATAGCACCATGCCTGTTGTCTTTTAGATGTAACACAAGTCTTTTCATACTATATTTAAGTAGTCAAATTTCTTCACATTTTATTTATTGCAGGAATAATAGTTAGCTTTAATTGTGCTGAAAATCTCTCTCATCACCACCTTCAATGCAAACAAACTCTGACAGCAGATAAAAGAAACAAATTCAAATGATCCTATGCAGATAGCCTAGTCAAAGGTAAATAACTAGGCTTTCTAGTAAAGTACAGATTTGTTGAATAGCAACATTTTTCTTAATACTTGTGCTACCACTTTATCGTAAAATTACTTCAATTTAAATGAAAAGTGGATTGTTTCCCTTATTTCATGCTTTTGTTTGTTTTGCGCAACTTTTTCTCCAAGTGTTGGTAAGTTGTTGCAATTATCAAGAGATTTTTCGGTGGTCTGTGGGGACAGGACAAGGGGCAACGGCTGCACGTTGGAGCACAGGAAGTTCCGCACCAACATGCGGAAGCACTTTTTCACAGTGAGGGTGACAGAGCCCTGGGACAGGCTGCCCAGGGAGGTGGTGGAGTCTCCTTCTCTGGAGATATTCAAGACCCGTCTGGACACCTATCTGAGTGATATGTCCTAGGGAGCCTGCTTTGGCAGGGGGGTTGGACCCGATGATCTCTTGAGGTCCCTTCCAACCCCTACGATTCTATGATTCTATGATTTTGCTGTCTGCATGCTGAATCTAGTCTTTACATTGCAGTATCTTTATTACTGGGAGCATCTCATCCTGTATGTTTGAAATTCTCCATCTAGCTATTCTGATTGATAAATAGCATCATATGGGGGAGATAAAATTCTATATTCAAAGTAATCTAACGAGACTTAAGTTTCTGTCCCTACTGGTATTGAATGAGGCGTCATGACATGCTAGAACGCCTGGAATGTGTTTTAGGGTTTAGGAGGTGAAAATGAAAACAGTTCATAACTAATAGTTGCTTTGTGTTATATTTTATAACCATCATATTTGAAATCATTATATTTATGATCCCGCAAGCCTGAGAGAGGAGGCAGGGATCAGGAGAGGTGCAAGGGCACAAGCTGGCCCTGCCTGTGGAGCAGCTGCTGCCCTGGTTCCAGTGCAGGCAGAGGGCAGTGGTATGAGAACAGCCACACAGCCCTTCCATGAGTGTTGCCCACTCCACTCCATCTCAATGCTGCTTTCAGTGGGCCCATTGCATCCACTTTGGCAAGGAAGACCCAATTAAACTCAAGATATAAAAATTCACGAGCTGTCTTTGAAGACTACAGCTGTGCTTCACACTGCAGAGATTGAGTAGCTGAGGCAGAAAGACTTTCACATGCCCAACATTTCAAATCAAACCAGCAGCAAAACCAGTAATTAGGACCCACCAGTTCCTGATTCACAGCCTTCTCTCATTTGCCCATATGGTGCCACTTCACCATTCTTTTATCTTTTTTTTTTTTTTTTCCAGAAAGTTAACTGCAATAGTGAATTTTAATTCATCTCCCTTTGAAAGACCAGGGCATGAGAGCCCGTGTTACTAACCTGTCTCTTGAAAATTGAGAATGGGCTACTGAGCTAAGCATTGTGTATTAAAATGAAATATTTATCAAAAGAAATTTAGGGAAAAGGATGCTGAAAGGTCAAATTTTCCATTATGGTCTAGCTGCAGAAAGGACGGCACAGGTCTTCAGAGAATGGCTGAGATAAAAATAACACTTTATTCACCTTGCCACGTGGACTCTTCATTTATTTCAGCAAACTGTGTCCTATTGCTATTCAACCCTCAGCCTCATTGACGTTCACATACAAGAGCAATGCTTCACAATTTGTACTTATTGTTTTTCCTCTCATTAATTTTTCCATACTGGTATGTGTGCTATTTTTTGCATGCACCAAAGCAGTTGTATGGGAGTAAAATCTTTGCAAGGGGAATTGTTATGTAGCTTCTTCCACACTCTGATTCATTGTAAACAGGTGATCTCCCAAAAAAAATGTGTGGATCTTCCACTCATTCCTACCTGATAAAAGTTAAAACTTCCCTGAAACTTCCAGGTGCATGCCCATGGTCTGAATAAAACCTGAAAAAATATGTTTTGCAGCTTTTTGGTTGCTCAGCCATGCCTAAATTCAATCCCCACATACTTTCAGCCAGTACTGTGTTAGACTCCTGTCCATCCTTTCCTTGCGTTTTGGTCATTGTCTTCAACTCATTTTATCATGAGGTTCTCTTCTAATAACTAAAGCAACATTTCCTTCTCTCAGGTTTCTCTTCACAGTATTTCTGTACCTTACAGAGCATGATCAACTTTTTTTTCCCCTCTAAGGCTTTGCAGTTTGCCTTGTCCTTGTTGCTGTTATCCATAGAGACTTAACACATCACAGTTGGAATCTTGCCCCTTCTGCACTGAACACTCCACAAATGCAGAAAATCAGCTCCCTGTTGCAAACAAACCACTCATAGAAGGTCCAGAGGGAGAAGGGAGAGGGTATGCACTGCAAACAGAGTGATATTCAGGAAGAAAAACAAGTTCAATTTTTTTTTTGTATAGTGCATCCTGTATGAATCATGAAGAGGAGTTATCGATAGGTATACTGGAATAGAAGGGAAAAGAGAGCACTAAAATGAATAAAAAGGGGATATGAATAAAAAAGGTTTGTGAATTGACCACACTTCATCCCATTTAGGTTTTAATTTGGATGCACGGTGATGGAAAGTTAGACGTAAACATTTTGTTATGGCAGAAATAGGCCCCAAGTAAGTAGTGACTCAGATTAAGGGATACTCTGAAAAATATTCTGATCTAAGAAAGCAACGATAGAAAATAGAAAGCATTAGAAAAGAAATGGTGAGTCATTTCTAATGCAGAATATTATCTCCATAGTATATTTTTCCATTGGCTTAGTTGCTTGGGAAACAATTTAAGCAAATTTTTATGTTTTGAAAAGCTGTCTTCTGCAATCGATTTTGTCTTGTATTGTTTTTTCTCACAAAGTTGGCTTTTCCTAGATGAAACAAGACAGTTGGCATATCCAAAGACAGAAGTCTCAGGACTCCAGCATGTAGTAAACAAAATTCTGTTTTTATTGCTAATGACTAAAAGCAGAAAAACAAAACCCAGGTGGTAATACCACCTACTGCAACTTTATAACCCACACAGACACACCAAAATTCACATTAATTCAGCAAGCAAAAGTCATTGCCAATTGAATAAATGACAGGTTCATTTTGGCCAGAAGTGTTATTTCTATACCAGGTAGAATATTGATACTAAAAGTTACCTGGAACTTAAAAATAATGGGAAAACCCCCCACACTTTTCTGTAAGTTTTTTAAAAGTTACTTTTTACCTTCAGATTTTTAACTGATTATTCAGTTGGAAAATCTTTCCAACTAAATTCAGTTAAACTTCTAATAATTTAAGGGGAAGACTAATACCTAGTTTTTAAGTAGTCATCTAGACAAATAAAATGGAACACAAAAATAAGACTCTGTGTACCCTTGCATCCAACTAGACTCAGTACTAGTTGTACTTCTTTTATGTCCTAGATACCTGACTGTTGATTTTAATTTAGTTCTTGACTCTAGGGAAGGAGATGGACACCATAGAATTGTTCTGTGATACAGGCATGTTATTATTTAGAGGAAAGGGGTACAGGAATATTACGTAGAGGAAAGGGGTAAACTGATGTCTCAGTCAAGCACTGGATTGTATCAGATTCTGTTGATCAATATGTAAAGTATTGTTTAAAGTTTCTTTGGGTCTTAGACTTACATCAGTTCCTTTCGGCATTATTCTCTAATTTTTTTTTTCTAGGAATATTTTTTCCTGTTTCCATCAAAAAAGCTCTGCATTTTCTTTTCAGTAGGGGCTTCTCTTCCCTTTTTTCCCCAACACAATACATTTTTAGACAAGTAAAACTTCTAAGTGGGTATTGAAATGCTATTTCATTCTAATTCAACATATCCCCCCCAAACTTTTAAATTCTTCAGTCAGAAGTATTCTACTACATGGGTTAGTTCATGGCGAGCTTGTCTCAGAGCTGCAAATGCTGCGCAGCTCCATCACCCATCTGCAGCCAGGCTCCTAATGAACAGAGGGAGGGATCCATGGGAAAGAATTTCTTCCCCCACTGAGTCATGGAGAAGCTTTGTTGGGATCAGAACATCTTCAGAAAACATCTTGACTCCGGTGAATAGGAGTCAGAAAATGCTGGATATTTCTCTCAGCAGCATTTGTGTTAGCAAGATTTCTTTTTGGTTTTGCCACGAAGACTTGGCTTTGTGCAAGTGTTTGATTGGTGTGAACTATTTCTTTTTCATCGGCTCATGAACTGTCTTTCACATTATATGCTATGCTTTTAAAATACTTTTCAAACAAATATTGGCCTTTCACCCACTTCAACAACTCCAGACAAAATAATATTCCCTTTAATTTTGCCAGTATTAACATTTTTCTCACTGGTGATATGTTCTCCAGCAACTGTTGTAATAAACCTATGGAATTTGGGGGGTATATTGATATATCATTTTATAGGAGACTCTGAATGATGAAATAGATGTAAGATTAATGGAGAGAAACAATGCACTGTTGATAGCTGATGAGAAAATCTTGAATATGTTTAGATAAATAATCCCTGATGTAAAAAAATGCAGTTTAAATGCCAGAGAATGTTAATTACTTACAGTTTAATGAGGAAATTAATTAAGGCACAGCACAAGTACAAAGTAAGAATGCCCGTTGCTTTTCTCATCGGATAATTGGTAGGTTTGAAATACTGAGAAAGTCAAGATTGAGACATACAGGGCTATTATAGGGCCTATTATTTCATGCAGAGTTGAGTGGTGGGCACATATTGAAAAGAAAGTTAACTTCATAAAGGCACCACCAAGAACAATCTGGAGCCATAAGAAAGATTATACATGTTTAAAAAATAAATCTAAGAAGGAAGTCAGTGAAGCAGTACACACAGTGAAATCCCAGCAATGAAAGTGAGTTGGATTTGTAATTAGGATGATGAAAGATCCTTTCAATTATCTTCTGAGAGGTTACCCCCCCCTCCCCCTTTTGTTTACTTCATCACCATGGAAAATGGAGAAGATTGAGCAAAATACGTAATTTCTTACTGTGAATTCCCAACAATAGGATAAATATGTTCTTGGCTAAAAAAGTTTCGGCCAGTTGTGGGAAGGTTAAGGAAAACTTTTGGTAGATGGGAAAGGCTCTTAGGATCAGGGGAACTGTAACCATGTCACATAGATATTCCTCCAGTGGGATATCTTAAACATTTCAGACAGGAAGGATTCTGGTAATCTGTTATAAATGTGATGCTCCTGCTTAGTATGCTGGCCAGAGATTTTTCCAGCTTGCACTTGGCAAGCAGGCAGTAGGTTTCTGCCTCTATACCTGTAAAATTAATATCTGATGAATCGTGATGTAAGGAAGTTCTCTTTTTCAGTCAGATATGTTCCTTTCTACAGATATATCATATTCCTCCTAATTACAGTCAAATGGCTAGAAGAAAGGCGAGAAGAGTAGAAACAACTAAGGGAAGCACTAGTGGCTTCCTGTGAAAGAGTCCCAGAAACTCTTTCAGAAAGTTTATGAAACACTATGTAATGTAACAGCACTTCTCATAAACTACGGAATGAAACATTGAAATTACTTCTATGCATACATGCACATGCTCTGTCTTACACGCATCTCCAGAGGAAGTCTGATGATTCCTGTAGACAGAAATAAATATATATGCCAAGTAACAATGTATTTTGGATTCAATACAAACTGACAGTGCAGCCCTACACTGCCACTCCATTTACATGTCCATTTATTTACTATTGATGGTACGTTAATAAATTCATTTCCACAAACCTTATGCATATATTATCACAATATTTCCTTTCCACTAAATGTATCAAGTCATTATCTGTGCAAAAGATATCTGTATCTTACTTCTTATGGCACCCAAATGTTTGTGTCTTTGTTGCTTCTATGAAATTTTCTAATGCTATTGGTCATCCATGAAGTTACTGTTTTTCCTTAAAAAAAAAACAGGATGAAAAATTCTATAGGTGTAGCATTTCCAGGCTACATCAGGCTCTCTCAACTTTCATTTGAGGGCTCTGCTGTCCCAGAGGGTGCACTTTCTTCATGAACTATTTTCAGTACTAATAATTCTCCTATAAAGTATTAAAACTACTAATATTATTGTAATAATAGGAGTTACTGGTAGAATAAGTCTAGTACTAATTAGTTCTTGTGTTACTCATATATTAAGTCTAGCATTGTACCATCAGGAAACCATAAGCTGATGAATGCACACTTATAGAGAGATGCAGCACGTTTAGGAGACTAGCGCTTATAATCCATAATCCCAAAATGAGCAAATAGCAGGAGAAATCTCTACAGCACATTGATTGAGGAGCAATTTACAGATATTGTGATAGTTCTGTGTTTGGGATGTCTTTTTAATGATGTTTTGCTCATTATTTATAACTTTTAGTTGGAGTTTTGAGAAAAGAGACATTGCCAAGTGAGGAACCAAACAGAGGAAAACAGCTAGGGATGTTTCAGAGGCTTTGGGGTCTCCCCAGGGTTTGTTCGGCATGTCCAGAACACCAGTACCATAACTTAGAAATGGGAAAGTTCTGGACATGCTGAACCAGCCTCATCCTCCTCTCCTGGACAACAATATGTATGGATATATTTATATTGCCATTGAACATGATTACCATTATGGGTTTTGTAGACTACTTGATGCAGTTAGTTCCAGTACTGATGGCTACAATGCTGCTGCTGCTTAGGCTTTAGTGGAGGTTTTGCAGGACCCTGAGTATATTCTTGGTGGCTAAAGCCTGAGTTGCTACTGCGTAGCATTTCTAACCACCCTGAAGTTAGACATACTGTAACCATTCTTAATAGAAAGGTATATGATACCAAGCAAGTGTGTGTGTGAACAGAGGACTTGAAGATGGACGTAAGCAGTTAATCAGCATGTGGGAGATGGAAAACTACAAAAATTAGCTTAATGGCATCGGAGGCCCTGCATTCACTATCTATATGACGCAGTAAACTTCTGGGTGTGTGGGAAAAATGAACTTGAGTATAACATTTAGTGTCTTTCTGTAAAAGCATTCTGTGTATTTGGTTCCATTTCTTCAAAAGATGGCAGGTTGTAGTCACTGATAATTCCCCTTTTATCCAGAAAACTTAAAACTTCAAATGGAAGTCCTTGGAGAAAAGACCCCTTATCCTCATATTTGTGCACTTGGGTGATGCCAATGATGGTAATGCAAAGTAGGTGCGGAGGATATGCAAGCAGATACTGGTCTTCTTTGGAGGGCTGAACGTTTGCTTTGTACTGGCCTGAATAGAAAAGAATTTTTCACTATCACGGGAATTTTCAAGATTGTAAATTTTCAGGACTGCAACAAAACTGTGGTTGATTTACCTCAACCAGCAGCCAAACACCCACACAGCTGCTTGCTCACTTCCTTCTCCTGCGGGACAGGGAGAAAATAGAAGGAAGGTGCGAAGACTCATGGACCAAGATAATGACAATTTATTAGAGTAAGCAAGAGCCGTATGTACAAACAAAAAGAGAAAAGAGGAATTCATTCACTACCTCCCAGCATCAGGCTGGTGTCTAGGCACTCTATGGAAAGCAGGGGCTCAGTACTTGCAAAGTTTACTGAAGAAAATAAATGCCATAACCACAGACATCCCTTCTTCCTCCATCTATCCCTGAGCTTTTATTGCTGCACAGGACATCAGATAATATAGAATATCCCTTTGGTCAGTTTGGGTCAGCTGTTCTGGCTGCATGCCCTTCCATGAAGGAAGGGCGGAGAAGGCCTGGAGGCTGCACAAACACTGCTCATCAGTAGTCACCACAGTGGTGTGTCATCAACACTGGCTTAGCCACAGATGCAAAGCACAACACCATATGGACTGACATAGAGAAAGTTAGTTCCATCTCAGCCAGACCCAGCAGGAACTGGAACTTTTCATCTCTTTTTTCTTTTTCTCTTAATAGAAAGCTGAAAAAGGGTGGCCAGAGGTGGAAATACAAGAATCATAGAATCATAGAATCATAGGGGTTGGAAGGGACCTCAAGAGATCATCGGGTCCAATCCCCCTGCCAAAGCAGGCTCCCTAGGACATATCACTCAGATAGGTGTCCAGACGGGTCTTGAATATCTCCAGAGAAGGAGCCTCCACCACCTCCCTGGGCAGCCTATTCCAGTGCTNGAAAAGGGGCTGGCCGATTCCCCCTGCATCCCCTGCTTAAGATAATTATAGACTTTAATTAGGTCCCCCCTTAGTCTTCTCTTCTCAAGGCTGAAGAGTCCCAACTTACTCAGCCTATCCTCATAGGGGAGATGCTCCAGGACCTTAATCATCTTCGTAGCCCTTCTTTGGACTCTCTCCAGGAGATCCCTGTTCTTTTTAAACCAAGGAGCCCAGAACTGGACACAATACTCCAGGTGGGGCCTGACCAGGGCAGAGTAGAGGGGGAGGATCACCTCCTTTGACCTGCTGGCTACACTCCTCCGGATGCACCCCAGGATCCCATTGGCTCTCCTAGCCACCATGGCACACTGCTGGCTCATGGCCAACCTGTCATCTACCAGGACCCCCAGGTCCTTCTCCACTGAGCTCTTCTCCAGCAGGTGAAACCCAAACACATTTTTCTGCTTTTTATAATTTACTCAACACTGTTTGACTTCTGGCATGATGAACCAGCCTCCCTCTCTCTTAATGAATATTTAATAATTTAAATGAAATAGTTACGACAGAAGAAAATTGGAAAGACCAAGGCCAGAACGTCAAGATACTCTAAGCATGGGATCAGTGTGACAGTTAGTGCTTTCTAACCGCAAGCCTGACCCAGATAAAGTAACAGCCGACAGCTACTTCTCCTAGGCTGAATCAATGTAAAAATTAGCAAGTTCTAAGGTAGATGTCCTTCTCTCTTTGACTGGAAGGTTTCATCAAAAGTGACATTCCTGCAAAAAACCGTTAGTTCTCAAGGAGTTGATATTTTGTAAACAAAGGGAAAAAAACCCCAACCAATCAACCACCACAAAAAAAGACCACAAACCCAACAAACCAGTATTTATCCATCAGCAAATCATTTAAAAATTCCTCAGGAAATCCAAGAAGTTGGGATGTCTACGAGAAGGTGTGTTCAGAAGTTAAGTTTTGAATAAGGAACTGCTGTTTCAGCTGTACAGCACAGAACATATCCACCAGTGCTCTGACACATGAGCACTCACATTCATGTCCTGTGGGAGACGATGCTACATATAAGAACTGGGGCTGTAGCTGTCAACTTTAACACACTAAGTGCTTTCATTGCTAGAAAATGGTGGCTGGAAAGGCGTCGATATAGGATGTTTATCAGGGTGACGTCTTTGTGCTGTATTTAGTTTTAGCTGCCACTTTCACACAGTCACGTTCTGCGTAAGTACATGGTGTGTTTTCAGTGCCTTTGCCATTTTCCTTTGGTCTGACTCAAAATAAAATTTAACCAAGTGAAGGTCTTGTATAAACAGACTGCATAATTCAACTCAATTTAGCTTTTTGCTCATAATCCAGAGACTGAATACAAAAAGTTATATTACTTTCAAAATAAAGTCATTAGTAATCATTAAAGCAGCAGTCAAATGCAGACGGCATTACAGCTGCATTAAAAAAAATGGAACTGGAAGTCAAACATTACTACTAATCACTGCCATTGTCCTGAAAGAGCAGAAATTAAGCACTGATTTAAACGCATTTTAAATCCCATTACTGGGAGACCAAATTGCTAAAAATGTGGAGACCTTACTCATGGATTTCTATAGAACAAAACCAGCTTTGCATTCTGAAACACTCACAAGTGTCCTTAAGAGCTATCTGAATGACAGCCTAGGAACCACATCTGGTTGCATGGGTGTATAATGGGTATGTGGAGGCAAGATTTCCAGTACTGTCTTGCTGACGTGACTTGACTCTGACGGGGTGAGAACCCGAGAAGCTGACAGGTTATTTTATTTCCCTTTCCTTTGATTCTGAGACAACAAAAGAGAGGTGAAAGTCTGGTGGTGATGGACACCTCTCCTGTGGGAATTGACAAAATTCACTCCTTCTTTTTCAGCCTTTGAGTTTGTCACTACCAGCCTGGGCTTGATTTGAGCCCTGCATCAGAAATGAAAATCTCAGTATTCCATTTGCAGCTCCCTGACCTTTCTGATGGCCCCATTTATGGCTTTGAATAAACAAAGATATGGAGAAGCAAAATGGGCCCAACAGAAATCATCTGTTTTCCATTTGTAATGTGAGCATGAAGGCTCCCTGAAAAGGAGCCCTTTAAATGCAGCCAGGACTGAAGTACTGTATGACTGTATGTAACATCCCAGGAAACAACAAATGTTTATGGAAGTCCTCAACAGTTATTTAAGTAAGATTGTGCAAAAAAAACCCCAGATTACAATTGAAAGATACTTTGTCCAAGGTAACAATCCTGCCCAAAATATGACTGTGAATTTAGTGATGTGTTAGTACCCTGCATATTTGTGCCCATGATTACCAAATCAAAGTGAGGGTGCTGTCACATCATTGGGTTGCTGTAGCTTAGCAAGTGATCATCTGTCTGCTGAGCCTTGGTAACTGAACTTGTTTACACCCTTATACTATTAGCAAATACGAGGTAATTGCAGCTACTTTTCCCCGCAGGCTATGGCTTAACTAATTTGACTTACCTTGCGGGCAGATGGATAGCTACCCCAGCAGAGCTGATATGCTTAAGCACATTAAACTATCAAAAATTCATCATATATCTAAGCTGTTATTATTAAACAGGGTTTTTTTGTTAAATTTGTCAGCTGTGTGAGTTCCTCCAGAGAGCAAGCTGGATGTATTCCTGACCAGGCATTGTTGCCAGGGAAGGAAAAGGCCAGGCTGACATCTGTCCAAAGTGCCTTTCGCCATATTGCAGATACAGGAGTAGAAAGAGCATATGTGCATAATGCCTGTGACTTTGGCTCTGCATGGATACAGGGATTTGCACACCTACATACCTCAATGAGAGATTCTTCTAGTAAAATATCTCTGGAAACTGTTTTACTTGTGTAGCTCTTGTAGGATTTAGCAATACCTAAATGTGGAAGAAATTTAGGTTGTCCCCCTCTCAGTGTTAGCTGCTACAAACATAAATGCAGAAAGGGAGATGACCTGAACAAACAGCATCTTCATTGAGAGAGCAGGTATTTGCATCCAGCTTCTCATTCCTTTTTATCTAATCACAACAATCTGGCCTAATATCATTTTGCTTTAAGCCATCAGCTGAGTAATGGAGCGGAATAGCGCAGCCACCCAGCACTCCCTTGGACCGTGATCATTCCAGAGCTGCCCACTCCTTCCCATTAACAGTAGAAGAAGGCAAGGGTGGCCAAGCTCCAAGGTGTTTCACTGAAGCGCCTGTGCTTGGGAAATGAAAGGAAAAATTCCTTTCTTTTGTTGAGATCAATCCAGTGAACTTTAGGATTAGGAACTGACTGAGCATCTGCACACCTTTTTGACACATCCTAAATATTGATTCTGCACACTGCACGCTACACCATTTATCGTTTTGCTTTCGAGTTTCACTGGCCACACACAGCACTGATTCTCCTCCACCTTCATTCCTGTTTGTGTCATAGGGAAAGTCCAAATAACCCAGCAGTTGCACAGGTCATTGTTGAATGTCACAACCAACAAACAGAAAGGTCCACCTCAGCCACGGTGTAATCGGTTTTAAAATGTAACATGTCAGTGTGTCTGTGTATCCAAAGCAATCACAGAAATACCTGCTATATATTACACGGTTTCTAGAGCAACCAGAGAGGACCAGAGGAGGGTTGCACCCACTGTGCAGAGTGCTAAACAAATGCATTAGTGAGAAAGCTCTCTGTGGTGAAGTAGCTGGCAGAAGCCTTTTCTTTGTAAAGCTCAACCTTCCTGAAGCTGAAACTGTTTAAGGGTCAGTTCAAATCAAACTGATTCTTTAACTAAAAATGTGGGGGAAAGAAGAGATTTTTCAATTGTTGAAGCACACTATTTTGACATTATTAGAAGTTTTATTTTTCCAGCTTGAACATGTGTTGCTTCAGATCTCTTTTAAACCAGGAAAAAGGCCACAGCTGTGTAGAATCATTTTGAAAATATAAAAGTTTCATTTTAGACTCTCACTTAAGAATTTTATTTATTTTAAGCTAATTCTAAGTTGGGCTTTGCAATTTGTAATTGAAAATTACTATGGGAAGGGAAAACAATTTCTTGGCTGTTTCTGATTACTTCAGTCCTTCATTAAAGACCTTGTGGCATAAATAACTCGGTAGAGCATGTAGTTGGAAGCACACGTGCATGCAAAAAATCTTCAGGTGAGCTTTAAACTGTGGCACATTGCTTGCACATCAATAGTATTATGCCTGAGGTTGGAAGAAGAGAAGAAAGGAAAGACTGATGGGGAACTTTTTAAAGGAAAAAGAAGGGGGAAAAAGCAGATTTATGAAGGAGATGGAAAAAAAGAGGGATTGAGATGGTGGTTAAAGATGACAAAGGTGAAAGGAAAGAGGTGAGAGAGCAAGACTTGCATTGTAAGTGCTTTGGGGATATGAGGGTAGGAACTAATGATCAATCACTGGAAAATAAATCTGAAGCATGGATCTGACTCGCTAAGCATAACTTCAGTATCATCCACAGGAAGATGAAAAAGGATAAAGAAATGAAAGAAGTGAAATAGGATAAAGAAAGGCGGCATCTTGATCCATCAGTCTTTGCCTGCTACAGCTGCTCCAGACCTGTGATTCTTTGTAGGAAGAATCTTTGGTTTAGTTATTGCTATTTTTGAGAGGGAAAAATGTCTCATTTAAAGGGTACAGGCATTCCATACCTGCTAGATTGCCAAAAGGAAGCTACATATTGTATTTTAAGTAAAGATATTTACTTTAAAAAAAAATAAAATGATAATGTCAGTTGTAGCACCCCAGCATTTAAGTGTTCACAGAAATCCTCACCAAAATTGGCTGGGTGAATATAGGAATGAGTATATTTGAGCCATCCATCTGCTCTTCTTTCAACCTTTCACATACAAAAAAACCCCATACACATCCCATCTCTGGTAATACAGAGCTTCATCATCTAATGTCGAAAGGCTTTATTGAGGGTTATCACAGCTGCAACTACTAATAGCTATTTTCAGTTTTCAGTGGAACTGCTGCCTTTGCCCTCACATCCCAGCAGGGTCACAGGGTTTTCATGCTAAATGTCTCCTACCTTGGTAAACTGGTGACCACTGTGACTCATCATATATCCCAGATCAGTGTAACAAATATTGTTGTTCTCTAATGTTAAGAGATCTTATTTACTGAACATTTGAAAGATGGGGACAGTGCTCAGACCTTTTGCCCTATAATAAAACAAAGCTGTAAAAACAGAATGCTGTAATAATTGTAGATCTGGTTGTGGTTCCAGTAAAGTAAATACAGTTGTGAGCATATCTAGTTTTAACCTGAAAATGGAAAGGCCACAAAACCCGTGTTGTGGCAAACATTTTTTAACATTAGACATCTCAAGTCATTTTTAAGGAGTCTTAAATAAGTGCTTTTCCTCAAAGTGCATTTGAAATACATTGAAAAGGCTAATTGCATCTACAGGGTTTTTTCCTAACTGTCTGTTCCATTTTCTATGCATATGCAGAAGACAGAAAGATCATTAAATGTCCAGTAAGACAAAGATCCTGTGTTTTCTCTTTACAAACCAGGGAAATCCAGTGACAGTTTTCTAGGGGAGATGTAAGCAAAGTTTTTTTTGCTTACATACTCCTCTCTCCCTACTGGACTTTGTCCTACCCTTTGTCCTGGCATTCTTCCTCAGGTTGGTCTCTTTGAAGTTTATTTTCATGCCATTTCCTCAGGTATTTTAAGAGACTCAGTAGGCATTTCACTTCTCTGACCTCACAGTTAAGCCCCTGCAGCTCTGCAAAATCATTCTTACTGTGTTCCTGACCTGCATTCTCTACTTGCTCTCTGCCAAGACCCAGGATAGACTTCTTGGACCTCCTCAGGTGTCCGCTCTGGAGGCAGCTGCATCCAAGTCCTTCCAAGAGCTGTTGCAGTTGCTGGAAGATGAATGCAGACAAAAGGCAGTTGCTGAATTTTACCTGGTGGGGGGGAACAGGATGGAGTCTGAAGAGCTGAAGGTTTTTCTGGGGCATCCAGAAGTCTTAGCTCACAGAATGGGGGAGTCATTACTCACAATTATTAGATAATATATTTTACAGTATTCCCATTTTTTAATATAAAAGATTTGGGGTTCCTTTCACAGATCCTGAAAAGCAGTAAAAGGCAAATGGCTCATTCAGGAGCTTGACACAGTAATTCAGCTATGAAAAATTCGAGGAATAAAGGGTTTTTAGGAATCTCCTAGGCTGTTTGAAGTGCATGATCACACAGAGTCATGCCTGAACACAATATGCTATCACTGCCTCGCTCTTTTTGCTTGCAGTCGTTTTTTAATTTTGATAGGGAGAGATAGAGTTATTAACTGAATTAATCATTTAAATTCTACAATGACTGAAAGGTGAATCTGCTTTAACACTCCACAGCATTATCCAGCAGCTTTTTGCAGCTATTGCTTGAAGAGGAGCAGGAAAGAAGGCCTTGCAGATCTCTAGGGTAAAAGGCAGCTCAAAAAGCCTTCCAAGGAGCAAATTGGCCCTGGCTGGCTCAGAAAAATCTGCTGTGGAGAACCGAAACCTTTCAGGGTGATTGCCACAGTATTGCTAAGGCAACCAGTTTTTGTGGATGGCTTTCAGCTGCAAAAAACTGGAGGCAGGAGTTGGTGCTGCCAAAACCAAGATTACCCCTAACAGCTTCTGTGATTCCTTGAAATATATTTCATTGTATGTTTTTTTCCAAGATAGGACCTGAGGGACACAGCCAGCTTCCTCTCCTTAATTTAATAGGCTATGTGCCTGGCTACTCTCTCTGATAGCTGAAGCCTGGTTTCACAGTCCTGCTATTGGAACCATGCTATAAAAAAGTGGACAGGCTGGATGAAAGAAAGAGACCGGGAACTCCACACATTCTGGGGGTGGGCAGGGTGATTGTTTAGTTTTAATGGTCTTGGTAGTAACCTGAGCTAAGTAAAATGCTGAGATTCTTCAATATTTCTTGGAGTAATATGTAAGAGAAATGTGTTTGTGTTTGGAAAGTCAAACAAATTGTCTCTCTTGAGCACAACTTAGTATGAATAATGAATATTTTGAGTTATGAAATGGGCAGATTAATTTTTTTTTAAAAAAAGGAAAGCAGAAAACTGCGTTGTGCCAGTACAAAAACCCATACCATAAAGCCGTTTCTGATTCTGTCTTCTGTGTCTGAGAAAGGCACAGCAGAGGTACAAAAATGCACAGAGAAGAGTGAGAAGGATGATGAAAGATTTAGAATGGCTTTGCCATTATAAAATACTAAACAGATTGATTCCTTGGTTCGGAAAAGAGAAGATTGAGACAGGGATGTAGTAGATGTCTACACAATTATAAATGATATAGACATAGTGAATAGGGATCGATGATCCATTATTTTTCACAACCAAAGAACTAGGGGCACCTAATTAAATTATCAGGCATCCTGATAAACAAACAAAAAGGAAATTCTTTTTCAAATAAAGCATAATTAAATTGTGAGGTGCATTGGCACAGGATGCAGTAGAGGCTATCAGTATAAATAGGCTCAGAGAAGATTAGATGAATCCATAGAGGATAGATCCATTGGCTATTAAAAATGATGGTCTAGATTAAACTTCCATCTCAGGAAGTCCCTTAAGTGCTGATTGCGGGAAGTTGGAAAGGTATTCTAGGCAATCTATGTATTTGCCCTGTTTCCAACAGCATCCACGTTGGGTCAGTGCTGGAGCCAGTGTACCGGGATGAACAGATTATCGCCAGATCCACTGGGAACACTTTTATGTGTGTGTGAGAAAAAATGAGAACAAAAAAATAAAGGGTGTGATGACAAAAACAAAAGCAACTTAATTAAACAATGACTGCCTCCTTCTGTTAGCACTTTTACACAGGCCCCTCACAAAGGAAACCTCGATAACCTTAAATTTATTATGATCAACTTTAGGTTTTACTTCAATTGGAATTTACCCAGCCCTGCTGTGCTTCTGGTGCTTACCAGAATGCTATCAAACAATGCACGAGAATATTATATTTTACAATACTGCCACCTGGGCTAAATTTGTAGTAGTAAATTAAACAGTGCCAGGACAAAGGCCCAACAAAAAGGAATTTGATTATTTATAATGTCGGTGAGAGAGGTACCTGTCTTAGTTTTAATCTTGGTCAACTAATTTTCACTGTCCCAAATAATTCCCAGACTTGACTAGAGAGTTAGCACTGTCCAAGGACCATTCCCAATAAGCTTGAATGGAGCCAGCCTGTTCTGGAAGATATGGCTAGACAATGCCTGTTGGCCTCATGACCAAAGAATGACTAGGCCATAGCAAGGGGGCCATAGCAGCACCCAGGACTGTGTGCTTTTGATGTTCCTCTTAGGTTCAGATCAGCCTAATGACAGTTCTCAGTGACATATGCCCTGTAGCAGACGGGGGATATCTTTGGCTAGGGTCAGAGGCCACCCGCAAGAAATGCTTTAATTGAATAACACGCTAGTGGACTTTGATGTACTAGAGATAGCTCTTCTAGATCTCTGAGCATCTCTGGTCTGGAAGAGGCAATTTGTTTTTTCTCAGATTATGGACTGATATGGTGACAGTACTATATGCAAACTCTGGACACATTTTTATGCTCTGTAATTATGTGATCAAATGAAGTTGCTCCTGCATTTTTCTCCGGACATTTTAGGTCCTTGGCTTTCTTTCATTTGTTGTCAGAGTTAATGTGCCAGGTCCTAAATAAGACACAACTAAAAGAACAACAGCTACCATGGGGAGCTTACAGACTGAAAAAAAACCACGCGTAGCAAAAAAATGGTGGGAGGTCCAGAGCAGGCCAATAATAAATAAATTAAAATCCAATAAACTGAGAAGTTCAATATCAGTTGTAGTCCACTCTTACTCTCGTATTGCAATGGAGTTAACTGATTATAAGGCTCACTGACGTGAGCCCTCTAAAATATGTGAGCAATAAGTCCACTGAGACTGGCACCTATTTTGTTGTTGGATAGTTTATGGAAGAAGTACAGTTGGGAGATGGAAACAGCATGCCTGGTTATTCAGGATAGAATGAATGAATAAAATTGAGGGCCAACATAGAAACATACCTTGGTGCAAGACTTTGCAGGTAAAGAAAGATCATTTAAACTGCTGGGTCAGGCTCAGAGAGTAGATCGAGAGGTTAAAACTGAGATGGTAGAATTTGAAGGATGGGTAAAGTGATTATTGAACAGAGGAAAAGCAGTGATATCAGATGGTTTCTGTGCAGTGACCGTCAAAATGTTCCCTTAGAAGACAGGCAGACAGTAGGGAATGGGAGAGAAAAGAGCATGTGTCCATTAGCTCATATGGAAGCTTCCCTTCCCGGACCCACACCACCAAGTAAAACCCGACGGACCTGCCATCCAGTAGCAAGTGCAGCTCAGGAACAATTCGGAATTGACCCCCAAGAGATTAGCTACATCTCTTTTACCCAAGTTTTACACAGATGTAATTCTTTGGCCTTCAGCAGTTTTATTTTGGGTTCGTATTAGACTGTAACCTATTCTCTAGACACAGAAAACTGAGTAGAAGCTAAAGTTCCCTCCATACTTGTAACTCCTCAGGAACACGCCACACGCGTGAGCAATGGCAGCCATCATCCCTACTACAGTGTACGCCCTTGCCCAGAGTTGGTCCATGCCAACCAGCACTTCCCTAGGTAATGTGTCCTGAGCAGGGTAAGGAACAACACAGGCCAGGGTTCATTGCTGATAGACATCCAACCTGTTCTGAAGATGAAAGCTGTGCTATGACAGTTTGATCTTGGGTGCTGGCCCATGTCATTTCCCACTGCACATGTAGTAGCCTCAGGTTTGAATGATCCATCTGAATCTGTCAAGCTGGTTCCAGATCAGCAACATGTCCTGGCATTGCCAAGCTTACATCTGGAGAACTTCAGCTGTGAAAGGTTCCTATCACAGTCTTGAGTGTCATCTGTGCAGCATCGCACTGGAATGCATGACAGATTCATCACATTTTTAAAAAAGAAAATGAGATACAAGATGTAAATGACAGTTTGTGCTCTCCTATTTATGCATATCACAGCATCATTTTACTATACATTCAGCTTTCACAGAAGCACACATCTCTGCAGTTTGAAAGCCTATCATTTTTTGTCACTATTTTCAGCCCTGTTGAGAGTGAAGACTTCTCCCACTATTTTTTAGTTTCACTTTCAGAGGCAGATGTTTGCATTTTATTTAGACCAGTCTGTGGTGCAGTAGTCTGTACACTGAGAAGGGATTTTAACTAGTAATTGTGTCCTTTGTCTGTGAACTGTGTGTTCTGTACATTGTTTAAAACCTTAAATTTTAAATCATCCTACTTTCATAACCTCATCTTTGTTTGCAATTCATTGCCCATCAAAACATTCCATGCTTTGACTACCATTTCCCTCTATGTCTACTGGTATACAATGTCTGGCCAGTAGGCCCACCTTGAGCAAAGGGCAAGGTGAAATCCTACAGACCTATGAGACAGGGGAAGTGAATGGCATGAAATGAACGTAAGCATTTTACAACACTTGAACTTCAACATTCACGAGAATTCTGTGGTAATCTGCCTGGCTTCATTGCCATGAGATATGATAGTTGCTGCTGTGTTCATGAATGGAGGGTATGCTTTTCATTTCTGTCATCAATAAGAAAAATGGTAATTTCTAGGGAAATATAAACTGAGTAAACAAAGACTATGTAAGTCTGTTGTTGAAGGAATAATATGATATTGAAGTACAGTTCAACCTCACTCAAAGTTTGTCTTTGTAATGCTGCAAGAGCCACTGAGTCTTTAGATTAATTTATGCTTCATAAAAGCAGAATGCAAAAATTTAATCTCTTCAAGGGCTGAAGGAACTGACAGTGTCTTTTTTTGAAAAGACAGTCTACAATGAATTAGTGATGTGAATAGGTGTAGTCATAAGATGTAAAGAAATAAGAAGTAAGCTAATCATAAGAGTTACTCATATCCCTTATGGAGATTTATAAACTGAAGGGAATGAAAAAGGAATTCTAAGTTCCTTTGAAACATTTGCACTTGACCCTGTTCAAAACAGAACACAGCATTTTTGCAGGATGGAAATTCTAACTTTTGTGTGCTCTCTGTGGGCTCTTATAGACAAGAGGCTCACTGGCACTAATAAATCTATTCATATAGGATAGCTACAAGAAAGAAATTAATTTGAATCCTAATTCTGCTGGATAACTGAGGCAGAAAGAGATTATCTGAATTGCCCAAATTTGCACAGAAATTCTTACACCAAAGTCAGAATCTGACCTATGGATCCCTTGCATAAACTTTCCCTGTCATTCTGAAAAGGAAATTTATTTTCTATTTTTCTGAAACACGCCAAACTCATATATGTTTAGTCTAGTTTAGCCTAGCCCTAAAATTTTAGTCTAGTTTTGGGCAGGACTTCTGAGAATAATGCTAACTTCTTGCAAGGGAGAAATAACATTCTGGGGTTTTTGTGGGTTTGTTTGTATATTTTCTGGGGGGTTTTATATTATTATTATTATTATTATTATTATTATTATTAGGTAGGACTAGATGATCTTTCAAGGTCCCTTCCAAACCCCTAATATTCTGTGATTCTGAAAGTGTTTCTGAAATATAAATAACTTTGGAATAAAATAGTATATTTTTGCTTTTTCAAAAATACAAACCCACTGTTTCAATATAAAGCTTCCTTACTATGAAGCTAACAGCCAGATCTCCTAGTTACTTACATAGACATAAAGTATCATTCAGAATATTTTTGTTATAACTTTCATTTAATTCGTTACTCTTGTGCAGCCAAATTAGAGGACAGGACATGAGTTATACAATATAGGCTGATCATGTGAGCAAAGTCTCCATGGAAACTGCCTAATTTGTGCTTTTATTTAATTAGAATTGTCCATTACCTCTCCAAATGAAATTTAATTTAAATTCGTATGCCCGTTATTCTTTAAATTGTGTATGACTTTTTATCCGTCACTTAACAAGATCCCTAGTAGGTTGTATTTTAGCAGAGTGAGTTCATTTAACAATTGAGTTTATAAACAAGATGTTTATTTGACAGCTCAGCTTATCCGACAGTCTTAACATACTCAGACTTATTTTGTCTGTGCCTTATCTGTGCTGTACTACTCATTGTTATCACCTGTGTATTCTTAACCTCACAAATTGTCAAAACCCACAACAATTATTCAAGAGTATCCACATGAGTATATTCACTCATTTTGCTTGCTGTGAGATAATTGGGAAAAAAATCATAGTACAAAGTGCAACTAAGACCAAGAAATATATAAAATGCATGTATTTGTTAAATGGAGCATTAAAGCAGGCAAAACAGTGTGTCCATTGTAAGTTGAACCACAAAAAACAGCTTGTCTGATACAGGGATTGAGTTACTCTTTGAGTTGGTTCAAAGTTATGGGAATGTCTGTCTGAGGATTTGAGGAACTTGACCTGATGTGAGTTTTTAGAGGTCATCAGTCCTTGGTCGTGCTCTACAGAAGCACTGTCTGCAATATGAGATTTTGTCTTTCTGAAGAATTGCTGGTTGAACGTACAGCGAGAGGCTATGGGGTACTCCATTCCCCCACTGCTGTTTTGAGGTGTCTGTAAGAAGGCGTACAGTGGAAGGCAGTATGTACTCAAAACAATTTGCACTCAGCTGAGATAGCAGAAAATACAGATAATAAAGCAAAACAAAGATAAAAAGGAAAAAAAAAATACAAAAGGTAGTACTGTGTACTTACATGAGACATGTTACTGTGATATTTTGCACCCCTATCTATGTATTCTTGAGCCAATCTTGTACCTTAAGGACGTGTTACTGACCCAATTTGTCTGTGCAGTCCCGTGTTAGAAATATCTGAGTTAGTTGCCAGGTCCAAATTAATTTGTGTGTCAGCGTGACAAGAGCGCAATGCAGAGGCAACAAGCTACAGCTTTGAAAGTGATACAGGCAAGGGAGCAAAGAGCTGCACTCAGGCCATTCAGCAGGCTTCGGCATACCTCGTGGCGTTCATTCACCATGGGTGTATCTTCTGAGTTTAAGTTCTATTCCGGAATAACAGAAGTTGTCTCTGGCACAAAAGTAAATGTTATTGATAGGAGAAAGTCACCATGACAACATTATTGGAGTTCAGAATTGCAGAGTTGAAATGGTTGTGAGTAAGATGTAAAGAAAGCGGCCTGAGAATCGTGAGTGGCGTTACTGTCGTCAGAGGACTGGAGGACTGGTTGGCTGTCGTCAGCTGGAGGACTGACAATAATGATTCTTCTTGGAATAAATACATTAAGCTTAGAGGGCAGTAGAATCCAATGTGACTAGGAAAAGCTGAACAGAACAGTGTAAAACATGTTTTAAAAAAAAGGCATTTATGAATATTGTGCCACTGATGATGCGAGAATGTCTGGCAAAATTTTAAAAAAATAAATAGAAGAACACAAGAACAACTGGCAAAGCAGAATAGATACTGCTGAAAATAGCACCTTAACAGCATCATGGTATCAGAGATACTGAATGGTAATAGGTATCACTGAGCTGATTTAAAAACTAGAGGAGAGTTTATGTCTGGGTATACAAAATATCAGAAGTATTAAATAGCTACTTTGTTTCTGTCTTTTCA
This sequence comes from Zapornia atra, assembly GCA_013400835.1. Classification (NCBI taxonomy): domain Eukaryota; kingdom Metazoa; phylum Chordata; class Aves; order Gruiformes; family Rallidae; genus Zapornia; species Zapornia atra. Next base: position 137,606 of record VZTU01001745.1, read on the forward strand.
GAAGAAGAGGGTGGCGATCTGCTCAAGTCGGGCTTCAGTTTTCCAGGGACGCCAGAGGAGGAGCTAGGTACAGATCTCATCTCTCAGATAACTCATACTGCTTGTGCATCCAGCGGCTGGGTGCGGCTGTGGGGGTGAGGAGGAGGGGGCTGCTCTGTGAGGTACGGCCTTTCTCCAGCCACAAAGCCCACTGCGGGCACGGCACCAGGAGGTGTTGATGCGAGTGGCCAAAAATGTCTCTGTCCAATCCTTCTGGGAATTTCTCACCTGCTCTGTAAGGTTAGAGAATTGAAAGCAGAAAAACATCTGATTTTGGTAACACCCAGGCAACCAAGAATCTAAAAGGTGGTGTTCAAGGAAATTACCGCCTTTCCTTCTTTGGTCATTTTTTCTTACCCCTTGGAGAACATAATAACTGCAGAGAGTTTTCAATGTTGCCTTTTAAATTTAAAAAATACAGAAGCAAGAAATCAAAAACTCATACAGCCCCTGAGTGAAAGCTCGGTATCTCTGTCTCTCAAAGCTAGTAGTAAAACATCCCACTGGCTTCGGTGTAGCCAGATTTATACCTTTTAGATTGTGTATATTGAGTTTCTGTTCCCGGAATTTCATATTCAGATTGTCACTGCTTTATGTGAAATCCATCAAAACTTTGATTTATATGCAATTACTTTATGTGGTTATTTTTGGAAGAGAAATATGGAATGTGGTTTCTGTGTGTTTGCTAGTTAAAGCTCCCTTTATTCACAGTGAGTGTACTTACATTTCAGAAGTCAGCGTTACAGTAATTTTTCTCCTTTTATGCATATCCTCACATTAATGCATTGCAACAGTTTATTTTGTGTTATTAGGATATTTTTGTGTTTAATAAGAATATTATAAACTCTCACCTTCACCTTATTGTTACACATTCATAAGAAGATAAATCATAGTTGCTATATTAAGAAAAAAGACCAAACAGTTTGAACAAGGAACATGAATTCTGACAGGGGATGTCATTATGTTTAAATAATCTCTTAGAACAGGATTTTCTAAAACAAGTAGTGTTGTCACTCAGTTGCACTGAAATCAGGGAGTTCCATGAATGTTCAGTATAAATATATCTGGTTTGAACTTGTTTGTCCTCTTAATATTAAAAGCAAGAGGAAAAAACTATGGGATAAGTTCCAAAGATCAGACAAGAGGATGTGTTAAGGAAGAGACTGAAGAACCTTCAAGGCAGTTCCTGCCTTAACTAAATTAGGCTAAGAGGGGAGATGCAGTTAAACATGAGGCTTCCTGGGAATCTGAGAAGTGAATCATATGGAGTCATGGAGTCAGCACATCTCTCAGCCTTCACAACATTTTTGCCCCATTTCACAGCACACTGGAAGGAGTTCAGATGCCCCAGGGTAGAATTCATCTCATCTAGGAGTTGGAAAGTAATTCAGATGTAGATGTCTAAACTGTAGATATCTGGACTTCCTTTAGAGTCAATAAAGAGTGATAGACTTTTCTAGGCCATAGCAGGCTTGGCCTACTTTAGAAGCTTAACTTAGGGTGAGATGAATCATGCCCTAGAAGTATGTCAAAATTTTTCTCCTTCCCATTTGGCTGAGAAAGAACTGCAGAATTTCTGATGCCAAGGTAAATGATGTGTAAGTCAACAGTATTAAATGTCAGGTGTGGACTAAGGACCCTCATATGAAATAGGTAATCAAATATTGACACAAAGATATATGCTAACCTGATCAATCATCCAGCATCCTGATTAGGAAGAAGATGGGGGATTAGCCAAGAGAAATGAAGAACAGGAAAGTGAAAAATCATGAATAAAATTGCAACCAGACTACAAAGAAACTAAGCTGCTTTCAATGACTTCAGCTATTTATGGCCAGAGGATTGAAAAAAGAATATGCTAAAAGCATAGATTTTGGGTCCCTACTGGAGTCCTCTGAAAATAAAGTACCAAAGATTGCTAGGTAATGAATGCAGAGGGGGGGTGGCTTTAATATTTTCAGCAGGAAATCTGGTCCTGACTTAGCTGCCAAACTACAGATGGCCAAAATAGGTGGAGTGGATACCGTCAGTAATGTATAAACATATGGTGTTCCATTATCCCTCAGAGAGAATCACTGTAAAACAAGAAGCCTACTGTGGAAAATAAAGGTTTGGGATAGTCAGCTAAGTTCAGTGTAGGCAAGTTCTGTAGTTACAGCTGTGCTAGTGCTTAAAAGCTCTACAGACAGCTGGAACATACCTGTCTGTCCATCCATCTCCAGGTATTGTGTTCCATTACACAAAGACTTGAGTTCAGATCCATGAACTGAACACAAGATTACTTAAAGGAGCCACAAAGTATTAGATCTTCCTCAGTCTCCACTTTTTCTTGCTCTTGCACATGTCTATAGTTAAATATTGATTGGAAGGAAATCTGAATCTGGGTGGATACTCTAATCGGGCTATGGAAATGGACTCTCTCTCTTTATATATATATTAAAAACATACATGTTATATGCATATATGGTTTTTATGTATATATACCTCAATGACTATGTAATTATTTTGTATGAACAGCCTTGGTTTGAAGGACTGATGGACTTTAATTCCTGAAAAAAACACAGAAAGGTCTTTCCTTGAGAAGTAAAACAATCGCCCCAAGTCAAGGCAGACTAGAGATGATATTCTTTAAGGTAACTCTAACGGCAGGGCCATTCATTATTCTAGAGTCTCAGAGCCGCTCACTTTCCCAAGGAGCTTCAAGTTACGATCTCTCTGGTACTGAAAAATCTCTGGCTCCAGGCCTTTATTTGTAAAACGGGTTTAATATTTCCTAGTGAGGTTTCAAGGCTTTGGTGGGGATTAATTAATGTTTGAAAAGTATCTCACCGGAGTGAAAATGCTGAATAGTCGCTAAATAATATTAATACAATGATCCACTGCTCTAATTGGGAAAAAGCATCAAGGGATAGGCCTGATCGCAACTCTTTTCCATTATTGATTCCAAAAAAGACCTCATTAGTTAAAACAGGCAGAAATGCAATGGATTCCTTAAAAAAAAAGCTTACCCAAGCATTCATAGTCTGTTCTCAGGACAAGTAATTCATAGCTTTTCTGTTAACGTTTATTTGATAACGGAGTTCAGGGTGATAAGTAGTGTCATGGTTACAAGATTCACACTCACACCAAAAATCCCTATTTTCCCACTAGGAATACCTCTAAATAAGCAACCTGATAAAGGTAACAGGGTGGGAGATCTGACATGCATGATCTCAAGCAGCTCACTCCAAGTCAATGAAAACTGGAGTTCTTCCAAGCTTTCGTCTAGCTGCTGGTTATAAAAGGTCAACAAGTTTAATGTATTAGAAAAGAAAGGTTTTTATGAAATGACTCTTTTCTGTGCAAACTGGGAACTTCTCACAGTCTTACATACTTTAGGTGTCTTTAATGTAGCAACAATTTGTTGTGAGTGTCAAAACCAAATTGTGCAGTCATAACAAGAGCTACATGGGAAACATGGCATGTTTAATGGCATTCAGATAGTGAAAGAAACATGTCAGCAGAGGAGATGGGATGAACTTTTCTTTAAATATAGATTTTTTTAATAAGTAGTACATCCACACAGTGAAGAGGGAAAAATACATTATTTTAAAATTAACTCCTTTTTTATAGGTAAGGAAAATATTTCTTTTACAGAAGTTGAACACTTAACAGCTTCTAATATTAAGGTACTAAAGGTTTTTTGTTTCAGTAAATTACTGTTTTCTCTTCAGGAAGGGCTATTGAGTTGATGTTAAGAAAAAGCTTAAAACCTACAAAACAGGTTGCAGTAACTAATAATGTTCTTAACCTGCCCCAGTTGCAAAGTAAACTGTGAAAGAGTTTAAGAGCAGGTTACGAAAACGTATTTTTATTTCACAGTGGTTGCAGTTGTGCTTTTGATTAATTGGTACAGTTCAAGTGTCAGACAGTAACTCATGGTTATTCAATCACTGTTGATTGCATGATCATGCCTTTATGACCTTATGTGTTGCAAGGAAGAAAGGATATAGCCGTTCTTGAAATAAGAAATAAAGGACTGAGTTTCCACTCTGTCTTTCTACCTAATTACCCAGCCTTTCTCCGTGCTGTCAGCGTCTGAACACTTTACACCTCTCTTGAGTTTTAACTTCATACAACAGGCACGGCAGGAAATTTTCCTAAGGACTGAGAAGGGATTGGCAGTGGGCACTTGGATCTCCTCTGCTAGATCCACGCCTCAGTCCACCTTCCCCCAAAGCATCCAAGAATGGTTAAACAGCTGTAGGCTTTGACTGGAATTGCTGGGACTTCAGTCAGATTCAGGGCTTGTCCATACAGAATAAGCTGCTTACAGTGACACTGTAATTAGCAGGCATGGTAGCAAATGTTTTAGTTTAAATTCTTAGATGTGCATTATCCCGAAAACCAAATGTTTCCCTGCTTTCTGACATTAACTCTCAGAGGAATAAAGGAGTTTTATTCTTGTGTTACGGGGAACTGAGGTAGGGAGCCTACAACAGATACCCACAAAGGTTAACTCTATTCCGTGAGACAAGGCCAAGCCTGTCATCACTACCCATGGCCTTATTCTGGACAATACAAAAAGTTCATGGCTGGACAGGAAATCTTGACTGTAGATTTCACGAGTTAATCCTCTAACCACAGGATTAGCTTTCTTCCATATGATAAAAATACGTAGACTGGTGGTTTAGTATAGTGATGTAGAAGTCTTTTAGGTTTACAAGAGTTTTTAAATACAAGATGCTGCAATATGTCTCTGTGTCACTGTGTTATTTCTATACTGTGACTAGCTGAACAGATATTGCAAAAAGTAGCTTTTTTTTAAGGTTCCATCATACATCTAAATAATTACACTTCAAATTCTTCCTTTTCCAATACCCAGAAACTGCTATGCAGAAGTTTACTGATGGGATGGTTGAGACCACAGAAAATGTTAATGAAATAATGGGAGATGTTTTTCAAAAAATAAATTTTATGCTTGAGAACTTATTCTGTGAATTACTTTCACTCATAGAACAACATCGTATCATATGGCCCAAGCTTCATATAAAAGCCTGCGTTTTAATTACAGGCTGTTGTCCACAAATGCTTACTAACAATCTGCAGACCAGAAACTATTTCTAAAAATTAAACACCTCATAATGTCAGATAACTGCAAAAATCCCATTAGGCCCAAGGTCAATTCACAAACAGGAGAAGGTATTTGTAAGGGAGTAAGATTAATCAAATAGGTTATTTGTTATGAATTATTCATCCAGTTTTACTACAGAATACAAAGGGGTTTATGCATTCATTATTTTGCTAAGAAGCATATATTTTTGTTCTAAATGATTTGTGCATTCTGACAGGGCTGTCCAGCTGAGGAGACTCCTAAGTTCAGTTGCAGAGGAAACATGTTTTTTTCCGAATTGGGAAGCTTCATCCCATTGTGAGACCACATCTGGACTACTGATTCCGGTGTCTGCACTGGAATGAATGAAAGACATTGCCAAGGAAGAGAGAGAGAGAAAAGAAGAAGAGGGTAGAAGGTGAAATGGCTTGAGTTTAGTTTCACACATAGGATGTTAGCAAAGGAGGGTCATTTTTCTCTCCCTCCTGCCCTGCTGACCTCTAACACCTGGGTGCTGTGTTGATCCACAGCATTTAATTTGCCACAGAATGCACAAGGACAGCAATGGAGATGAGAGACTGACTCATCTGATTGCCTTCACTGAGAGTCTGTACCGTATTGTCTGCTTTACAAAGGACAGCAAGCATGGACTTTTAAATGTGTCCCTGTGATGGGCAGCTTGAACGGCCTGCTCTCTGTTTCCCCACAGCAAAAGTTACCATGCTCTGTCTCCACATTCACTGTAGGCTGCTTAGGGTCTACTGGGGTGAGGCAGTATGTATTGGCATAACCTGGGTGATGCGGGTACTTCCAATGAGAGGTACATGACCATGGCTGTTTCCCACAGTGCTGGCCGTATAGGTCACTGAGTGAGGCTGTCCTCCTCGGGGGACTTGCACTCATGTAACTAGGGCAGCAGGACAAACACCAGAAAATATTGTTAAGAAAACCCAGGCTTTCACCAGTGCAAGTTGTCACCTTTTAACATTAATTTCTTATGCAATTGCATATGTTTTCTCTATCTTTTTATAAAGTCATTTCTCTGTGTAAATAATTAGGCAGCAGCATATTAAGATGACCTGTCTCAACGTGGCCAAGGGTGTCGGTACTCATACCACCACCTCATCCCAGGAACAGGGTTCACAGTGAGACCCTTCACTGCCACATGGAGGATCTGGGTGTTAATAGGAAGTGGCGATTGCTATTCCCAACATTTCTCACAGACCCAAAAGGGAGCTCAGCCAGGCAGAAGAGAAAGGGCACCCTGTTTTGAAAAATTCCCAGTCTGAAGGTTATGGAAAGAGGGAGATTTTTCTGCCTGTTACCATGGCAACAGGCTTAAAAGGGAACTTGTCACCAGGCTGCTGTTTCTTCCTACACCCCATAGGAAAATCAGGATGAGACTTCCTCCATCTCAGTGGGTTGAGCTGAGCAGAAAAGTTCACAATACAATAACAAAGCAGCAAAAGGCAGTGCCAAGGGTGTACAGCTGAGCACATAATGATAAACTCCAAAAAGTAAAAGAAATAATTGTTTTGGGTCAGACCAAGGCTGAAACTCAGAAATTTTGGGTGAATGAAAAGGCTGCAAAAAACTGTTGCTGAAGCAAACAGAAAATCTAATCATTTTCCTCAGTTCTGACAATTTAAAAGCTGTATTGAATGTTTTTAAAGAAAAGTAAAGGGGATTTTCAAATAGAAAGGTATTTTAAATTGAACAGTCATACGTTCTGTGGCAATAATCAATGCTTTTGAGAATTAATGCTTATATTATTTCTTTCCCAGAAGAGCTCTCTATAAAATAAGAAAAATCTTTAAAATGTATCCCTGTTTTAAAGAAATAACAAAAGGCAATTTAGAAGGAATGTATGATAAATATTCTTGCTTGGATATAGAAAAATTAGTTCTTGCAGTCCCCTTAGTATTACAGAGGATGGTAAACTTCCTTCATAATATATCATCATACATAAAGGACCAATTCAGAAGATTTCCAGAAGCACTAAGCAAAAGAAAAACCCAAACCACCTCATTCAAGGAAAAATTTCATAAATGTCAGCATTCTTTCTTTTGTTTGATTTTCATTTAAGAATCAATGATAAGTATTCCTTTTGAGGAAAGAAACCTTGGAGATTTGTAGTTCAATTTAGCTGAATAGTTGGTCTGAGTGATTTCAATCCTCAGGATTAAATCTTCCCCCCCCCTTCCCCTGCCCATGCTATCAGTGGCAGCATTTCAGCAGAACCAGTTTCATCTTTCCATGCTACAATCTTCCTGACTGGGGACCATTCCAGGCTTCTGATGCATTTATTCCAGTCCAATGTGAATTGCCCTTTCCGTAAAATACAGCCCTGACACCAGGGTTCACAACTGACCAAGAATGTTTCTCAACAAAAGTTTACAACCAGCCCCAACCCCAGTGAAGTTAACAGGTCTAGAGTCAGGGGTAGATTCTTGCCCATATCTTTGAGCTGAACTACCCAATTACTTTGGCTTTCTTTCATTGCTGAGAAAAAGGTTGGAGCTTTAATAACACTGAGGGAAACTGATTGTCTCCTGTATTTGACATAGGAACTGCAAGTAGCAAAAGTTTCTCCTTTATGAAAAGAGCTCCATAAACCCAGACACAAAAAGGAACAAAGGGAGTTTAATGGTATTGGGCTAGCTTTTCTGGTCCGTATTTGGAAGAGTTAGAAACAATTTCCTGGTAGCTAATTGTTAAGTGATATTCACATGGTGAAGCCCTGGTTGACTCCATACAGCTGTATTTCTCCAGAAGAAAGCTTACGTGTTAGTTAGTTTAGGTCAATCTAATCTTGATTTTTTTTTTTTTTCCAAAAGCTTCACTGATCATACAGATACTGTGAAAAAAATGTTAGTCATAAATCATTTTGTAGACCTATCTGTCACAGCACTGTTGAAAAGGTGAGTGGTGGCAATGTACTTCAAATGTGAAAAGCACTGTGAAGGTCTGCATGCTACATACCAATCAATACTAGGATATCATACACTTCAAGCCAACGGAAATGAATTTTGCACCATCCTGACGATTCCTTGCCTCTCTGCAGGCCAAACCCTGGAGCTTCTTGCAAATCCAATATTGCCTCTCATGGATTTCTGTCCTGTCCTTTGTCATGGCACGGACACAATATTGTGCCTCTCATCCTCCCCATACAGTCCAAGTGCCATTCTTCTACCTACAAGATGTGGGATGTCATAATTCCTCAAATACTGTTTCTACATTTCTCCTTTTACACATCATGCCCTGTTATCCGTGCCAAGCAGTCAGTGTTGCAACCCTGCTTTAACATGGCCCTGGTCACAGCCTTCCCCAGTGATCGCAGTTCTCTGTGCTTTTCTTCCTCTCAGTATATTGAACTATGTGTCCCCTGAAATTCGTACCACCACCTGCCACCGCAAAGGCCCCATTCTCACTCATCAACAGCTATTCTGCACTCCTTTTTTACTCTATGCCCTTTCCCCTGACCATAGAAATACTGAATCATAGAATGATTTGGGTTGGAAGGGACCTCAAAAGATCATCTAGTTCCAAACCCCCTGACATGATGTTTGTTTACCTCAAAAATAAATCCCCTGGGATGTTGGATTTCCAGTCTGCTAATCACTGAACAATTGTGTTGAAAAATATGCTTGGGTGCCATCAAGTATTTGTTCCATCTGCAGACATCTGCATCAGTACACGAAACGGTGACTGTACTGAATAAATGGCAGCACTCCACTTGCTCCTTACTTCTCCTGTTGGGTTTTCTGACATTGCTCCAAATTGGTATCTTATGGTCACTGATGCTGTTTTAGGAATAGAATTTGCATATCCATTTTTGTCTAACATGGAAGTTATAAAAACATCTCACCCTTGGACATTACTCACTATGTGGCTCCACTGGATTAGCTTACACTGTCGAATCGTTTTCCATGTATTAGACTCAGATCACCTAAAAATTTGTATTCATGATGTAGTGTCCTGCATTAGAATTTGTCAATCACAGCTTTTTCTGTAGTCAGCAGAGATAAATATGTACATGAACAGAGGTATTCATCTGACATATTTTAGATATGTACTTTAACCTGCGGTGAATCATGAAAGTTTCTTGTAGTCCAAAGTAAAACCACAGCCAGAGAGCACATTTGTAACAGTCTTTTGCCCGATTTATTCTTGAAATCATATCTGTTTATTGGTTGGAAGACTCCTATTTAAATAGTATGAAACTCTGACGTCAGCAGTTTAACTATATGGATTAATCACATCGTTTGGCTCTGTTTAGTCTACTAATATAAACACAGCTATATGTGCTTCCTGCAAGGATCTGAGTAGAGAGGGATATAATTTTGAGGCTGAAGTGTCAGAACAAGACAGGAATCCATGTGCAACCCATGGCTGGTGCCTGCTTGACAGCCTTGGGCATTTTGTTTTGCTCTAGGTCCTCAGAACTACCTACTTCTGTGACTGCACAGGGAAAGTGCCTTGTTGCAATAGTCCTGAGACAGCCAATATTACTTTGTGTTGTGGGGATACTGCGCCTCAAAGTTGAGCATTTCAAGTAATCAGCCTGAGAGTTTAGATAGGAATTCAGAGATAGGTGAATGCATTGCAGACAGTATAAATGCATCAACTCAGTATAACAGAAAATACAAGCCATCTTCTAAAGCTGGAGGATAAAGTCAGGTAGTCACCCAGTCTTTGCAATTTTATATAAATTTTATACAAGGTGTTGTGCTACATAAATAGGTTGGACATCTCATGGGACCAGAATAGGAACTTAAGGCATTTCCAGAATTTCTTCCTTGCACTTGGCAGGTTAGTCAGTCTTCTCAGTCCCTGGAAATACTCATTTGCATGGTTAGAATAAAACAGAGGAAAACATTGTAACAAGTTAATGAGGAATCTGTGTTCATCTAATGCCTACTGCAGTCCTTGAGCAGACAAATCTCCAGCTAAAACGTTTTATTTATTCATTTTAATACTTAATGTGTGTTTGATTAATATACTTGGGATTACTCTATTTAATATTGGTATTAGTTATAGGTTAGACTATGAGTATTTTTTTTTCATAGTATATTGCAGCACTAATTGAACTGAACGAAACAGCACAATGCAGCAGTCTGGTTTTCTATATCACATCTTTTTAAAAGCTAGGTTAGGTATTTCTTTTCAGCAATGCACTTTACTGGTTACACTATGGAAGAGAGCTGTTTCTTCCCCAATGAAAACAGCACAAATGTTTCCAATGGGTAAGCAGTTTACTGAGGGACTTAGAAGGTTAAAGTAATTTAAATTAATTTCTCAATAGAAAAAGTCCTTTGCAAAAAAAATAAAAAGAGAAAAATAAAAGCAAAAATCAGGCACCATTTAGCAGTTCTGGGAATTATCATTATGCTCAGAATGCTTGCTTTCAATATGTAACACACAAAAAGATTTGTACAAAGAGATTTGTGGAGACACGCACTTCTTTTGAATGTCAGAGAGGTTTCCAGTGTTTTTTCATTGATTCCCTTTAGCAAAGAGCAGTGTTCCAGTGTTCTAGGAGCTCTAGACATGCACAGCCCTTATTTTTCATTGCTTAGGTATTTTTAGCCCTTTTGCCCTGGAACATTAATACTAAATCTAATTCATTATTTTAAACAATATTCTTGGTCCTTGAACCTCTCTTTCTTCCCTGGGTAGTGATGGACACGAGGAAGAAGTTTGAATGCTCTAAAAACTGTGACCATTCCCAAAAGACAGGCAAACTAACATCTTCTGGAGTAAGAGCAACTCTTTTAGCATCAGAAAAAATTAGGGGTGGGGGGAGGTGGGGAATGTAGGAAAAGAAGTCGCATAACAGGGAAAGAGTTGAAATAGACAGGAGGGGAGACAGAAGTCCTCCTGTCAAGGCTAAGGATTGACTTTATCTGTATAGTAATCTCTGAAGAGAACAGATTTAAAGGATTTTTAGGATTTTGGAAGTACTGGATTCTCTTTGACATAACACCCTATGTCTTGGTCTTGGTTCTTCCCCTCCCCTCACACAATGTATTGCATGACTATCCTTTGTAGTCAATGGAAAGATTCCATTTTGCTCTCATGAAACTTTAAAAAAAAAGCCATTCCTGTGCTCACATATAATATATTTTTCCTCTGTTCCTATTCCTCTGCCTGCTTTGGGTTACATTCATTTGTTCTGTCTGCCTTCAGTCCTTTGATTCTGATGGTGGCACTTTCTTAAGAGACTAGACATTAGTATTATTCATCAATTTTGTATTTTTAGGGTGATTACCCTAAGAAAACATAGGAGCTGCTTTAGAATAAAACCAACAGCTTAACATATATTCTAGATATCATTTTCAAGACATAAACTAAAATCTATTCTGTTGTTAGTCTGTCATTATTGCATAAATCTAGCATCATTTTGTTATACCAAAAATCTTAAATTTCCTTATAAAGGATTGGGGGGAAAAAACAACATCGTAGCTTCAGGATTTTTTATGAATCAGCTAAGCTGTGGACATGGAACATAGACACACTTTTAGCCCCTTGCAAATGGTAGAAAAGCATGTTAGCTTAATTGAATTTTAAGCTAACACATTTTTCTTTGCATTTCTGGCAGGCTAAGAGCTAGCACATGGTCAATTACACTGGTCTGGTACCATACAGTAATTCATTCAGCCACAGCTCGTTTCTTCGAGCCCTGAAACAGGGCCCCCGAAAAGCATTGACTGAATAGTACAAAGCACAGGTGACTTGATAAATTTATATACCGTAATGCAAAATTTTGATGATTTTCAGAGGGTTTGTGAGAAGAAATAATGGTGCCTAGGACATAGAAGAAGTTGATGTCCTAAGCAGATCCCAAACCTAATTGGAGTGATAAATTTAGATGATGCATGTCTAAGTAATTTGGGACTTTTATCTAGTATCAGATACTGTCTAGACCAGATTTAAGATGAGGAAATCTCTTTTGGAAAATGCCCTCTTCTTAATCCAGTTTTTAATTATTTTAATTATGCTTATTAAATGCCTAACTACTGTGTTTCAAAGAAAAAACTCAGACATTCCACAAGGCACATAAAATGCTATAAGGCAGTAAAAGTAACGTATAGAAAATTGATTTTTCTATAACAGTACTGAGCCAGAATCACAGGGATTCATGAGGGATGAAAAAGCTGTTGTTAGATTCTCCATTGCAGTGCAATCAAATCATGATGTCTCATATTCCTAGGGATGTAACAGGATAAAAATGTTTCTAGCCTTCTGGGCTATGTTTGATGCTGTGTGAGGCCTAAAGAAATCACCAGGGACAAGCAGTTATGCACTAGGGACCTCATTTAAATTATTTTCTTATTCCTGTCTAACTCTCTGCTATGCCCTTCCTTCCTTTTTTTTTTTGAATGAATTGGCAATTCATGGGCATAGTGTGAGAGTTGCCTTCATTCATAGATGTGCAGGACTGTGATGAAAAGGCCTGGGGTTGACTCTCATCATACTGTCAGTTTGACCGAAGGGTCTCCTTCCACCTCCCTCTTGCTCATGCCACTGTGAAAATGAAAATCAGCAAATCCACAACCACTTTGGAAAAATGTTACCTGTGTTCCAGTTTCCTTTTCTGCAAAAGGAGAACAATGCCTTCCACATCTCATGGACCTGCAAGAACTAATGCAGTGATCTCTGTCAGGTGCTTTGGGAACACTTTATGGGAAGCACAGTCGAAGTTCAACACGTGGACCATTATTATTCCCCTGATAATGTTTGGTAATATACTGGGTTAAGTACCATTAATTACAGTGCTGCTTATGTGCCTGAATCCCAACACACTGTTATAATTTAGTACCTTGCCTATATATAGCTGAACTTTTAATTGGATAATTAAAATTATCTTATTTCAGAGAAACAGTTATGTTTCCTTTTTTTAACTACATTTATGCAGGGTATTATAACCCAAATTGTACAATAGACTGAGTAATCAACAGTAATAAGTTTTTATTTTAATGTGAAAATAGCCAAGAATTATGTAAAAGAAACTGGTGTAAAACCAAAATATAAACAGCAAAGGTTATATGCACACACACATCAGTTTCCCACCAGGATAAAGTCTGAGGTGACATTTGGACCCTTAAATCCATCTGTGACTTTAGTCTGTCGGGATCGTGCCTAGGATGCAGAACGCTTTATTGTTTTTTTAGTTTAATGCTACATCCATTTTGAAACATTATGTGAGCTCTGTTGAAATTAAGATGTAATAAAATTATCTAAGCATCTTCTATTATAGGAAATTTAGAGCATTTAGGTTATGAGATGCCTGATGCTAAAGACTTGTAACAAATTGCATTCTGTACTGAAGGTGTCATGCCATAACACTCATTAGTTATGACATAATATATATTAGTTTAATAAAATCAAAGACATATGGGTATTGATCTGTTTCATGACCATATCCAGGCATTAAGATTTGCCCAGCAGCGGGAATGTGATTTAGGAGATTTTTTTCATATCTTTGGAAACATCTCGAAGTGCTGTTAGCTACTGTGTTATCTCTACAGGCTGGTCTCCAGAGTCCAGTTATGTTGTTGTATACAACCAGTACATATTCTCTGGCTTCCATTCTGGTTGAGGCCTTCAACTTCCTTGTGTTGAGCACCTGTGCAACATTTATTAGATTCTTTTAGAGCAAGCTTGCAGAAAGGCTATGCTAGGCGGCTTGTATAAACACTTGTGCATCTGTCGGATCCTCTAAAGGGTTGTCTTCCATCCTGTATCTTTTTCTGCTTTTGAAATGTTGCTTAAATAAGCTGAAATTGAAGAGGAAAAGTGAATGCAAAAATCAAATTGAAGCTTTTCTTTTTTTTCTAAATTTTCTGTTTGTAGCACTTGACAGCTGTGAGAAATTGTGTGAGAGAAAAAAAATCAAATGCTTGAGTATTAAGATCTTTGCTTACAAGCTACTCTTATTTAGTAGTCATGCTTGTTTAATAACTGTAACTTGGAGTACATGATCCATAGGAACATATAATTGAGTACATTAAAACCCATAGCTTGTACCTAAAGATATTTGTATTATAGGGAATAACACAGAGTCGTTAAATAAATATTTTGTAAAAAGTAAAAAACTGCGTAATAGAGAAGACTTTAGTTGTATGGGATAACAGCAATGCTTCTGGACTAAGGATAACAGATGTTGAAATACCATTAAATGCTTATTTATAGACTGTTCATTGATGTAAAATTAAGTTTCATTTCAGCACCTTCATATTCTTTTTCTCTTTGCTGCTTATTATTTATGTTTATGAACAGTGAACTTGGGATCCCAAAGCTGAGATTTGTTTAAGACAACAAAGTTCAGTTTGTGATAGGAAAATGGCTCCGTGGAAAAAGGATACATTTAGGTTAAGATGTCTAACTGAGAAACCACAGAAATAAAAAACTAGACCTATGTAACTTAAATGCCTAGCTACAAAGCTTGACATATGAATTCTAAACATCAAATAATAACTGAATACTTGAATGTATCCATTAAATCTATTTGAGTAAATTTGCATAATGAATAGCTTCATAAAATTTAGAACAGCTAGCAGACAATTTTGCAAACAGGAAGGATGCTGCATTCATCCCATAATTTGCTCGACATGAACAATTTTAGCCAGTTTTTAAATGGTGAATGAAATTCCATGAATGGTAGGACTTTGCATCAAGTCCATATAGAAAAAAATGTTTAGTTTTGCAATATGCTCGGATTTGCAAGTTAATCTTCTAATTAGACACATAACACAGGTTTTATGTGTTCTCCTGACAGACCAGCAGTACTCATGGTCGCCTTCTCAGCACTTCAATGAGGAAAGATACTCTCCTGCTCCGAGGAATATGAAAGGATTATCTGGTAGTCGCAACCAACCACAGTTATGTTCAGCTCATACTTGTGGCTTAGCATCCCCTGAAGATTGTGAACACACCCACGACCATATCCACCATGGGCAGGAGCCAAGGCAATCGTATCTTCTCAGCCCCACGGAGAGTTGCCCGATGGACCACCATCGTTGCTCGCCACGCAGCTCCATTCATTCTGAATGCATGATGATGCCCATGGTAATGGGCGATCACATGTCAAGTAGCACTTTCCCCAGAATGCACTACAGCTCACATTACGACTCAAGAGACGACTGCGCCATGTCTCACGGTAACCCTAAGATTAACCGTATTCCTGCAAACCTTTTGGACCAATTTGAGAAACAGCTTCCTCTTCACCGGGATGGGTTTCACACTTTACAGTACCAGAGGACCTCAACAGCTGCGGAACAACGCAGTGAGAGTCCGGGAAGAATACGTCATCTTGTTCATTCAGTCCAGAAACTTTTTACTAAATCTCATTCTCTGGAAGGATCATCCAAGGGCAATGTTAATGGAACAAAGGGAGACAGTCGAGGGGACGACCATCATCACGGGCACCATTCCAAGCATAGCAAAAGGAGTAAAAGTAAGGAACGGAAACCAGAAAGCAAGCATAAATCTGGAATGAGCAGCTGGTGGAGCTCTGATGATAATTTGGACAGCGATAGCACTTATCGAACCCCTAGTGTGGTAAATAGGCACCATGCAGATCATATATCCCATTGCTACCCTGAGGCACTCCAGGGGCATTTTGGGGATCTCTCGTTGAAGACTTCCAAAAGTAACAATGATGTGAAATGTTCGGCTTGTGAAGGGCTAGCAATGACCCCTGATGGTAAATACATGAAAAGGAGTTCTTGGTCCACGCTTACAGTAAGTCAGGCTAAAGAAGCTTATCGCAAATCATCACTGAACTTAGATAAGCCTCTGGTTCATCAGGAAATCAAACCTTCCTTGAGGCCATGCCATTACCTTCAGGTAAGAGGAAGATTTCCTTAATATTTGCAATGGAAAAGGCATCACAGTTTATGCCATTAAGTCATCATAAAAAATAAAGGGGTAATCTGTGATGTTTCTTAAGGAGTATCTGTACAGCTCACCTAATGCAGATATTCCATGAAAGTGAGAAAACTCTAACTTTTGTCTTGGTTTATAGGGCATAGATTAAAAACTAAATAAAATTGGTGTGATATAAATTAGTTTAAGGTCAGTGGATGTGTTTTCATCTTTGGCGTTCACACTGAACATCTTCATAAAGCCCATACATCACACTAGAAAAGGGGCAGTTCTTCCAGAAGTCTGGGAGCTAGGAAAAGTGTGTCAAATACTTCTCTGAATGAGTAACTTTAAAAACTGGCTGGCTCAATTTCTATTTTTGTGTTATTTCATTCCTTTCCTTTTCTCCAGGTTGCTCTAAATAACTGGCTAATAGATTTAACAGTATACTCCATTGCTTTGTCGTGACAATGATTACTCACAAACTTCCTCTTTGTGACTGAGTTACCCAAAATAATAATGAACTGAACCTCTTGAGACCATCCTATAAGCTATCCTTCCTAAAAGTTAAAAGTATCCTTGCTAAAAGTACCTCAGGGAGAGAAATATTTCAGGTCCAGTGCTCAGGATGCTCGTGGTGGTACTCTGCACACTTGTTTTCTTTAGCATCAACCAAGAAGATCCCACTTTCTCGTACGTCTATCAGATCCAAGTACAGATCTCATGTATGTAAAACAGCAGGCACTTCCCAGGAAGTTTTTAATCTAACTCAGTGAACTAGAACTGGATATGTATCCTGTGCAGAGACTTCCACTTGAGTCTGTATTCTAAAACCACATGCACAGCAACATTACAGGGATGTTCAGGTATGGCTTGCTTTTTCCTTACAGTGACGTATTCCTACACTTACACAGACAGCTCTGGCTCCTCTACAATTCTGCTAGGTTATCTGCTTTCCTTCTCATCTGGTTTCACTGTTTCTTCTTTCCCACTCTTTACATCTCATTTTTCATTGCAGAAGCCACCAGTTTTTACTTTGCTTGGGCCTTCTCCTTACTCCCAACTTATATCAGCATCCTCAAGTGAATGTGAAACACAGTTCACAATGTAACTTGCTTTAGACTAAGCTAAATGGCAGAAAAGCACAGCTCATTTTTACAGACTGATTGTTTTATGCTTTTTGCAAATTTGGGATAACTACAGAAATGAATTTTCATATAGTAACTAGGAAGATTGATCCAGTGGTATGTTCAGCTTAAAATCTAGGAGATGTGAAGTTAACTTTTTGATGCACTGGAGACTTTCTTTGTCATCTTGTTTTTAAGCTCCTTTAAAAATTGGATAGCAGCCATTCCCTGTTGACAGCAATCCTATAATGGAAATCTGTTAAGACACAAGTGATCAGTTGCTACAACAAAGAATCTGTAGTTGTGTCCAGATCAATAATACCTGGAATTCTACAAGAGGAATATCCTCATTACAAAATATTAAAATAAAATATATGTTCTGTAGAATTTGAACATGCCACCCAAAGCACAGATATCCTTTGGGTTGAGCAGATGGGTTATTCACTGTCCCAAGATCAACAAAGAAATTGAAGGGACCCCATTCTGTCAATGTCATAGCCAAATGCTTAGCTTTGAAACTTCTACTTTGAGGGATGCTGTGCTGCCACACTGTAATCGTTAAGAACAAAGATGTAAGTCCCATTATTAGCTCTGCCATGAGCTTTCTTTCTGACCCAGGAAATGTAATTTGTTAATCACTGCATACCTCAATTACTCTATCTGCAAAACTGAGGAAGGATATTTAACTTTTCTTACAACAGTGCAAGAAGCATCACTAAATAATGATTGGATAAAAATAATCATTATGTTCCGAAACTGAGCAAGGGAGAGAAACATATCAGAGTCCCTAGCCAGGACAGTTCACTGCCTTGCTCCAGAATATCTGGAAATGAGAATTCAAAGGATTATGAAGCTGATTATGCAGCAGCAGATTTCCCCAAGGTGCATGAATGAACAGATTAGCAAAAAACCCCAGGCCCTTCACGGCATCTCTGTGTTCATAGCATCGCTATTAAAAGACATTTCTCCTGAGTGATGCCAGCTATATATGTTTTAATTTCTTTTAAAAGCAAAACTTTTAAATTATAGTTCTTCGGTGATCTTACATTTGAATGCATAAACATATGCAAGAATAATAAAAAATAATTTTCTGTGTTTATTTATTCATATGTATTTGACTTTTACTCTGCTACCCAGTTATATAAGGATTCGCTGTACCCAACTCACTTTTCTATCTACTTGTCTCCTTTTTGAGGTACTTTTTTGTTTGACACCCCTGTAAAATATTGCTACTTCTGTTTTCCACTGGGCATTTTTGGCATACAAAGTCCCAAACTGGGAGATCATGGCAGTGCTTGAGGCCTGTGCTTGAGACCGGGTTTACTGTGTTGTGTTTCTGGGCTTCCATTTTTCTTCCACAGGAAATAATGATTTGCTTTTTCCTTAAAACCGAAACTCTGAAGAGTTTAGAAAGTTCTTTCGAATATATGAGCTTCTACCAAACTCACAGACACCTGAAAACAGGATATGAGAAAAGAGGTTTTGAAGGTCTCTTGATATTTAATGCTTAAGTCATGTCCTAGAGTTGAAAGCAGCCATTACTTTAACTCAGTAAAGCTCCAAGGTTAGTCTCTGGCTCCTCTCTTAGGGTTTCCCCTTCCCTGGTCCACAGACTGTCCTTTCAGCTGGGGGATCTCCATGCACAGCAAGTGTGCTGTTGGAAATGATGCGGTCAGCGTGCCTTGTTCCAGCATAGGTGGTCATCTAGTCCTAGAGTGGAAAGTTTCAGAGAATTAAATTAGTGGAAATAAAGCTGTATAAAGTAGTGATTATTTTTCTCATGTAAAACTTGGATTGGATTTGCATCACTCCTGCTGTAGGAGAACTGGTGGGAACACGCAGAGAGAAGGGAGTGAGGAAGAGTGGGAACTCCCTTTGGGATCCAGCTTGTTGTTCCATCAGCTCAGCTGCAGTGTGAACCAGACGGTCAGCCAGCATCCCAGGAGCAGAAAGCAGACATTTGAAACTGTACTCTTCTTGTGAATGCTTAGCAGCAGGTATTATGAATGGGCCTTTAATTTCTGTTTTGAATGCAGACAAATTGAGCTGCAAATGCATTTCTGGGCACAAAACACTTCTGTCATCTCGCTCTGAAAGCAGAATAGCCCAAGTACATCCCATATGGGATAGAAGTGCACTTTTGTATAGATTTAGCTACAGCGGCTGCTACTGTTCTCCATGTCACTTTAATTTTAATATTAGAAATTTTAAGAAAAAGACAAATGAGTGGTGAGATCTATTCTGTCTTCATCAGCTGTTTTGGCTAATTAGGTTCAACACATATACAGTGCAATGACTTTGATTAATTTTACTCTGTATGAGTACTAGTGAGGAGCGAAGATTTTCAAGAGGAAAAAATATATGTGAATTAGATGGGGGTGCTAGAATGATGAACCCAGAAGTGTCGCTTACAGTTTCCAGGACTGAAACACCTCTGAATGCTAGTTAAAGAAAAAATAATTCCTACAATAAAGCCAAAAGACAGGCAAGAGCATAGCAGTCACCATCACTGAAGTGTGCCTTGGTGACTAAGAGAACCAATGGGATCCTGGGGTGCATCAGGAGGCGTGTGGCTAGCAGGTCGAAGGAGGTGATCCTCCCCCTCTACTCTGCCCTGGTCAGGCCCCACCTGGAGTATTGTGTCTAGTTCTGGGCTCCCTGGTGTAAAAAGGACAGGGATCTCCTGGAGAGAGTCCAAAGAAGGGCTGCGAGGATGATTAAGTCTCCCCTATGAGGAGAGGCTGAATAAGCTGGGACTGTTCAGTCTAGAGAAAAGAAGACTAAGGGGGGACCTAATTGGTGTTTATAATTATCTTAAGCATGGGATGCAGGGGGAATTAGCCAGCCCCTTTTCAGTGGTTTGTGGAGACAGGACAAGGGGCAATGGCTGCAAGTTAGAACACAGGAAGTTCCACACCAACATGCGGAAGAACTTTTTCATAGTGAGAGTGACAGAGCAGTGGAATAGGCTGCCCAGGGAGGTGGTGGAGTCTCCTTCCCTGGAGATATTCAAGACCCGTCTGGACCCCTATCTGAGTGATATGTCCTAGGGAGCCTGCTTTGGCAGGGGGGGTGGACCCGATGATCTCTCGAGGTCCCTTCCAACCCCTATGATTTT
Organism: Zapornia atra; assembly: GCA_013400835.1. Lineage (NCBI taxonomy): Eukaryota > Metazoa > Chordata > Aves > Gruiformes > Rallidae > Zapornia > Zapornia atra. The sequence continues at coordinate 157,851 of VZTU01001745.1, forward strand.
GTGATTCTGTGATTCTGGATCACGGTGCTACGTATCACTGATTAAAATTCCTTCCTCAGCCATTCAACAGCCCATGAAGCAGCAAGCAATCAAGGTAAACATACCACAAGTTTCAGTGAATGAGTCAGCACTAAAAAGAAAATAGCATGTTGTTCTAAAAATGGCTTCAGCCCACTCCTGTCTTCCTAGTGCCTTTAAGTACTCGCGTCATCCGTTACAGCACCGGCCCTGCAAAGCATGAGGGTAATAATATCAGCTGTGTGCTCCACACAATGAAAGAAAAGCACAAGAGTTGGTTGGCCTCTTAAAAAAGGAAAAAGGAAAAAAGTAGCAGTTTCAACAAAGCTCTTTGCTGGTTTAAGTTAGACGTGGAGAAGAGCTTTGAAGACAAGCTAATGGACAGAGAGGCATTAGGCAGTCAGTTACATTTTTCCAGGAACCCTTCTGGACAGGATAAAGTCCCACCAACAAGACCACTGCCCTTGAGAGGCACGCTGCTGCTTCACACTCTCCCCCTGGTTTGCAAAGATGGATGGATTGGAACTTAATGCACCTCTCTCAGCACTTTGACTTTGTGAAACTAGATTGTATCCATTCACTTGACATAAACCTGTGTACGAACTGCAGACATTACATCCAGTACTGTGCCAGCTGATGCATAGTGTGGAGTTAGCCAGAGCTAGCAGAGTTTTCATACAAGTGTCCAAAACACTATCACCCACGCTGCCTTTACGATGATTTATGACCAGACACTACTCCAGAATTAACCAGATTGCTTTCACAGCAGGAAAAGCCTGTATAGATAGTAGGGTAGCAAGGTAGTCTGGATCCTAAACAACCATTTTAATTTCTACAGCCCATTACAGACCCACAAGAATGTCTCAGCGAGCCCTGTGCCATCACAGGAGATGTGTTACAAAACCCAGAATATTTTTTAAATGCCCATTCCAGGGGAAAAAGAAGGAAAAGAAGGAAAAAAGAAGGGGAAAATTGCATTCAATCGGTGATAGTATAACACCCTGACCAAACAGTTGTCTTGGATTCCTGGTGTCTTGAGTTACTGTGTTAGTGACGCAACAACACACTGCTTCCCTACCCATGTATAAGGATGCTTATATTGGCTGAAATGAATTGCTGAAGCTTTTTCTCCAAACAAGAGCAGGAAAAATTCAGCTAGTATTTTCTTAAAGCTGCCAAAACAAGTCCCTATTACTATAGAAATGTCAAAGCTAGGAGTTGAAAAGGAAGTCCTTGATCCCACTGCCCTTTAATCAGGAGGAATTGTCCTCCTTTATAGCGTTAGTACAGTGTGTTGCCAAATTGTTTTTCAATGTTCACCTCACCGAAGCTGAAGGCTGACCTTTGCAGTTGTTACCCAAAGGTGTCATCAGGTCTGAAGAAGTCTTCAGCCAGGAGTAACTTGTTATTTTAGATGCTTAGGCCAGTTGCGCCTGTCAAGCGAGAGTGCCAGGAACGCACACTCAGGGCTGTAATGACCGCACACCCTCCCGCGCTGCGGGCTTGCTGCCTAGGCTCCTCTCCCAGGCAGTCTATACCACTTTTTCCTGCAAGCAGCTGAGTGTAAAGAAAATAGTAAAGCATTCATAAATGTTCCTTTGATTTATTTTTTTGTTTCAACTGTTTTTAGTAGTTGTACAGTGCTGTGCTTACAGGTTGTTTTTTAGCGTGGAGCTGCACATGTGTTCAAATGGCTGAACATCTGTATGGATCAGGTCTCTGGTACTTTTGATAGTGGAATGGGTCTTTCTAAGTGTGTGGATAGTTAAGCATTCCCTAGTAGCTAGACAGGAAAAAAAATACTCATTTCAGTCTGTAAACTAAATCATTGGAGTCATCTGGAGTTAACTTCACAACTGTCAATCATTAGTTAAAGTCAGAAAAATGGATAAGCTGCAACTATATTTTATACAGCCTTTACAGTTCTTTATGTTTTAAAGACAAACACAATTGTGGGGTTTTTTTCAGTAGCAGCCCTGTAACAAATAGGGGAAAAAAAAAGTGATATCCTATCCTGCTTAGGTTAAATAAGACCCTGTCTCCAACAGGCTTTCTGCTGTTGGGTGAGTCCAGAGCTTGCTGCTCTTCAGGTTCTTCTTCCGTGTCTAGCCTTTGAATAGCACTGCAACACTAGAGTCCTTGTTGCATCTGCAGTCTCTGTGGTTTTGGAGGTGCTGTGCGTTGTAAGTATGCTGGGAGCACCTCTCCTTTTCTTCCTTTAAGGGCATTTTAGTATCTTAGTCTGTACTTCTGTAACCACAAATGTCATATCAGTGGAGTCTTACTCCACCCATGCAGGTGATGATAAGGTGACAACTCTGAATTTCCCTTAGTGTCTGTAGTGTTAAAGGCAAAGATACTTGCAGAGGGACCTTGGCGTGATTCTGGCTGATAGGTCATGCAGCATTGAGTGTCAGGGCTGAAGGGGCTGATGACAATCTACTTCCACATTTCTGAAAGTGGGAAAAAAGACAAGGACAGAATAGTAAGGCCCTGCAATGCTTCATGGGACCCCAGCTGCCTGGGAGAGCATTGGACGTGATGCAGTGAGGCCGTGGGGATGCAGGTGACCCCATGTGCACAGGAGCACACGCCTCATGCTCAGGGAGTCTTGTCGCCCACCGAGTCAAAAAAACAGGCTGCTTTTCTTCACTGTGCTGTGCAGATGGCTTGGCTCCATCCACCCTGCAAATGTGGTTCAGTCAATTCAGTCTACCTCTTACAAAAATATCTGGCAGGAAGACTTGTGGTTAGCTTCAGTTGCTGATATCATGGTCCCCTGGACCTCATCTGCTGCCCTGTCAGTCAGGCAGCCCAGCTGGCAGGTACATTCCTGGCTCCCCTTCATCTGTAGTGAGTGACAAGCTGCAATCCAGTTTAGGACTTTAGCCTTTTGATGTTTGGTTTTAGCAGAATTTGCATTGTAATTAAATTAATTCAATTTATAGAGAAAGATGTAAAGGAAAATACAGCTATAAGCTGGCCCCAAAAGGCAAAGAGATAGAAAAACAAACTCTGGGTGCATGATGATGGCAAATTAATTGGCATAGGTGCTGCATTTTGTGGCAAGCATGTTCCAGTTTTTTGTCCTTGATGTTTCTGCAGACTTCCATTATTAAAACAGTCGCTGCCTTATGCTACATCTGTGCTATCAAGCTGCATCGTGTCGGCAAAGGTTCCTTGGCACAGCACCCCAGTCCTCTGTACTGCTGCATTCCTCAGCCAGATTTGGGCGTTGTTTTCATCCAAGCTCACAGTTCCTGCGTACAGTTCAGGACTTTGCCCAGGCCAGGGACTGTTTACTCGTAGTCACACTGGTCTGGAGGCAAACATTGCTCACCAGCATGGGTGTGATGTGTTGCAGGCCAGTTGACCTCCAGGCAAGACAGTGGGTCTTCATTTACTAAAGCACCCAAGCCCTAGGGTAATCACCACAGCATTTCCATCCTCTGCTCTTGCTGGTGCTGATGATTGTGCAGCCGCCTGATGAGTTGGAGAAACTCACCAGCTCTGAGCTGAAAACTTCTTTACCATTGCTGCCATTTGTCGAAAAGCTGAATATTGCTCAAGGAAACCCTGCTCCACTTGCTTTGATGATAATATCATTTTAAAGCAGCTTAAGCTGACCATGAATCAGCATCCTGGGTAATTTAGTGAAGGAAGTGTGTGGCCAAACTGGAACCCAGGTTTCTTGGTTGAATCCCTACAGGTTTTGTGTCTTATCTTGAGAAGCTATGTATGGGCCAAGCCCTCCCTTCAGTCCAAGCTCATCCCATATCACAGTCCTGGCACAAGATTTCAATGAGCTCCAGGATTAGCAAGCAAAAATCACTTATAGTTCGGACATGCTGCTGTTTGACTGCACCTTACTGCACCACGTCAAGATGGCACAGAGTCCAGAGGATCCAAGAGGGACCTAGCAATGTAGGAGAGGATTTTCAGGTGGATGAACTGCAAGGGCCTGCCAGCAGTATGAGCACAGCTGGTTATGAGGTGGGAATTTGGCCCATATTTACCCAAACAGTATAAACAAAACCACAGTCCTCACAGCACTATTTACAGTACTTACCATCCGCGGATTACAGCTCATGTTGTTGCTGGAGAACTAGTCAGGAAACATAGTGCTGGTTCTTTTTTTTTTAATTATTCCATGACTGTTGAGATAAGAGTTAGAAAGTATTGTTAAAACGAAAAGAGCACTGTTATGTAGAAAATACAGAAGTGGTGACTAAGCAGCCCTGAGACCACTGGATGGAAGTTTTCTTTCCATGAAGGATCAGTTAGGGCAGCTGGAAATACATGTCAAAAACTAAAACCAGGCAGTAAATAATGCTGCTTCTGGTTCATCTATTAGAACATCTCCTAGATGGAATATTATGTTTGTGTTCTGTGATCTGTGGGGGTGGTTCAGTCCTTTCCAATCCATTCCCAACTCCCAAATTCCCAAATTCAAGCTGGTTTCAGCCCAGTGGTATGGGTTCTACATGGTTTTCTTCCTGTGATACTATGGCTGTTCACAGTAAAGCCTGGGGGGAATGGCTGACAAGACAAAAATGCCTTTTGATTTCTTAGTTCCTGCCTTGATAGACAGTGTCAACAGACTTCTGGGGAATGCTGCAAGAACTCTTTGTGCTTCTGAGCTGTAAAGGAGTTCAAGGGGAAGGGGGTAAAAATTAAAGCTAATTATAAACATTTGCATTGTTAGTGGTGAGGAGGAGTCCTTGGCGTATTTTGTTGAAATTTTTGAATGGTTTCACTGTATAATTTATATTCTTTGAACAATGAATCAGCTCATTAAAAAAACCCACAGGAAAAAACTAGTTAAAAATGTGCACTGGGAATCATGTTGAGTTGTAGCTACAAGGATAGCTACTGAGGAAAGAAAGTTTTATCTTCAGGTACTGCAGTCTTCCCTCCTACAAAAAGCTTGACCAAAAGGGTCTAGAGTCCACAGCCAGTAAATAGGGAACTGTCATTAGTGTCATTAACTTCAGAAGAAAATTCTAGTAATTGGTCAGTGCTCCTTCTTCAGTAAAATATTTGAAACCACAGGACGTCCAGGTTCCACCTTCAATTATAATATCAAGGAAACTTTCTGCCATGCTAAAAAGCATTTCTGTTTGCCTTGAAAGATAGTCATCAACTTTCATCTACTTGTAGTTGTGCATAAAGGATGTTTTTCTGAGGCTCTTTGAAGAAGGCATGATTTAAGAGAAAATCTCTTATCTACATTTCAGATTGTATCCTTGATTGGGTTGGGTTTTTTGGCGGGACAGAAGATCTTCTTGACCAGGCTGAGAAAGCATAAAATTACAAAAAATTACATATCTACTACATACTGTTTTATATCTTACCCTTCTTCATATCATCTGTAGTCTAATTTCATGCACAGACAGCTTTTACTTCTAGTAAAATGTGAAATTTATATTACTAAAATAAGATTTAGGTCATAATGAATATTTCAGTGCATTTTACATCTGCATGCTAATTAAATTTCAGAGGACTCCTGTGAGGTAGGTAATCCTCATTTTAACCTTTGAGAATGACAAATATGAAGAAGAGATAGTCAGTTCCCTCAGCTGAAGCCATATATTTAGAAGTGTTTCATTTTAGATAGGAAAGTGGTATGCCAAATTTTAAGCAGATCAGCAGTTTAGTAGTGGAACACCTTTAAAATTCTTGGAGCTAGGAGTGAATGCCATATAAGTAGGTGGAACAACAGAAGCAGATCTGTTTTAAAATGCCAATGGCAGCTGCCAGTTTGATTTCTTTACCTAAATCTTAAAATGAAATAAAACAAACAAAACTAATTAGTCATGGTCAAAGTCCAGAATAATTCATATTTCACTGATTTTTATTTTTTTCCCAGTCCTGATACCAGTATTTCTTAGATACAAGGTTGGACTTGTATCCAGCCTTGTATTGGTTAGCAAGGCTGCTAACACTGGTTCCTCAATGGGAGCCTTGATTTCCTATCTCTGATTAGATATATGGAAAAATTTGGTACAGGTTGCCTAGAGAGGCTGTGGAGTCTTTGCCTTTGGAAACATTCTAAACCTCAGCTGGACACATAAGTCTTCTATTTCCCAAGCACTCCAACCATTATTGATTGGAAGGTGAGCAGTTGTGGTGGTTTAACCTAGGCTGGATTTCAGGTGCCCACCAAGCCTCTCTATCACTTTCCTCCTCAGCTGGACAGAGAGGGGAGAAAAGCAAGATGGAAAAAACAGCTCCACTCATGGGTCAAGATAAAAGCAGTTTAATATAGCAAAAGCAAAAGGCCACACAGAGAAGCAAAGCAGAACCAAGAGATATATTCTCTACTTCCCATCAGCAGGCAATCTCTAGCCACTTCCAAGGAACCAGGGCTTCAGTGTCTGTAGTAGTTGCTTTAGAAGACAAATGTAAAAAAAAACAAATTCCCCTGCCCTCCCTCCCCCTATCACTCAGTTTTTATTGCCGAGCAGACATCATATGGTATGGAATATCCCTTTGGTCAGTTGGGGTCAGCTGCCCTGGCTGTTTCCCCTCCCAGAATCTTGCCCACCCCCAGCCTACTGATGAAGGCTGGTGAAAACATTGGAGAGACAGCCTTGATGTGCACCAGCACTGCTCAGTAACAGCTAAACCCCGGTGTGTTACCAGCACCTTGCTGGCTGCCAATACACAGCACATCACTGTGAGGGCTGCTGTGGGGAACATTAACTCCATTTCTGCCAGAGCCAGTACAGCAGTAATATCTCCCACTTCCACAGCCATTTCATCATGGAAGGAAAGAATAACATTGTCCAGTTATTTGGGAGGGAAAAAAAAACCAAAATCTGACTTTGTTATTCAGGAGATGGTTTTAGGCTGTGAGTGGGAAATGGCAGAAGGGGCTTTCTGCTGCCTGTAAGCAGATACAATAAAACAGAGATAGGCAAAGCATTCGCGACTTGTCTTCCTGCTTTGCTTTTTGGTTGCTAAGTAAAGGGACTTTTTGGTTCCTTTTGGATGCTATCCTGAAGTAGCTAACTCTCCTAAATGCCTTTCATGGGGAATTTAGGTCCTACCTAGGTTTCTGGAGTTCACTCTCAGGATCTGCTCCATAAAATGCAGTAAGCTTTAGGTACCAGCTGCTTTAATTGAATTGGCCCTAGACTTAAGAGATCACACTGAATCAGTAGCAGAACATTTAAAAGTTCCCAAATCTCCTAAACCTGTTTGTGCTCCTACAGCAACAGCACATGGAATTTATGAGAGACTCATAATTTTCTGTAATAGTTATAACCAAATCAGCAGCCAGTGACAACATTAAATGAAAAGATCCAGACCTTGTCAGCTCCTTGTTCTTACAAAAGGATATTCATATGGTAATATGCAGTCTAACTCCTCTGTGGATAGAAACTGCATATACAAGGATTCACGTTAACGTCTAGAACAGGAGGAAGGCCTTTTTAGACATTATAAATATCAGCACTCATCACTATATGCAAGTAGATAATTAGGGTAATTATTCCCAATTAGCAGCTGCAAGCCCTGCAGATGGGAATTTCAGGCACTGGTAACTATTGTAAGAAAGCATTTCTGCAAGCTGCAAAGCCCTTTTCCTCTTTTGGAAAAATACACATTTAATGACCGTCACACACGCTGTTAAATATTTTCGTTAATGTTTCAAAATAATTTCTTGCACTGGTATAATACGTCTGCTCTTCTTTAAAGCTGTGTTGGGGTCTGACATGGCTTGGATTTGGAAACTTTTTTTCAAGTATTTATCCCATCAGTTAAAGTAAATGATGACCCCAGGCCAAACCAGAATGCAAATTTTGCTTCTCTTTCTTTGCAGTCCATGAGGGAAAAGCAATGGCAAGGGCCTTTTCCTTGGCTTTAGAAGACAGTGAAAGCACACCAGCTGTTTTCCTAGGGTCTGCATGAAATCTTCTGAGAAAACACATCAAAATTCCTTAGCAGCTCCAGAAGCATTTTCCCTGTGCTCATTGTATTCCGCTCATTCAAATGGCTCAAGGGTAAAAAAAAAAACCCACCAAAAAAACCCACAACCCACATGTTTTGATTGTGAATAATATTTTTTCAATCATAAAAGCTTCTGTGATAGTCATCAGTTACTCTGATTAGAAAGGGATTCTTGGAGCATTTGTGTATACTGTGAGTACATCACAAGCACAAATGGAGCAGGCTTCAGCTTTCATGTGAATCCATTTAACTTATGAATTCAGAAAGTGAAATAAATGCAATCAGCAAAAATAGTAACACACATAACTAAGATATGTCCTCAGGAAGCTCCTTATCACAGTGAAGAAACTGAAGGTTTTAGATACTTTAATGTAAAAAAATCAGTCACTCCTATCTTTTAAAATAAGATTTCAACTTCAATCAACAAATATGCCTGTTTACTCATTTAAATCCAGTTCTTATCTAGGTATTTGAATGTGAAATTTCAGACAATAGAAAGTTGAGAAACTAATTTTTTTTTTGCATTAAGTAAAAGGTTATTGATTAATGTCTTTTTAAACCTGCCATTTAATTAACTTCAACCTATAATGAAGGAAAGAAATTTCAAGCCAAAATAACTATTGTATGAAAAAGTTATTAGATTTTTTTTTGGGAAAAAAATAATATTAAGACCGAACATAATTCAATTTCAGTACAGAAAATTGAACATTTTAACCTGCAGTGGGCCCATGTAGATGCCAATAAATGTTTTTTCAGCATTTGGGTTTTGTTTTTAGGTATGCTGACAGGCAAGTAGAAAAGGAGATTTAAAAGTGAGGGTATTTTTGTCTGATAGCAATTACATTTTCTTAATACATCTCTCTAATTCAGATATTTACTATTAATAGTTTTGCCAGCTGCATATTTTAAAAGTTTTTTGAAAATATATTTATTTTATATATTTTAGGAGTCTGGCTATTACAACAACAACATCTAAATACCTTTTAGGTCTCTGCATTTTAAAAATCCTTCCTCTAACATTAATCTCATACATATTAGGTCTTAGAAAAGAAGTGAGGATGCTGTATCACATGTAAATGCTTCAAGGTTGGGAAGATTTTTCATGATCTCTTTCCAATCACCATCCAAAGCTGATCAGTATGAAAAGTTTGTTTGCATGATTTAACCCATATTTCATTTAGATTCATGCTCCTTCTGTGTAATTTGAAGAAAATTATAACTCATAATTTTTTCTCTGAAATTTGTCTCTAATATTTTTCTGATCTGTGCAAACTGTTTCATCTCTTCTTATCTGACTTCATCTTCGGTTTCTCTTTTTTTTCATCTCCTTAGCTTGTTTCTTTAGTTTAATATCTCTATCTTTACTTGTTCATCCCCTTTTAGGACTTCATTTCCCCCTTAATCCTTTTTTGGGACTCAAAACACCAGGTCTGCTCACTCGGTGTGTGGCTAATTCATGTGTCTTGAAAGAGCAGTAAAGATGACAGGCAGACCATGTTAGTTATTTAAATCCCATCTCCAAGATTGCCAAAGCCAATGGGAGCATTTGCTTCAGCTCTGCAGTGAACTCTTTCTGTAAAAGGTCTCAAACATGTTTGACTTAAAAGTCTTTATTAAACATCCTGCTTTGCAGGAACTCAATATATGTTTAACTGGAAGTGCAGATTTATAGTATATTGGTAAGTAATGCCATTGTACTGTTTAATATATATGAAATCATTATGTTTATAAAGGGTTAGATGCTGCCAAATGCATCAGCCCAGGTCCACTGATGTATTCTGTCACATCCTTCTTTTTAACCATGAGTCACTGTAATGAATTTCAGAGAGTTGCTTATATCCTTTAAGTTAAGTAAATGCTTAAGTGTGTTTCTGGATTAGGACCAGAGGACTCGGCGCCTTGGTAGAAAAAACCAAAGAATCAGCAATACTGGCAGAGACAGGCTTCCTGAGTTTATCCATAAGTCTTTAAACAAGGCTGATTTCATTTTTGTATTGGAAAATGTACTCCTGCACAGTTCTCTGTCAATTTGTGGCATACAGAGATACCCATCAACTCACTGTGATTTATCTGACTACAAATCTTACTAGTTGAACACCTCAACTGCATGACAATAGCCTCAACCAAGTGTATTAATGTTTAACTGGCTGTGTTCCTAACATATTACACCCTCTATAAACTATTCTGCAGTTTGTAAATAAGAAAAAAAAAAGCCACATTTGGATTAGGTCTTTTTTCTCTATAGAAGTTTGCCCTAAATCAGAATCTTATCCATGTATGCCAAAATCACAGTTTAATTTAACTTAAATACTTTGCTTACCTTCCTGAAAAGTGGCCAGAGACTCATATTGCTCGTATTGCTTAGGGGAGGCCTCATTGCTCTCTACAACTGCCTCTTCTTGCAGATAAGTAGTAAGACAAGAGGGAATGGCTGCAAATTGTGCCAGGGCAGGTTCAGGTTAGAAATCAGAAGAAATTTCTTCTCAGAAAGAGTGGTTGGGCATTGGAACAGGTTGCTCAGGGAGGTGGTAGAGTCACCGTCCCTTGGGGTGTTCAAGGAAAGGTTGGATGACGTACTTAGGGACATGGTTTAGTTAGTAATATAGGTAGTAGGGGGACAGTTGGACTAGATGATCTTGGAGGTCTTTTCCAACCTTAATGATTCTGTGATTCTATATAAAGAAAGCTGGTAAAAGACTGAAATATTCAGCTGTCAATGAGCTTTAGGGCTGAAACACCTGATCAACTTACTCTTGATCAGGTGAAAATCTGTCTGCAAACTTTTAAGAGGTTAAGCTAAACTATTTCCTGCAATTTTGAGCATGTCTACAGATTAAGTATTAAGCTTGCAAAACATCATTTGATTGTTCCTTAAGTTCTAACATTTAGACATTGAAAATTTCCAATCTTGAAGTTGGAATTAAGTTGCTAAAACATTTGGGAACCTTAGAATTTTCTTTTCCTATGTGTTTCTGAAGAATAAAAATTCATTACTTGTCTTTGTAAAATAATAATTATTTAAATATATGAAAATAACAATGCTCATTTTGTGTGTGTGTGTGTGTGTGTGTGTGTTTTATGGTCTCCATTAGGTACCTCAGGATGAATGGGGAGGATACCCAGCTGGTGGGAAAGATGAAGAGATCCCCTGCAGACGAATGAGAAGTGGGAGCTATATTAAGGCCATGGGAGATGAAGAAAGTGGAGACTCTGATACTAGCCCCAAGACATCGCCAAAATTAACGGTTCGACCGGAGTCATTGTTAAAATCCATTGGACAGAGACCACTGGGAGATCATCAAAAGTAAGTTTCACTATACCATGTTATACACCTTCCTGAAAGTTTCCACAACTTGAGTAATTTTTCTTTGTGTCTTGCTGATAGTGGTCAGTATCCATGAGAAAATATGACACTGTTATTAAAAAGCTAACTTTTATATCTTCATTTTAAATGAGCTGTATTTTCATGTGATTACTGGATAAAAAACTGACATCTTCATCCATGTAACCAGCCTGCTACCTCAGAAAGAGTTTTTTATGTTTACTAAAGGAAATATATCCCTATTTTTATTGAAAATTTAGAATTCTGAATATTTTTTCTCTAGAAGGATATTGTATATTTTATATTACAATTGTTTCATTGCTTTCTCTGAGACAGAAAATACACTCGATTCTATAGTAGGTATAATAAAAATGCATAATTGTATCACATATTTGACACCTTACATCCTTTTTATCAGTACAATGCTTTATGTATCAGCTATACTGTATCATATGCATTTGAACACATTGTGGGGCTTTTGTTTGACTGGGGTTGTTTTTTTGCATTCGTACTACCTACAATACAATCTATTAAATAACAAAAGTGAATTTTAAAACGATAGGAAATATGTTTTCCAATAGATCTTTATTTTTCTCTCCTTTTTATCCTTTCGATATATCATTTTACAACTAAACTGTAAGTGTATTTCTGAAGACAGTTTCAAAGTGTTAGTCTGATTTCAAATCTGCAGCTTCTATTAACATGACTGGATGTTTCTCGTGGCTTAGAAAATTGATCTTTTTGCCTGGGAGAAATACATAAAATGAAGAAATTAAGAGTGAGACCTTTGATCAAAGGTTGTTTATTGTTCTGTAGGTAATACCATGTATAGTATACCATAGTGACTCATCTTTTCATAACATAAAATAAAATAAAACAAAAACCTTAGGCAAAAATCCTTTTGGCTTAATTAAATTGAATTCTTTAGCTTGCAATCTGGAAGAAAACCATCAACTTTCACTATCACGGAAGGGAACAGTTTACAACTATATTGTTTCACATAGCTTGCTCATGCATCTCTCTAGTCTCAATTCAGATGCACAAACAAATGTGTCTGTACCATGAGCTGCTGTAAGATTTCTGAGATACCATGAAACAAGACTGGCAGGTCTTCGGTCTCAGTTGGCAGCTAAATCTGGGCAGGATACCTGATGGCATTTTACAGGGTGCCAGGGCCACTGAGCCAAATTCTGAATGTGAATCTGAAGTATTTGCTAGAGTGTTAGTTCCAATGATGAAGACATGACCTGTAACATAAGTATTGCTGGCAGACCTGTTCCTGACTGATGAAGGTGAGAAGATGAGCTCTTAATGACAGTGGTTGGAAGCAGTATTTTCATTTTTTATATTCTCAGTTTTTGTATCAGAGCTGAAATTCAGGGTCAAGGCATGCTGGCTGCATCAACTGGCTCAATCTGAATTTGAGAAAGTCCCCAGGAAACAAAAAAAGTGTTTGATTTTCAGCTGATGAGTACGTGTCAGTGAGAATAGAGGTCTTACAGGATGAGGAGCCTGAATTTCTCAGCCATAATGGAGGCAAATGTTGTGAATTCTTCCATCCTGAATTTTCTGATAAACGGCTCTGAAAGCTCTGGGCCCTGCAAAAAAAGCAATTCTCCTTTTGGATATTAGTATATTAGTACTGCTCCAGCCACAGCCTGGCTGTGTTGGGGCATTGGTGTGGGCCAGGGATCATTCCCAGATGGCAGTTTGGACACAGCCATCCTGTTCTTCAGGGTAGGCCATATCCATACTAGTGGCACAAACGAAAATCTTTTCTCAGAGACTGTTCTAACTTTCCAAGCACTTAGACCAAATAAAATACAATCTACTCTGTTCTTTGGTTTTGGCTGTGGTTGGGCCTTCCCCAAGTGAACTTGGACAAACAACACAATTTTTCCAGCAAGTGGCAGGACTCAGTGCCTGCCCCAGACCCCCACAGTCGATGAACAGAACCAGACAGCATCTAGACATACATATTCAAACAAAGAATGTCTTTCAAGAATAAAAAAAAGGGTCTTTCTGATCTATTAAATCCTGAAGGCGGGTGGCTACTTGTAGGTTAGCACCAAATGGTGTGTCTTCTGTCGGTTTTCCATGTATCGCAAATACACCGCTCAAAATATAATTGAGTAAACCACAGCTGCGATGCTGATGCAGTGTACTGGGGTTGACAGCTGTGCCTGTTCATGGTCCCAGAGGATTTAATAGCATAGTTACCACTAACTGCAGTCGGAAAAGGAGGAAGCTTTTTCTAATACTGTGAAATATTATTAGGGGCTCTGTTGAGAATTTGTCGCAAACACTGCACTAGGAATAATTGAGCAGTCAGGCTGCTGCTGACAGATATCTTTTAAATCCTTCTTTTTCCCTTAAACTGAGGGGCAGAACCTTGAATCTGCCAGCCTAGCATACACCTTTTTTTCCAGTGAACTTCAAGCAAGGATGCAACACCTATTCTGGTTCTTGCCTGTCTTTCTTGCAAAAATCTGCAGGTTTCAGCAGCCTTTAAGCAGAAAGAAAATTTCTTGTCTCACGGGAATACAGAGTGCCGATCTTAAACCTGGGGTTTCACCACACCATCTCGTCCCAGTACATCTCTGTCTCCCTGTCACTGTGTTATCTTTCATGTCTGGGGGATTTCTATGAATGCTTTAGCAAAGGATGATGGTTATGGAGCCTTCCTCCCTTCTTCGGCACGGTTCAGTAATCCCTGTTGCATGCTGAGTACCCTTCATACCACTGATTGCACTGCTGAGCCAGAAGCCAAGGTTTTGAACAGCATTCCTGCATGTATAGTAGGGCTGAATAGCATTTCTGGACTCTATTAGGAGAAATTAGATAATTCAGTATGTCAGCTGCATTAACTGGCTTTTTAGCTTGCTTACCAGGACAGACGGAGCTAATGCACAGAAATAAAATGGGGCTTATACTCTCTTAGTCCTCTGCTTGGATGGAAAGGATAGCTCAGGGTTCTGACAGAGCACCGGTAAACCTGTAATAAAGCCTGAATATTGGTAGTTTTGGTGGTGTCAAAAAATGTTTTGGCTGCCAAATGTATGTAGGTGAGTTTCATAAGAATAAGCCTAGTTTTCTATCGCTATTGTGAATAGGATATAGCGACCATTAGAAAAGCCTTCACTTAGCCTTTGACAGACTTTTGCCATATGCATGTTTCTCCTCTGAGTTTCATCAGGCATCCTTGAAACGAGTTTTTTCCCTTCTAAATTCTGTTTCTACTTTGATAAAAGTAAGCCCCTATTTTGTTGGCTTGTGCTGCTCAGAGATTCAGTAAATTGAACGTTTACAATTCATAAACAATAAAAATGCTTTTTTGTGCCCAAATAATTTTATTTGACAACATACAAATAGGTAAAAGTAACTGATTCAAAAGAAGCATTCAAATTCTGAAATAATGTAAGTTATTATTAAATATACAAGAGTATATTTTACTGCAAGTGGGAATAGAAAAGAAGTGCAGGGTCTGACCGCTGCTCTTTTAGGCAGATGGCAGAAGCAGGGCGCATGCCCAACCACTGCCATCCGGTGAGCACCTCTGTCCAGCTGTTAGCACAGCCAGTGCATTCCCCAGCCCACTTTCAGCCAAGGCCACCCAGCTCTCTTCTAGATAGTGCCCAGGCTTGTTTTGGGGACTAACCCTGCTGGATGCAGCCCCCCCACTGTAGGATAAGAAAGCATATGGGTCAGTTGGCCAAAGGATAAGATAAGGGACCGAGCTTGTTTCTGAGTACAGCTATAGCCTAAGTGACTGGAATTTTTCTGGGTTTTTCAAAAATTAAATGCATCTAAATATTTAAATTACTCACTGAAGATAAATGGATTTCAATTCTTTCTTTGTGATTGCTGTTTCAAAAGACTGAATAGTATGTTACACTACTTACTTCTATAACATCAAGTCGAAAGCCAGTGTAATTTATTATTATCATTATTAAATTGCATTTGAGTGAAGTATAATGCAATAAGGCTTGCTGTGGTGGAGACAGGACACGCACTCAAATCTGCTTCCTTTCCAACTTTTGTTTGCTTGGAATGGTGCCAGCAATCCCATTTATTGTGGAAATTATCTTGACTCCCAGTAGTCCCAGAAGAAAAAAACCCAAACAAACAAAAAAAAACCCCACATATTTTTAAATTATTTAATTTATTTTTGCATTATGATTAGACTTAGAAAATATTTTGGATGTCAGCTTTGGTATCCTGTGAACAAATATAGGTCTTCTGGAGGTGAAATGCAAGCCCTTTCAATTCAGTCTGTCGTTTTCTGCCATGCTGTGGTACTGCTGGGAATGGAGTTAAATTATGTTGGAAGGTAGTTTGCAGAAGGTAGCTTGCAGAAAGTTGGTAGCATGCTGCTGGGTATTTTCATTGACAGCAAAGGTCAAACCTGCTGAACACTTTGTGGATCTGGTAGCTGAAACAAAGGGAAAGTCTGTCCTAAGTAAGTTTTGTGCAATCCTGGAAGAGAGAGTGACCCACATGATTTGTAAAGGTATCCTTGCAACCTAGTAAATGCCATTTCTCTGTATTTTTGACAAAACCAAGCAAAGACAAGAGATGGAAGTATGAGAGACACTGGGATCCAGAAAGGAAAGCTGAAGAAAAGAGTAATTTGGGATTATGCGATGGAAAAAAAATTCTACGACTGAAGATAATGTTTCAGTTATTTGATACTTCTTATTTACCAGGAAAAAGCATTTAATATACCGATTATGTAATGGAGCAGGATAGCACTGTAGAAACGGCAAGTTCCATGTTCAGTACCTCCTTTTTGAAGTGTTACAAAAGACTGAAAACTGTCTAACCATTTAGTCAAAGGGGATAACAATAGTATTTAGCCTAAAGTTAACACACTCTATTTGAAGATCATACTGGTATCACTCATACAAATGAAGTCATGCTGTGCTGAAGTTTTCCATTATGCTCTGAAGTGACTCATGGGAAAGTAGATGCTGCAAATATGAGGATGAAATAGTTTAAACTAGAATGAAATAAAATCAATGACAGCAATGTGCACCTTTGCTTTGTGATCCTGTAATGGTGGCCCTTACTGTGGCAGCTGGTAGTCCCGATACTTTAAGTTGATGAGTGAGCAGACAGAAAGACATGTGAGCAGATAGACAGTACAAAAATTAAGAATTTTACTGAGGAAAGAAATCTGCCAGAGCACAAATTTTTTGGTGGACTGCCACAGTATAGTACCAGTGGTGCTTTGATATGCTTTGCTATATTCCCCATCTAAAGTTCTGCTGGGGCTTGGCCTATCTACAGAAGTGTCTCAAATTCTGAGTTATGTTCACAGAGAAAGCAGCCGTGCCCTCCTCAGATGTTTAACTCCTTTGCATTGAATGTTATTAAGGGCCACAACACACTTGAAGAGACAATGCATGTCTGTGTTTCAGCCACTCTACATCACAGTCTGGTATCTCAATGCAAAATCACTTTTTCAGTAGCTTAAGCTACTATGCCGAAGTATGACCTGAAATGGTTGCAACACAAGTGTTTTCTAGGCTGATGTTAAACCAGATCAAGCCCATGGCTTGCAGTAAAAATAACCTTTCCCTGCCCCTCCCATGTTCAGAGTGAGAGATCACATCTCACTAACCGCCACACTAACTTACCCTGACTTAATACCTGGACTGTGACCCAAGGCATGTCCACACGTTCTGCTCTGCTGACTCTATTATGGCAACAAAAATGTTGCCAAAGCACACAGAGCAAAGGAGTTAAACTGCAACAAGATCTGACAGCACTTAACTGCCAGAGCCCTTGGCTCTGCAGAAATTGTGTAACAGCATAGGCTCCCCTGACACATATGAAAGATCTCTGTTAAAAAAAAGAAAAATCCTACCACTTGTAACCATTTGCATTAACCATCCCACACTCACAACATGAGAAAGTGAAAACCAAACAAGAAGTTTGGAAGCACTGCATGAAATCCAACCTCTGTCTTTTAATCCATTTCTGCCCATGACGGTGGCACCACCACATCATTTGGTGATGGGCAAATGTGTTTCTCCTAGAGAAATACCACTCTGTAGGTACGCAGAGAGAAGGCTCGATCATGCAGGCTGTAGGTAAGTGTGTGCATGTGGAGGACTGGTTGTGCTGCAGAAAGTCACAGATTGAGTGTTTAAGCACAGCTTCCTTGCTTGAGAAGCTAACACCCTATTTCAATGCGCTCCGTTGCTGCACACCAGTGATGCGAGCCTTTTTTAATTTTTAAGGGTAAACTTCAATTTGCCATTAACTCTCCTTGTGCACTTTAAATTAGGAATGGTTTTGAAGCCATTCCAGAGAACAGCAGAAGAGATGGGAAAAATCACTGGAAAAATAACCCCCATCTTTTATAAGGTTTTTATTTATCTTTGGTTTTTTCCTCAATCTTCTGACTCTAAAAAGCCTCATTACACACTTCATTAGTAGCTTTCTGAGGCCCTATGGTGTAGTAGCATCTACTCAGAGTCTCTGAGGGGTGAAATTGGAGATTTACTGAGGAGAGTTTGAGGGCTAATTACAAAGCCTTATCAACTAATAATGCAATCAGTGGGCCACTGGCACAGTGATGGTGTTCTCTGCTGCAGTCAATAAGATCTGGGTTAGATTAGTCCACAGGGTTAAGAGGGAATGCTGATGAGGGCAGCTAGTCATCTGGCTACCTAGGAAGTATCTGTCAGGGGGTCAGAAGATAGTCCCTACCCTTTCTTCCTCTGCAGAATAATAGGAAACATTCTTTAGCTGTGTTAGGCACCTTGTTCTCTTAGAAGTAGCAGAGTGCGAAACCCGGGGAGTAATTGAGCCCAGATCTCCTGCTTCATTGTAGCAAATACCAGCTTTATGTTGTAGGGCTGAACCATATTACCCAGGATTAGGGATGGAAAGGGGATCCTAAGGCTCTGAAAAGTGTAGGGTCTTCTCAGGAATAAAACAGGCTTTTGTCAGAAAGATGCAATTATGTGATAGATTGCAGTGAAAATGCACTGAGATTCAGGCCAGCCTCACAAGCACAAATACTGAGATCCAAGAGAAAATATGTTTCTGGTTTCTGATGCTTATTCGTTCCTGCTTTCAACAAGTATCCTAGTTTTACTTTTCATTTGGAAAGGATCAATATTTGCTTTTCTCATTTGTTTAGTTTTTAATAAAAACTAGGTGAGACTATAAATTATGGTCATTGAAACACTTCTCTTCAGGTGAGGATTTGGAAATGAAGATGCTTTTGGTTGAAAAGCAGAAACCGTTTATGTATTTTCACGTCTCCTAATTGCACTCTATTTTCCCCCCAGAAATTTTACAGTCACATTAATATCTTCAACTTCAGCATGAGAAGTTCATTTATTTGCTTAAGACCTGTCAGCTTTAATGGACTTATTTGTATGTTTAAATTAAACACACACTCGGATGCTTTACTGAGTCCTGATGGTCTGTAGTCTATGTTTGTTCTGCCTAATAATGTTTTTGGGTTTTTTCTGCATGTGTACATTTTTATGTATTGAAAGCAAATAAAGGGAGATAGTTTCCTGAAGAAAATTATGAATATTTCAATTCCATAAAAGGGTTAAGGAACATACATCCAATATATGAATTCTGCTTAGATCCTCAGATCCACTTCCTGAACTCTACAGGATGCTTTAAATGCCTCTAAGTTTTTGCCATTACAGCTGCCTGAGTTTTGTTGTTGCTGACCAGTTCACTGCCTACTCTCCAAGGCAAGCTCAAAATAGGATATCGGAACAAGACTTCTCAGATTAGCTATATGTGCACATCTGTCACCTCTTACAAACAATAGCTCTGGGTTTAGATTTACCACATCGGGCTCTTTTTTTATTACATGCACATTCTGCGTGATTTGGAGTACGAGCTTGATTGAGCCTGCATCCTCTGTATCTTTGCAAGGAGTGATCAAACCACCAGACTGTTAAACTATTCCGGATGATTTCTTCTCATTTTCTTCTGGTTGATGTTGTACAAAATCTCTAAATACTTACTGACGAGAAAAGTTGTCTCCTACCCATGATTAGTAGGTATTTCATAAGGATGGAAAAAGCAGTCTCCACCTCTTTCCTTACATATTCCTGTAATAAATAAAATAGTCAATATCTTTCCGGCACCTTTTTAAAAAAAGGCTATGGGTCAATGATGAAACATATAGGGGTCTTAAAAATTTAATTTGGCCCTAATTCTCATATCTATCACTGATCAAAGAGAAGCTCCAGTCTGGCAAAGATTAGAAAAGAATTTCTTCGCTAAGGATAAATTCACCAAATTTATGTGTACTTCCCATTTTTTCAAAGAACCAGACTGACTGCGCTATTCCAAAGGGAGAATCAGACTTAATGTCTATACTTCGAGTTCTCCAAGGGGCTGCACGCAGGCACATCTGTGCCCCTTTGCAGAGCTCGATTGACTGCAGCAGGGATCCGCGGAGACACAGTATGACTCGCAGCTGCTGTACAATGGCACCGCTAGCCAAGCCTAATCATTAGATTCTGGTCGATGAGGTATTTCATGTACCTACAAAGACATAGTTAAGATAGATCCAGATAGAGAAATGAATATCCATTGAAATGCAAATCTCTCAATAAAATAGGTTTTGATAACTTATGCTACCTTGCTAATCCTAATGCACCTCCCTTTTAGGTGCCCAAGATGAATTCTTTTACAAATTTTATCTTTTTTGTCCCAGAATGATACTTGTGAATTTCATGCACTGATTTAAGCAGAGATGATTGTACTTTCTTTAATGTTCCCATTCATTCTCAGATTTTGGGACAAATGCAGGCATGATCATGAAAATAAAAAGCTGCTTTTTAGAATATTGCAATTCAAAAAATTAATTTCATGGAAAATGGAGGGGTTTTTTATATCTAATGCTCCTTTAATAAACTTGATAGACCCATTCAGAGTTAGAAGGTGACTTCCTTGCTGCAACTTTTAGAGACCTGGGAATATTGTCATTCACTTCTGCTACCTTCTTAATCCAGGCTGCACTGGTGGCTGGACATTTGACAGAGAACAGGTCCTTTGGGGACTGATAACTGGTCTGGATCTGTGAGTAGATCAAGGAACAACCTTGGAAAGTGTACGAGATTTGCTGCATTGTTAACATCATGTCCATATATTTTAAGCAAAGTATTAGCCTTTTGAGAAGGTATATCATATCAGTCACTTACTAGAAAATAAAATACAAATGGGCAGTGGGACAGAGATCCCTTTCTCAGGACTTGTGTGGCCCATGTTCCCACTAGGGTTATCTTGACTGCCAAGTACCACTGTTCAGGAATCTGAACTTGTAGGGAGAAGTTAGAGTTGCTTTGGTTTGGTTTGACTCCGGTTTAGCTGTAATCTCTAAAACCAGGTCAGCCTCTAACTTTGGTATTTCAAAGTGTCCTAAAAGTGAAAGGTTTACTGTCATACATACCTTTGCACCATATGGCAGAAAGATTTCTCTTCTGCAAAGCATGCAGCAGTTGTGTAAGTCATGGGACTGTACCATGTGTTGTAATTCCAGTTTATAGTAATACCTGTCATAAAGCAATGACAAGAGACGTCAGGAAATGTGCCACAAACTGTCCTGAGTTTCATCTGAACTCGGGGATGTCAAAGCATGGGCTGAGTGCCACATGAAGGGATAGACTTCCAGTGAGCGGTGCAAGGTGCTGTGGTACCGACTGGCGCGGGAATGCCTCAAGTCCCCCAACACTACCTGCTGAAGTTGTTGGGCTGCTTCAGACAATATCCATGGTCGTATAAACTTTCCAAAAGTTATATAAAACACTAGAATGAAGGAAAAAAAAAAAGCCCCAAAACTAGTTGTTTACTTTTGATATAAAGTATAGCAAGCATCCTGTTGAAAATACAGTTAATAGAGGAGAAAATAGACGGCTTAATAATAGATGGCTAAAGATGAGGAAATGAGTCCTTCCTTCATCATTAGTTAATGTGTGATCGCAGCTATTGAACTACCTTCAATGACTGCTTCTTTCTTTAAAACATGTTCTAAAAAGCTCCCTAGTTTTACAAGTCATCTGTTACAATGGTATAAGTGGGGAAAAGTTAAGGAGATGCAGATGTGCTTTCCATTTCCTGAAATCTCTGGACAAACTTTACTTACATTGTAATCAAAAAGAATTGGGTAAAATTCTTCCTACATTTTCACTGTACTGAGTCCTGTTAAGGTCAGCTACAAGGCAGCAAAACTCAAAAGGAAGTTTGCTTACTGGAGTCAAAAGAATAAAAAAAAAAAATGTCAGCCCATCGCTTCAGTTTGCTGTTTTTACTTTTCACTTGTTGGACTAAAGTAACCAGTATCTTCCAGCAATTATTTTCCCCCATTCTGGTCTTAAATTGAGGTTTTGTTGAGGTGTGGGCAAGGATAGTTAGTTTCTACAAGAAAGAGAAGAGTTTGTGCCTTTTTGTAAGCTGATGTCCCCAGTCAAGGAGTAGCAGGGGTGAGCTTGGCTCTGGGAACAGGTCGGGGTGTTAAGGGTATCTCTGAAACTTGCACAGGACAGAAGTAGGACAAGTGGCCAAATGCTGGCTTCTGCAATGCTGTTTTGGAAGATCTTGAGCAGGACAACTGTGAGATGGAAATTAGGAGGATTTATGTACCAGTAAGGTTTAGGATCTGGGCTGTTCAGGAGTGAAGTAGATCCGTATTTGGGATTTTGGTAAATGTGAGGGGGTGGAGGAAGGGCCAGCTTTCAGATAGGAGCAACAAAGTGTATGAGGTTTGGATATGGAAGCCTCAGTCTGTACAGACTAGAGGAATGTATGAAAAGGGCAGCTGTGATGCAAGGCTCCTAGAAACTTCTAAGGAGGAATTCTGCTGCCTCTTCCCTTATTCTTTACCTATGTTTTACTGTTGGAATATGCAACCTCTTTCCCATTCATTCAGTCTATATCTACTAACCCAGATACACTGTCCCAGATAAGCATGCCATACTGTAGTTCACTTCGTGTGCTTATAATACAGTATTTTGTTCTCTATGAATACACTCAGGCAATCCACTGAGCACTGCTGCAAACTTAGTTGTCCTCACCAGCAGTTGTAAAGCTTTGCCCTTACAGTAGAGGTTCTCAAGGCCACTGCACGGGACTGCCGTGTTCCTAAAACTTTCTGTAGGCTTTGAGCCATGCTTGGAGCTGAGCTGCTTATTAAATTGAAGACAGCTTCCCATCTGCCCTGGAATCACCCTTGCCAATGGAAGAGGGCTCTTGAGGGCTTTTAAAAGGGAATCCATTCCTAAGATCTTGGGGATTTTTTGAAAAACAAATGGAAACAGGACTGACATACCAATTTAATTTTTTCTATTATTCTCATCCTCTTCCTCCTTTTCCATGGTACCAAACTTTAGTCACATCTTTGATTTTCATGTAATTGTGTGTGGTCTTGGAGATGAACTGTCAAACCGTCTCGTGCTCATGCTTGTCTTGCCCTTCTTCAGTGATCAGCTGACATACAAGATTATCTACTACAGATCGTAAAAGAAAACAGTTTTCTTTTATCAAAGTGATAGACATGTGGTGTTTTGGAAATGAAGGTCAAGAATTTTGTCCCTAAGCTTACAGGTGATAAGCGGATGTCATTAAAAAACCAATGCTACATGTGGTGTGTGCTTTTGTAGCTTTGCTGACAAGCATTAAAGTTCCTTGAGGAACAGGAAATTACATTTGAGAGCAACTTCCTGGTGTAACTTTTAGGTCTATGGCAGTTTGGTTCTGGATCATGTTTATAGCAAGATCATGATTTTTACCATGCATTGAGACATTTATCCTAGAAGATAACTTTCAATGTATATCTTTGAAAAGTAATCTTCCTTTTTTAATCAGGAAAATTTCAAAGTATTAATCAAATGGATGTTAAATTGCTTTTAGGGCGTAATATTTCTTTTATTTTCCTACAGTCCTAGTGCTCTCCTCTGATAAATGAAATGTTATTTAACAATCATATGATGTCTAAACTCATCCATCAAAACTCAGCTGTTTAGCAGTACCATGAAGTACTAGTCTTCTTTCCCTAATGAATTATTACCGTAGAAATCACTGTATTTAGTGATAGCAATACCTCACAACGATAATTAAATACTAGGTTGTTGAGCATTACTTAGCAAAAGAGACAGTTAATAGGAGCCAGTTTAAATTAATTATTTGTAAGTGGTTTATAAAATAATTTATAATTTTGTTCTAAAAATATTTATAATTTTATTCTTTTCTTAACGTGGTCCATGTATCAATGAAGAAACCTCAAATGTCTCTTTCATAAACTGCATCTGAGCTCAGAATCCCAGATTTTACACCTGATGACAGACAGAAGATCCAGAGAAGACCCATCTAACTGTTTTGAAAAATAACTAAATTAACAATACTGGACAAATTTAGTAAAGCATATGCAAGAATGACAAGAAGCAGGTTTCCTACAGAGGAAAGGAAGTTCAGTTACATACAGCAACTTAATAGAGATAGTTCAGCTTTACACCACTTTGCCTTATCTATTATATTTGTCTCCATACCTTTGGGAACAAAAATGCTGCTACAGTTCTTGTTTTCTTCATCTAAAACCAAATTAGACCCTCTATCAGATAGCTATCTTAATCTGCAAATTGCTTTGACTGTAATGACTTAATTAACCTCTGATCACATGCCTGCATCAATCACATGTATTTTCATTTTGGTTGTAGCAGCTATAGCATAGTTTCTACATAGTTTACCTCTGCCTTGAGGTTATAGAGGTAAACTAGCCTCTGTAACAGAGGTATTCCATAGAAAGCACTGATAAAAGACTGGAAGAAAAAGATGTTTGTCCTCACAGGAAATTGTTTAAAAGTTGGTTTTTGTTTGTTTTTTTTTTTTAAAAAGACACCTTCCTTTCATCGAGATGAAAACCAAGCCTCCTTTTTTTGAAGAAGAAGATGTTGGCAGCAGCCCATGTTGTAAAAGCAGATAGCCCAGCCATTGGCAGATGCACTGAGGAAGCAATGCTATGTCTTTGCTGACCCTGAGATGGCCAAGACAGGGAGAACACATGGAACTGCTTGAGAACATATCTCCCAAGTATAAGGTTGGGGGGTCTAGGAATCCCATCTGCCCTTGCAGCTGGTGATGTGAGTGATTCTGGGTCATTTCACATGTCTGACATCAAAGGACATGGTCACATATGAACATGGAGCTAAACCCTATTTTCTGCTGTAGTCAGAGCCATGATAAAGGGTCTGCAATTCCTCCCTGAGTGCTCCGCAGGGAACACTTCCAGCCCAAACTCAGGTTGTTTCCACTTAGTGAGGACGGCTGGGTCCTTTCCCAAGCACCAGCCTATGGTCATACTCAGTGTTTGATAAGTAGGGTCTAAGAAACAAGGTCCTGGATTGTGCCTCGTGTTGCACAAAGAGCTGAACCTGTGGCTTTCTCATTCACTGAGTGGTCTGGTCATTCCAAAGAAGTTGTTTCCCCCTTCACAGGGAAATGCCCGACATCCCAGGCACGTGTCACAACCACAGCCGCTCTGAGTAAATCTATCAGCTAAGAGTCAAACAGCTGTATTGCTGATACTGATAGACATTCAACTGGCACAAATCTATTGTTCCCAGAAACCATGGTTTTGTTAAAGCTACCTTTAAGGGATAAAATGCCTATTTACTGCATAAAACCCAACATTTTCTGAAAGATGAATTTATTTGTGCACTGCTGTTTAAGGATGAGTGTCACCTGGCTCCTAAAATCTGATTTTCAGAGGTACTGAGTTCCGTGGTAAATCTTGTTCACAACTTTTTACTTTGTTTATTTATTTATTTGTTTGTTTTATATTCACCGCAAAGTTCTTCTTTTAGGTTATTTTCCTGGAACAACAGCTAAACAATGTATTTGCCATAAACCATGAAGACTAATATACCTCTGTAATGAAAGCATACTGAAGAGGGGTGGGTGTGGTGCTAGGGTCTCAGTCCTCCAAACTGGGAGATGTGTTGTAAGAAAAGCATTTCTAGAGCTTCATGCAGTTGCTCTGAGTACCTTAATAATCTTTCTCTTTTAGCTGAACATGGGATATTTTGATCTTTTTTTAAAAATGTATAATTCCTTTGAAGATAAAAGGTCTCTTGATGCCTAGCACCTTGATGAAAAACAGATGACAAGTAACAGATTTTACCTATGAAGAACATTTTTTGTTACTTTGGTTGATGCTTTAGCTCTGGTTCTTGTTCCTGTTGACCTAGACATTCTCTTTTAGTAAAAGTTCAACATTAATAGCCAGGAGGATTGATGATGTTTAAATACAGCAAAGACTTCAACTTTCATATCACCTAGGTAGCAGAGCTGCAGACAGATTCTCTGCTTGGGTTAAGGCGTTTGACTACAACAGATCTATGATGCTTTATATAGAGAGATATTGACCCTGGGGAATGGATTTGTGAGTCTCATACAAATTACTGTCTTTAGTGTCCTAATTGATTCCATCTGTAGTTTTACACCCTTTCCTTTTTTTCTTCCTCTTTCCTTTGTAGTCAGAGCTACCTTCAAACTGCAAGCGACGTGCCTGGGGGTCACAACCTGGATCCCTCTGCAAACTACAATTCCCCAAAGTTTCGCTCAAGGAATCAGAGCTATATGAGAGCAGTGAGCACACTCAGTCAGGCCAGCTGTGTTAGTCAGGTGGGAAATTCTTGTTATAACTTTTCTTGTAGGTTAATCACAGATGCGAGAGTTGTTCCTAGTGGGTGGGCTTAGGGTATTTTTTTTAATTAATATCAAACTGAGGATGTGAATTGTCAAAGTAATTCAGTTCTAAGGAATGTAACCCTTGTTTAAAATTTTGAGAAAATACTGAATGCTAGAAGCAAAGGGACACAATCATACATAATATTTTCCATTTATTTTTCATTAAAGATATGAATACTGCTATTTTCATTTTCAGTCTATATTAAATATTTAAATTTTAAGAAGATTCAGACTGAGCATAAGGGGCACATTCCTACGATACTCATCCTCAGAAAATATCTACTCTGATTTCAGTAAATGTGGATTGCCAGATTAAGATATAGATTGAAATAATTATGCTCCAAAGGAGCAGTGATTCATCTTTAAACTCAATCCCTCGTTCTTCTTGGGTGAAAAATAAGTCCCATCAATTATTCCATGTACAGGGACTTCTGAAAAGTATTTTTCCACCCTGCTGGTTTTTAGTTAGTACTAATTCATGTTGAAATGAGATCTGGAGTGCAAGCAGCCTTACAAGGTATGTGCATGTTCTGTTTAGCAGAGGGCTTTCCATAAAATTTGCAGTGTTCCTAATGTTCACTGGTCTTGACATTATTTCCCTGTGTTGCTTCATGATGGGTGGGCCCTGTCCTCTTCTCAGACATGTCTTGCTTTATTTTTCTTTGACCATTTAGTGAGGCACCTAAGGGTATAGTAGTTAATTATGCACAATGATTATGTTAAAAAAATTATTTTTTTAAGCAATTTTGTATTCACTTACATTCTTACATTCAATTTTTATTGCATGGCTATTCAGGCCTGGATTCTCATCAAACTTGAGGCTTTGAACTGAGGCAACAACTAAAGCTTCCACTGTAGTTAATGGAGTGAAAGAGTTTCTTCCATGACAATGCACATCCCAAGTGGGCTAAGAACCCTCTGGAAATGCTTGTCTATCTCTGATGGCGGTAGAGAGTCAGGAGGGACT
Source organism: Zapornia atra (assembly GCA_013400835.1). Classification (NCBI taxonomy): domain Eukaryota; kingdom Metazoa; phylum Chordata; class Aves; order Gruiformes; family Rallidae; genus Zapornia; species Zapornia atra. Next base: position 184,841 of record VZTU01001745.1, read on the forward strand.
TGTCGCCTGATTAATGCCCTTCAGTCAAATTCCTTCATTTCTGTGGGATAAATCTAAGTACAAGCTTGTATAGCAAGCATCAGAATTAGAAATAGATAGTCATTTTCCAAACCTTTCATTATTTTCCGTAGCTCCCTTCTGAAACCTGTCCCCATCATTTTCATGCTTTGTTTTTCATTATCCTGGTTTGGTTATTTTCTATTTTTATTACACTCTGATTTTGAGAAAGTTTCACAAGAGTTAGATCCTGTATTCAAGGCAGGTGCTGTTGGCTGTCACCTAACAATGCTATAATATAGAACTATTCTAAAATCTTCTGCCTCTTTGACCATGTCTGTGCATGGAGACGTGCACTGAGCTGTCCATAATGACTAATTGGTTTCAGCAGTGGTTAAAATTCTTCATTCTGGTGTGCATTACCTGGAAAGATGTCCACAGTAGATTTCATTTGCACGTAGATTGCTCAATTGACCAGATTAACAGAACCTGCTGGATGTAGTTCCTTGCTTTCTTTTTCAGTTTCCACTAACCTATGTAATTTTGTGTCAGCCATGTACTTCCTACCTCACAGTCCAGCTTTTTCCAGACCAGTAATAAGTGAATTTAATAAACACTACGCAAAGTAAATGTATTAAATTAACAAGTTCGGAACCTTTTCTGTTTCCTGCTCTTTTTCCATGACACAATCATCTTGTCCCATCTACATAATAGCAGTTTATATTGTGATATTTTTTAAGTCTTTTTTTGTGAGATGCGTCTTTTTTCACTCTTGATCAAGGATAGGGTCAAGAAAGGCGCTGGGTGCCATGGTTTATATTTTTAATTAAGTTTTAAACTTTTATTTTTCTGTTGTCAATGACCTTAGTTTTTAAGAAGTGGTTAGGACTTGAAGTGTTTATGGACTACATTACCATAAATTTCCTGATCAATAATATATGCAAAATATTTTGGAGCAAGATTTTTTTAATCTTTTCAAGATTGCATTAGTCTACTTAACTTTATTAGAAGCAGATTTTATGAAGTGTAATGTAATTCCTTTCAGAAGAGATTTAGTAGCCAAAATGTCTTACATGAAATTAAAATATCAGTTATTCATTATCATCAGAAGTTCCGTATGAAATTTCCATTTACTTAATCAAAACCCTAAAACATTTGAAACATTTGCACTCACCCTGTTTTCATAATGAATAATGTACTAGGAACAGCAATAATGAAAATAGCACTTAGCAGCCATACAGAAAAAGTAATCTCAAATGGATGTGCTGGTTAGTGACACTACGAATATAATTTGGTATTTATGCCAATTCTGATTTCTAGCACCCTTTTTATTAAAAAACCCTATTGTCAGGAGCCTGTGCATTTGTCTGTCCAGTGTTAACTTCCTCTCTGATTTCGGATAAACGTAGTTTTGAATTGTTTGGGTATATCCAGAGGTATTTAGGGCTGACTCCAGAGAATATGTTAAAATTATCTAGGTAGAATTTAGGCACCCATCTGCAATCGTGCAACGCATGGTTCCCTCCAGGGAGGTTCCATAAGCCTGGGCACCTTGCCCAAACCCTGTTTATCAGGAGAGCTCCCTTGCAGCGTGTTAGGTTTCACATGGTGCACGGCCTGCAGGGACGGGGCAGCAGGTAGGTGCTGGCTCCTGCCCAAGGCCTGCGGGGGACCTGGAGGGTGGTGCTGAAATCCCCTGAGGGCCCAACCTGGTAGGTGAAGCAGGTAGGCATGTTTCCGGTGCTCTGACAGGCAGGGTGCCTCAGCGCACCTGCTGACAGAAGGATCAGACTTGAAATAACTCTGGTGAAGACAAGGTGGCATAGTGGCTGCATCTCATTTTTCCATGGTAGTTGAATGGCTAACCCAGTTAACCAGGGAATGAGTTTGGTTGAGGGCCCTTCTCAGCTAAAGGTGGTCCAAGCATCACGTTCTCATCTGACCACGTTTCACTTTGTTTCCCACAATGGTTATTCTTTCACATCCTTCAGTGGACACAGCTTTAGATACAGTATTTCTCAAACCTTTCAGAAGCATCGCCTCCTCCTAACTTACACGTCTTCAAGTATGAGATACTTCCCTGAGCCCTTTTATAGCGGGAAGAAGATAACAACCTGCCACACAGGCTAAATGTCTGCATGAGTAATAGCTTTGCTGATAAGTGAGGAGCCAAGGCAATCCACATTCACCTTTTGAGGGCTAATATTAGTATAGCTAATTTATGTTCTCCTCTCCTGACAGAATATGGATTTCTGTCAGTGCAGAGTGATCTTGTTGGTTACCATTAAATCATGCATTTACAATCCTCTGAATGTGCCAAAGGATATGAAATGTAAAATTAATTGTATAGCATGTGTGATGTGCTTGCTATATACATATAAACAGCTGATGTAAGTTAAAAAAATGTGAATGTGATCAGAAGGGATTACTACATTTTAACTACTTGCTAAAACAGTTCTTCATCAATGTACAGGTGTCCATTTGAGATGTTGAGGCCGTGATGATCACAAAAAAGCAAGTCAAAAATCAAATGCATTGTTGTTGTTTATTCAGATGAGTGAAGCAGAGGTTAATGGGCAATTTGAATCGGTGTGTGAATCAGTGTTTAGTGAAGTTGAAGCTCAGGCAATGGATGCCCTTGACCTCCCTGGATGTTTCCGAACAAGAAGCCACAGTTACTTGCGTGCCATTCAGGCAGGCTATTCCCAAGATGATGAATGTATACCTGCGATGGCATCTTCCAACATCACCTCAACTATCAGGTCAACCACAGGTAAGCAAATCTAAACTGACCCTTCTGCTCTGCTGCATGTAGAAATGTGTTGTCTTGTTTTGTAAAAGGATGTTTGACACTGGAAACAATTCCCCTGTGTAGTGGTAACATCTGATACCAGTATTCTTAGGTCTGTAATACTGTACCATTGAGGCTACAGCTTGGAATAAGTTCTGCTTGGGGAGAATGCTGCAAGCAGAGTATAATGGACCTGGACTTTTGACCTCCATTTCCCACACATCCAGCTATCCAGGTGCAAACAAAAAATGCAAGTTTAAATTATATCATTTAGATATTTTTAGACATTTAGTTATTTTTATCTATCAAGTAATTGATCTAAATGAGATCAGTTGCTCTGATTTTAATTTAGGTTCTTAAAGTACCAAAAGAAAAAGATAAGCAGGATTTTAAATATTTGATCTAAACACTTACAGGCAATTAACCTAACAGGGAATTAATTATTTATTTTTAGAAAAGGTCCAACCAGTTGTATCAATGCATTGAATCATAAACATTATGGTAAGCTTCACACATCTGCTGTTACTCATACCGAGCTTGCAAGCTATCACTACCATTAGCATTCGTTGTTATAGCATTCACTTTTAGGATTTTTTAACATTCTTCTGGCAACTTTCTTTTCTCTTATTAGTTGCTTAGCAAACAGTATAGCTTCATTCATTATTGGTAGAGAAAAGATTGCACAGATAGCAGTTAAATAATAAAAATGGAATCTGTAACTAATACGTATTCCTTGTAAAATGATCCAAATTCCCTTTCATGTTTCCAAATATGTTAACGTAAGTTCCTAATTATGATATTGTCCTTGCCACATACTATTAAATTGCAGTGCATTCCACCCATCTACAAAAGGTAAAAATAGAGCTCAAAATGTATCATGCAAAAATGCTTCTTAAATTATTTGCTTGACACATCTGTTGTATAACAGAACAGTGGGAGCTTAGAGAGGAAGTAAGCTCAGATTGAATAGCATAAATTTTCATTCCAGAAGTAGCATAAAATGTTATTTTGTCTTAAACATAGTATTTTAATCACTATATATATATATAAGGTTTTGAAAACCAGTTGTGGCTTACAGTGCCACCTCTAGGGATGTTTCTGTCCTCTGTTTAATATTAGAGTTGATATTGTGCTATAAAATGAGATTTTCTTGCTACCCTAGAGACTAATTTTCATCTTTGTCATATAGTACTTAGTGATTATTTTTAAGAAACTTTCCATGGTAAAGGATACAACTAAATATCTATTTTGTTGCCTGACTCCAGGTACTGAATTGGAATGCTTTCAGAATTACTTTGGTTACCAAGTTAGTTGGTTTTAACCTAAACTGTTTTGAGTTTATATGCTAAATAAGCCCAAAATTCTCACTGGATGGAATTCATTTACTTTTCTCCAGAACAACTAAAGCTGAATAATAGAATATGTTTGGGAAAACAACGAGATTAGGCAATAAATATGTGTTTCATTCCAGTGTTTTCATACTTATGACAAATGTTTTGCATTGATTAGCAGTCTGCTGATTAATTACTGTGGTTTTAAAAACTTTAACCTTTGTTTCACACATGGCTTCTCCCTCATCTCATAAATGATTTCCTGCCCAAATTATGTAAACTTTCTGCTTTGTTGTGGTGAAGTGATACTGGCATTGTGGAGAATAAAGGGTGATTTGAGATGTTTTCCTGAGCCAAAACTATTTCCAGGTATATAGTTCTGAGCGTGGTTCTGTATTCAAAATAGTATCTCTGTACCATTGAGCAAGTGAGTTCTCAGTTTCTAGGTAAGATTCAAATCTTGTCTGATTTACTAGAAGAGTAAGGATTATGTGATTCACTATTAATTACAAATTTCAGTTGCCAAATACATTCTCATTTTTAAAAACCTAGGGCTAACTCTTCCATGTTTCTCTCCTCAGCCCCTGTCACTTTGTCACTTTGGAGGGGGATGTTTCACTTCCTATTATTACTATAATTTAAAAAAAAAAAAAAAGAAAACTTACTACTTCAGTCCTCTCTGAAAATTATAAAAGAAGCAGTTGCCTGAAATGTGAAAATGGTATTGGCAGATATTTGACATTTATACAGCCTTCGTTCAAATAAATGTCAAAAAGGTCAAAATTTCACATCAACCTTCAGTTCCAATTCAGTCTTTAGAATTCTTAGCAAAATTACATTACATTAATTCCTTTATTGCTTCTGATGTAACAAACTCTTCTTGGCAAAGAAACTAAAGCAATTTCTTAGAAAATTAACAGGCATTGCAATTTAATTATTACTTGAAATTTCACTGATATAGGTCATAGCCGCCTCTTATCGATGTTGTAAAGCAATTAAATCATAACACACAGACTTAGCTGAAAATTAATTCATGTAACTAATGTAATGTAAACTTAAAATAAAAAATGTAATATTAGATCTATTAATTCAATTAAAAAATTATGGAATGTGTATTTACAGCATGCAGGTTCCTAAAATGTTCCAAGATGCATTAACAGCTCTCATAAGGTAGGAAGTTTGCAACTATAATGTATGTTATGTGGGGTATTAATAATGGACTCTGGTAACACGGATTTCTAATAGAAGGAAAAAGAACTACCAATATCTAGCTCCTCTTAAATGTGTGTAACTTCACAGAGAAAGCCTGGTAACATCTGTACTAATGTACACAGAATTTTTGCAAGGACTCATGTAGTTTAATTATTTGTGGAACGAGGCTTCCTCACCTCTGATGGAGGCTGTGTGACAAGACACGGGGCGCTGCCTGTTGCCCCAGGTGTAAGTGAATGGGACAAGGGACAATGCAGAGGAGGCAGCCAACGTTCCTGGCGCACTGTGAGCCAGACATGGACTCCATGTGACTCCCACTAGGACTCATACTCTGTTGTGGTTAGGGCATTTCTAGCCATCCTGTTTCATTTTGTAGAGAGATAACGAACCCAGTAAAAAATACTCCATGTTAAAAGCCCTGAATGGCAACATATGTTTTTTGTCTCTGAACTGTATCCAGTTGCAGCTGTCAGATGCACAGCTGAGAAAATACAGCTCCAGCTGCTGCTGCCTCCCACCTTGTCCCTCCATCACTGACAACGTGTAATTTCCTGAATGGGAAGTCAGAGAGAGCAGTAGTCATCCTAACTACCACTGCCTTACATCTTTGCTGTTCTTGAGAGCAATGCTTCACTTTTCAGGAACATCTAATAAAATCTGGGTTGCTTTTCCAGGTTGTACCAGCTCAGTTCTCCATTGTCTATCTGCACACATATAGGCTACGCTGTCGGCTTGGAAGGCTCCTTCCTGGTGAGGTCTGGGTAGTGTAGCAAAGTGCTGGGGGCGGGACGTATGCAAGTACCTGAGGTATGCGAGTTGTGTCACCCCCAGCATAGTGCGTAGTGAGCCCTGGATGTGTAGTCCTGTTGGGGAACAGTGTGGTAGGCTGGGAGCAGTACCTCAGTAACACGTCCTACCTCCAATACCTGGTTGTCTTACTGAAAACCCTGGTACAATGCTGGAGTGTACTATGAAAACATAACTAATGAGGAGCTCAAATCCAAGAGATGGTTGAACTTGATGATCTAGAAGGTCTTTTCCAACTGAAAACATTCTGTTATTCTAAGTACTTCAGTCAGAGGTACAAAATCCTCTCCAGCAACAAGCACTGACTGCGCAGCCTCGGTCAAGTTCTTCAGCTTTTGGACTTGATCAATAAAAGGGAGCATCATCTTCCAATTCTTAAAACCACTTCACATTTTCTCTAACCTAAGTTCTTTGACTCTTTTTGATTAATAAATTAATGACCAAAAAACCCAAACCCACCTAACTATGGACTTCAGCACGGTGAGGGTTGGTCAGAGTACATAAAGGCGTCGTGGTTTCTGTCCCATGTTGTCAGTCCTGGATCAGTTCTTCCATTTCAGGGATTTCTAGCTAGTCTTGAGAGAAATGTAGCATGAAGCACTGCTGATTTCAGGGATTATAGTTACTAGTCTTCAGTGGCCAGTACACTGCATTGCAACAACTTCATTTTTCTAGAAAACTTAACATAATGTGAACTTGTCAGACCAGTTGTATATTCACCTCCTCTTACCTAATTAGTAGTAGATAGCTCTACTAAAGTTCTAAGTATCAGAGTCCAGTGAAAGAGTTGTGAAGGAACTGTCTTTTGTCCATTTGACTTTTCTCGGCCAGTAGGACTCTGCTTGGCAACAAGTAAACTTCAGAGAATTCCACGTTTACTGAACTATTGAGCGCTAATTCCAAAACCAATTAATTCAAACAAGGTCACATTGCATGAGGGAGTTTTCAATTACAGCTCATACGATTACTCAGAATGCCTGAGGAATTGCAGGTTTCCTTTCTCCTGACTTAAAGCTATTTTCAGCTTTCCATTTTTGAAATAAGGGGCTACATAGGGTGAATTTTTAGAACGCGTGTTTGATATTCAGCCACAAAACTCTCATTTCCAGGAAATTGATTGCATGGTCATGTACCTACAAACACAAAGGCATGAGAATATGATATTTCATCAAGAAGTTGTACTGTTCCAGAGCACAACTACCCCTGCAGACTCCAAAAGGACTGAATCTCTGGTGCTATCTGAACACTAATGACAGAAGTTACTGTTTTTGTGGTTTTCATGGGTTTCTTTTCTTTTTGCCTTTTCCAAAGTGTGGTGAGCTGACCCTGCCTGGAGGCCAGGTGCCCAACCAATCTGTACTATCACTCACCTCCTCAGCTGGAGAGAAGAATATAATGAAAGGTTCGTGGGTCGAGATAAGGACAAGGAGAGATCACTTACCAGTTGCTGTCATGGGTAAAACAGACTCAACATTAAAAAAAAATCATCTAATTTCTTACCCAATCAAAACAGATTAGGGTAATGAGAAATAAACTCAAATCTTAAAATACCTCCCTTCCCTTCTTCCTAGGCTCAACTCTAGATTTCTCTCCCACCTCCCCCGAAGCGGCACAGGGGGAAGGGGAATGGGGTTACAGTCAGTTCATCACATGTTGTCTCTGCCACTCCTTCCTCCTCAGGCAGAGGACTCCTCACACCCTTCCCCTGCTCCAGTGTAGTTCCCTCTTATAGGAGACAGTCCTCCATGAATTGTGAGTTCTTCACAAACTGCTCCAGCATGAATACCTTCCACAGGGTACAGACCTTCAGGACCAGACTGCTCCAGCCTGGTCCCCCACAGGGTCACAAGGTCACAACTCCCCCCAGAAAACTTGCTCTGGCATGGATTCCTCTCTCCATGGGCTGCAGGTCCTGCCAGGAACCTTCTCCAGCACGGGCTTTCCACCAGGTCACAGCTCTTTCAAGTGTCTCTATCTGCTCTGGTATGGGGTCCTTCACAGGCTGCAGGTGAAAATTTTGCTCCCCAGTATCCTCGATGGGCTGCAGTGGGACTACCTGCCTCACCATCGTCTTCACCATGAGCTGCAGGAGAAACTTTGCTCTGGTTCCTGGAGCACCCTCGCCTCCTCCTTCACTCACCTCGGTGTCTGCAAAGCTTCTCATATCTTCCCACTCCTCTCTCTGGCTGCAAAAGCTACTGCTCCTTTTTTAATTGTATTTTCCCTTCTTAAATATGTTATCCCAGAGGCACTACCTCCAGTGATGAGCTCAGTTTTGGCCAAAGTCAGGTCCATCTTGGAGCTGGCTGGACATGGGGGAAGGTTCTAGAGACTTCTTGTAAAAGCCACTCCTGTATCCCCTCTGCTACCAAAACTTTGCCATGCAAACACAAAGATATGAAGGTAACAAGGGCAAGGCAAAAGTTTAAGTCATGGTGGTACTTCTTATGGAGCTAGTTGAGTTCAGTGAAGGCTCACTAAGAAGACAATGGGTGTCAAGTGTCTCTCCAATGAGAAAAGGATAAGAGAGCTGGGACTGTTCAGGCTGCAGAAGAGAAGGCTCAGAGGGTATTTTAGATATCCAGGTGGCTGCTTGGATCTTCTAAATCCAATGCACTATGGCTAGGAAAAGCCAGCCAAATGGGGGAAAACACAAGTATAAAGTAAAATCTCCCCAATTTCTGTACTCTCTGAAGAAATAAATGCTGACTCTTAGAGATGGCATCCATTGCTAAGTTATAGCTAGCTGTGTTATCTACACAAGCTATGTTTAAGCTTAAGTCCAAATAAGATATAGAAGGCTATTTTTTCAATTATAATTTGCCTATTTACTTTGTTAAATTACTGTTGGGGCTCCATGGAATTATCTGGCAGTCTAATTCTCTACAGGAAACATACCATATATCTGTGGGAGCACTTGGGGATCCTGAGTTAATACTTTGATGCCATGCCAACTTGTGTGTCTACACTGTGAGAATAAATCTTATACTAACAAATGAAGAGCCCAGTTCTACACTTGGCTACACACACATCATTTTCATTGCTTTAGCTATATCTGGGGGGAATAATTAGTCTTTAATTCTTTTAAATATATTGAAGTTCTGCTGCTATGCTGACCCTGCTGTTTAATAGCAGCTCTACATGGTGGAAGTGGCCCAGGGAGTCGCTGGGATGAAGGTGACACAAGCCCTTTGGTTTGAGGAGTTTAACAAAGGATGGCCATGGGGCCATTGCAACTGTTCATAACTCTGGGATTCCCTGAGATGGAGTAAGGCTGTGCTAATCAGGGCTGCCTGGCTGCCTAGCCTCTTCAGGCTGATGAGGCATGAAAACAGTTGGAACAGTAGCCAGGAGCTTTTCATAATTCTCATTCTCCTTGGTACAGATGATCTGCAGAGGCAAAGATAAAAAATGCTGCCTTCCATCTATGGTTAGTTTAAAAAATGTGTAATGAGTGTTTCTCCCTTGCTCCCGCTGTTCTGTGCTTGACATAATTCCTCCATAACCTATTAGATTTGCCAGGCAGCTGGATCTTTTTTTTTTTTTTTATTTTATTTAAAAGGACACCTGTGTTCCCTTCCTGGCAGAATTTGGCTTCAAAGCTGTTCTGCAGGATCAATTTTCAAAGATTTTCTTCAGATTCATTTTCTGTATCATATTATAAGGGAAAAAAAATCATAGAATCACAGACTTGGGTTGGAAGGGATCTCAAAGACCCCACTGCCTTGGGCTGGGACATCCTCCCAGGTTGCCCTAAGCCCCATACAACCTGGCCTTGAACACTGACAGGGAGGAGGCAGCCACAGCTTCTCTGGGCCACCTGCGCCAGGGACTCACCGCCGTCACAGTAGAGAATTTTTTCTTCACATCTAATATAAATGTCCCCTTCTTCAGTTTAAACCCATTACCCCTTGTCCTGTGACTACACTCCCTGATAAATTCCTGTAGGCCCCTTCAAGTACCAGAAGGCTGCAATAAGGTCTCCCCAAGCCTCTTCTCCAGGCTGAATCATTCAAGGAAGCTGATTCACTTCTCAGGTGTTTGAAGCCTTCCTGACATGATAGAAGCCAACATTGGCAGCTGTTTAGCTTGATGTTGCCAGAGGGCTTTGTCCTCAGGTGGTCTGTGCAGGTGTGGGAAGCTTGCAGGACAGGTGAGCCTGGAAGCACCAGTTCACAGTGCTTCCTTGTACTGATAAGTGAAAAGGAAGGCAGGACCTCCTTCTGTGTTCCTCAGTGAGCAAAAAAAAA